>UYYG01001152.1:3012619-3576007 GCA_900625125.1 Dracunculus medinensis | reverse complement strand
ATTGTTTTGATATTTTTGTTGATTTCACGCATTGGCTTCAAGCTTAATTGAAAGAGTAATAGTTCAGGAGACTTGAATTATTATTGCGCCATTTTTAGCAAATTGTCTCGTTGTTCCACTTTAGAGTCATGAATTGTCACGATTTTCCACGTCAAATTTGAATAAGCATATCATCGAGAGGAAAATCGCCTTACAACAAAAAGTAGCGAGAATTTTTGCTTGAAACAAAAATTCACGGATCAAAAGCCAGACATAAAAAAAGTAAAATTTTTCAATTGGCTCAGTATTTTTTATTTAATCACAAAAGGAACCAAGTAGAGAATAACGCCTTATGCTTATGTTAGAATAACAAACATATATGAAAAAAACACTATAAAAACTGATAAATCCACACAAAAAAGAAAAAATAAATATCAAAAGTAACGATAGATAAATAAGTAAATGATAAGGTAAATAAGATAAATAAGACAAAAGATAAGATCCTTTCATCATTGAAAATCAGATAGAGGTGCATTGATTACATGTGGATCCTTATCATTTACTCTCAATTATCATCTCAATTTCGATTAAATGAGATATGGCATTCTTAAAAAAGGAATTTATGTTATTTGCTTTCAGAAAAAGAAATATATCATATCTAATGAATGTTTCTAATGAAAATGCTTGAAACATTAAATAAAACGTCACAATGACTAATAAATATAAAATATTAAATATACGATGACTGATAAAAAAGATTAACAGTGAAATTAAAAAATATATGAAAACTAGATTTCAATCCACTGAGAAACTTTTCGTTGAATCGAATTGCATTGTCTCCTTCTCATTTGCTAATGACAACAACAAATGATAATTGATTAGACTAATGGATGACAAAATAACCATGCAAAATCATTAATGCTTCATAAATACCAAAAGTCAATACCTTAAAGGCCTTTTGAAGAGATATTCATTTTTTCTAGAATTAACTACCAAACTACTTCATCATAGATCATTTATTCCATTATTTGTAATTGTTGGTACTTATAAAAGGGCTATAATTATTCAATTCAGTCCTGCAAATTATTGAAAATTGCGTATATTTTAGATATTATACTTTCGACTAATACTCATCAAATTAGCTCCTGCAAGCTGAGGTCCATGGTGACTATAAAGAATGTGTGGAAATCATATATCGAATTAAATATTTTTTTTTTTTGAATGGTGGTAAATTATTTGGATCATTGGATCATTTTTCAAAAATTTAATTTTTTTTATTTTTAAAATTTTTCAAAAATACTTTAAAATTTTAAACATCAAAATATTTCTGATGCATTGATGATTTATGAAATTTTAAGGCGTTATCCAAGGAATTGACATTGAAATTGAACATGGAAAAAATTGACGGCTACTGCTTTAGATGAGACTTTTGTTCATTATCTAGATCAACGCAAAATCTTTTCACGACCATGCATAACCCAAAAAATAGATGTCGCCTTGTCGTTCAAGTGGCACGATCATATTGCTGTTTTGAAGCTGTTTATCCGATTCAGCCTTTTTGCATGAGAATTTCGAGAAAATCGCTCGACATGTTTTACATTTTCGCAGCAATAATATCGATACGATGTCAATCTAAAAATATTTTTAAGCGCATTTTCACTTTTTCACATCTGTTAAAACTAATGCTGTTAAAACTTCGTGGATTTCGCGCTATAATCTTGCAATTATAGTAGTACCAGCAACATCGTTGGATATTTGCAGAAGATCGATTATGCAGATTGTAATTGGTAATATTGGTTAACGTGATCAATTGGTTGCTATCGATACTGTACTATCGATTTAGCAAACCACTATATGAATTGCCCTAGGGACAATTATTGTATATATCTATAGACAGATTTACGCCCAGTGGATATACTCGATGAATCGACTTTACTAACTTTACACCTAAGTATCCCTTTTTAGATCTCTCAAAGCTCATTATACTCCATCAGGGCAACTTTTTTTTAAGATGCTTCATAATTACTGGTTAGACTCACTCCACTGGTCTATCGTACAAGACAAACATATTGTCACTTGGTAGTGAGTCGCCAGCATTACTCGGATTTTTGGAGTAAAACCACAGCATCAGCGCTCTGAATTAAGCAAAAACCCACAGAACCATTCTTCTCCCTCTCCCCCCCCCCCCCCCCTCTCTCTCTCTTTCTCTCCCACATCAGGGTAATAGAAACGAAATCCATAAATAATAGCTTATAAAATGGTATAATATAAAACCGATTAATTTAATCTAATTTCAATTATTTTACGAATGTATGAATTTGAATCACCTGAATAGAATAAATCATGTATTGCACCGATCTCGCAACAAGTTCCAAATGCCAATTATGGTGAAGCAGTGTAAATCGCGTAATTCCAAGGATTATCCAGATTGCCGTTAATAATGAACTTGCCAGTATAATTGGATTAAGAATTTTCGCATATCTAATATTTTGTAAACAATAATAGCGATCTTTTAACGAATGATTCGAATTCTCAAATTGTTTGAGACGTTTCTTTTCATTTATTTTTCGAGCAATTTTCGGTAACATTGCAAAAATCTGTTGGAAAAAAAAATTTTATATAAATTTCCATGTAAAAATATAATCAATAATCAAACAATATGTTTAGATAATAAAATAACGATTCTTTATTGATTGAATACATGATTATTATAATTATAATTATACGGTTTAATCGCTGATTGTTCTGATAAACTATCAGCCAACGATAGAAATGAAATTTCTCGGATTATCTATGAACTTATGACTTAAACTAAGAAAATCCAAAGTTTTTTTTAAAATTAAATATCAAAAACCATTCTCTAAATACAAAATTTTTCTCAAATTATCCAAACAAATTCTCAGTTTATCCAAATATACCATCGAAAATGAAATATTTTAGGATTTCCATTGAGAGGCGTTAATTAATTATAGATTTTTATTGCTAATTCCTTTTTCATCCTCTTTGAGTGGTAAGGATATTATTCCCAACTCGATTTCTTTACCAGAGGCCTAGGAGATTGAGGACTCTGCGCATTATTTTACCTCTTCCTAGCAGTACTATATACATTTTTATATTTATATTTAGTTATATATTTTTATTTTTTATATATATTTATTGTCAAATATTTTGTACGAAAATTTTTATAAATTTTTAATGAAAACTCGCCACAGCACCGATGAAATACATTGGCAAGAAAATGAAATATGGTACAGCAAACGAATATGATAAGTTAAAAATCATGTAAAAAATTATTAAAGCAATAATCCACTGAAATTTATTATTTTTTTTTTTTCATTAAAGATTTTATATATATATGAAATTAGATGAAGAATTGCGATTAATTATGATTATGCTGAGATTGTCTTTGCAAATTTTCTGTGCATTCAATCTCATACAAATCATTAAAAGAGGATTTATTTATGGAAATCACAAATGAATTTGTTGTTTTTCCAACAATGGGCACCATCTCTGGGTCAATTTGGCTCCATTAACTACTAAGATGAGCCTTCCTAGCCAAAGAGTCACATGGGAACATAAACGCAGATGAGTTCCTGGCACCAGTTACATTTGATTTTTAATAATATCGTTTATAGCCCTCAAGAAAAAAGCACTGAACTATGAATCTTACTCTAAGTATTAATACTCTAAGAAAGATTATCATTTATCACTGGCTATAGCCTTAACCGTTTATCATTTTTTTTGTTAACACATTGAGAAAATTTAAGGGAAGCTCAGTAAACTTTGAGTATTCTGGCAAATTATCTATTAGTTATCAAGAAAAAAATTCACTTGTAACGCGATGAGTATCAAAGCTTGAATTGGTAGTTGCATATTAAAGCAGTTCTCGCATTTATAACTATAAATAATCGTTGAAATGATTCGTTCCATAGAAATCGTCGCAATATTAAGACTTGCCGCATATTTTGCTAAAATATATCTAACTAAATTTCTAATGCATACTTTTATAGTTATGGCTTATTAAATATTTATAGATCGTTTAAAAACTGGAATTTAAATTTAAAAATTAGGAATTTCCCTCATATAATCCTCAAATCTTTCTTATTTATATTTATCCATGGCAATTGAAATTCATTGTCGAATTGCATTTTCATTTGATTTCATTTCTTCCTTACACAATAATTTAAATTTATCCATTTTTTAAAATGATAACCAAAAAATTGCGATAGATAAAATTATTTATGATTAACAAGGTGATAATTAAATAAAAATATTACTAATTTAAAAAACCAATTCAAAACTTTTAAAAACTCTTTGATGGAATATTGTTTAAAAAAAGAAAATATGGGTTAAAACGGTTCAGCAAGCTAATTGTTGTTATACCGAACGTTGTTAGCACTGTGATATGATGCTTGATAGAAAATAGATAGATTAAAAACGCTGATATTTTTGGCGACTCATCTACATATTTATATTTTACAGAGTGAGTTGGCGCAAAATTTATTAAGAAACTAGCAAAAAGTGTTCAACCAAAAATGGTACCTAAAAAAAAACAAATATTAGAAATTTACCTATACTGCTAAAACTTCTAGTAAAATGAGAATACACTGTTGGAACTCCATTACCGATTAATAATTCGGGAATTACTCGCATCAATCGTGAAATATGGTACAAGAAATATGTAAAGGCTGTATTGAACATAAGAATCGTTAAATTTAGATTAAATGGCTAAAAGAGAATTTTTTATTATTTTCAAATTCATTTTTTATATTTTTTTCTTAGCATAATTTTTGCCATATAAATATTTTCCAACAATTTAGATAAATAATTTTTTAGTTTTATAGGTATATGGTAAAATTCGGAATTATGGCAAGACATACAATTCCGGGCAAATTACCTCCATTTCATTTTTTTAAATTTTAGAAATTCCATTTTTCAATTTTCTTTCATTCGAAATAACAAATTGGTGGCAAAAGCAAAATTATTTTCTATTATCAAAAAAAATCCTTTTTATTTAGTTATTTTCATTTCTATAATTCTCATAATATTTTGTGGATAAAATGGCACAATTGGGTTGTTCCTTTCGTTTCGAAGGGCCATTTTATTAACGTTCTATTCCTTGTAAGAGTCTCATTTCTCTCATGCAAAAATGCAGATAGTGTTGGTGATTCCGCTTCTAATCTTCTAATCTTACTGTTAAGGAATCAACTCTATAGCAAAATCTGCCTTTTCTATTAAGCTGCCGGAACAATCCAAAAATACTTCTAAATGCTTCTAAAATAAAAAATTCACATTGATTATATTATTATTTATTAATTATTTATTATATATTAATTATTAGTTGTAAAAATACACGGAACCTTCTCTTTAATTAATGCGAAACAAAAAGCAATAACGAAGAAATATGACGAAAAATTCATTAGAATTTCCATATATGTTAAAATTTGTGATGAAGAAGTATAGAGATTTGAATTATTAAAGAAAAACATTTCCGCACTGAAATTCACCGAAATCTTTTTATTCAAAAAATTAATATTGCAAATAACTAAAATGAAAGCAGTTCATGATAAAACCCACTGAACCACCCAGTTTAATTAGCACAAAACCTGGTTTCAATAACAGTGCAATAATAATATTTTCCGAAAACCGCAACTACTTGAAGATCAACTTGGATCGAATGAAAATGAATACAATTTTAAGTGTATTAATTCATAAAATAAAGATGATAAAAATGATAAAATATTTCTTGATTATTTGAATGCTTTAATCGCGGAAGAAAAGGAGCTATTATTTTGATTGTAGAGCAGCTTTCCATGGAAACCAGGCGAATTCAAGAAACTTAAATTTATGGATCCTTCTTAATTTTGCGGATCCTTGAATGATATATCGCTTATTTTGCGAATGATGAATATACATCGCAATAAGAAAATAAATATTTTATTTTAAAAGAGGATTTAATTTAGAAATCATTTCACAAGTGATAGATATCGCAATCGCAATTTACTCCTAATTTCTCTAATAACTTTAATTTTAATTGTAGTGCAATTAAAATATATGCATATAATAATTGCGCTTTACATATTAATAATAGGAATTTATAAAATTAATTAATTGTTAATGATACCCTCAGAGCATAATTATTATAATATTTCTAGGGAATTTTAAAAATGCCATTTCCTTAGAGTGCAATTAGCAAAATTTTTCAAAATTTTCTTTGTTTAAAAAATTTTATTTTTCAGTAAAATGTCCATAAAATTATTTTAAGATATAATCTTGAAAAACCTTAGAAAAATAATTAAATTTAATTCCTTTTTGTACTTTGAATTTTAATGAGATGCATAGCAAAAAAGTATCAGTAATTCTGCAAAATCAGTAATAATCAATAATTCTTACAAGATTTTAAAAAATAGGTAATTTTCAATAATTAATTAAAAATAATTATTTAAAATAATTATATAGAGGAAAAATAATTTAATAACTGATAGTTGAAAATTATAATACTATTTCTAAACTATAATTTATTATTAATAATACAAATTATAAAATAATAATGCAAATAATGAAAAAAATTATAAGACGACAATCTTCAGCCACAAATAGATTATTGTGCCTTCAGCGTGTTTCTGCGAAAGCACGAATTTCTAGTGATACTGACTACCGCGTGCTTCAAAGATTTGTAACAAAAGCAGTAAAGCGGTACAAAAATCACTATTGGAATGATAAGACCTCAAGAATGGAGGCGGCGGCTCGATTAGGCGACAATAGAATACTATTCTGTCTTCTTCATACAGTAACTATAACTCGGGGAACGATTAGTGAAATGGTAGAAGACAACAATGGCGTACTGATCAAAAGTATTAAGAATCGCCTCATAAGATGGAAAAAATTCTTTGAGGCGAAACTTAACCATGAAGCGCCATCCGTTGCCCCTGATATAGCTGATATGTTTGCCAAAGCATACTCTTGCAAGGATCAATGTAAATAAAGAGAAAGCCTTTTCGTCATATGCAAGAAGCTGATGAAATTCCTTTCTTTATACTCTGCTCTCACTGTCATCTTTCACCTGGTCCACTCTATTACCAAACGGCCTGGCAAAGGATGAAATTTTAACCCAGATTACGGTAGCTTGATATGCAGTCTCCCTGTTGACGAAATCTTTGTGGAGCCATCATAAAATCACCAAAAAAACGAAAGTCCGCATCTATATAGCCGTGATTCGTTCAATCTTGTTATATGGCTGCGAAACAGGGCCAATAATAGTGTAATATTAAGAAGTTAGAAGTTATCTGCCTTGACCACTCTTATCTAAGGTGCATTCTAGTGTTCCGTCGAGCGGATAAGATATCACTTGATCGCATCTACCTTCGTTCAAATGCCACTTGCATAAATAATCATAGAGCGTCGCCTTCGTTGGTTAGTGCACGTTCTCCCTCGTCCACTACAGAAGTTGACGCAAATTTCGTTATTTGCTAAACAGTGTAATGGTTAAAAGCGAGAAGGGCCGATCAAGACCTGGACTGATACGGTGAGAAAAGATTTGAATGTATAGGTGGATCAACAATATATGGACTTAGACGATGGAAAAAGGAGTGGCTTCTATTATTGTCAACGATAGCATTGAACCTAGCCGGTTGGACGAGTTTTGCTGTTTTAGCTGTTGGAGCTAGCGTAACTGTAATGGTAAAAGCTGCTAGAAGAAGAAGCCTATTATTTTTGGTTATTATTTTTAAACTGGTTATGGAATTTCATATACTGTCGGTTAACGAAGCCAAATATTATCCACAATTTTTCTTAAATCTAAAATATTTTGATATTATATTAATATTGTAATTATTATTAATAATATTACAATTACTATAATTATAGTCATTAATAATATAATTTAAATGAATAATATTGCTTAATGGATTATTGCTTCTCTCATTTTGGAATCGAGTAATACTACCGACTTATTGGTACTTTTATTGCCAGTTGATCGCCTGCAGAAGCTTACCTGGTCCAGTAGACTCAATGCTGTACTTTTTTATGCTTCAATTATGTTTGTGTTCACTTAAAATGAATGAATTGGCACAACTAAAGTGAAAACATCAAAAATCTGAAATATATCACCGGATTTTTTATGCGTATTTGAAGAATCGGCAAATTCAAAAGGACCCACCATCACATGCAACTAGTTTCTTCGTAAATGGCTTGTGATAGCCGATTTTCATAAAATATCATTTTTATATTAAATTTCATTTTTTAAAATCTTTCACGCAAATAAACATCATAAATTCACTATCGAACAAATCCTATTATTCAACGAAAATTGTTCAGCGAATGCTATATTTTCGTTGCAAATCCAATTCAGGCGTCGTCAGTTCGATTGCTTAACGAGTTGTTATATATAAAAATCGGATGATGACAAGGATATCTAGCGAAGGAATTGATAAAAAATTTACAAACTGTCGAGAGTCTCAAAATAATTACGGCTTGGCGATTTTTGCGTGCTTTCTTCAATTATCTGATCAATTAATAATCCTTGTTTTGCTAATTTTTTCTATAATGGATCATTTGTCGTTCCCTTATAATTTTATTATTTATCTTAAATTTATAGAATTTCCATCAATCTAACCTAAGTTCATTCAAATTTTCAATTGGTACTTACTGCCTTTTTAATAAATTCTGTTGATAAAAAAAAATGAGAAGTGGTTCCAATGTTTTCCGTTGCGAGACAATCTGCATAATGAAAAGAACAAATTATTCGAACTTATATGAAAAAATATGATAAAAAAACAAAAAGTAAAAGAAAACGAAATAAACAATAACAACAAAAATGGAAAATAGATATAAATGAAAAATGATAAAATTAATTGAACTTTATAACTTAAATAGTAGAAAAAAAACGAATGTAGTACCAATTCACTCTAAATTTCCAATTTAAAAAAAAATTATTTTTAAAATAATTTAATTAACTAACAAATTATTTGTAAAATAATAATGCTAAAGAGAGTTCATAAAAATAAATAAAAATAATTAAAACTACTAGGATGAATTTGTTAGCAATCTTAAATAGTAGATGGAGTGATAGGTGATTTTTTTATATGCTTATCTTTGGCACCTAAAGTTAAACAAAATAATCGCATAGAAGAAAATTTATTTCAAACAATATGCATGCGATATCAATTTTTTGCTTATAAAAATAAAATCATTGTTGCTAAAATTTGTCTCAAATCTCAAACATCATTGTATTTGCCGTTGTCGTTAATAGGTAAACGCTGCCAAGAATCTACCTATTTTCTCAAGTTTTATCCGAAGAAAACTATCTAAATAAACCAGCAACCAACGAAAAAAATCTGTACATATAATTATTTATAGGCTATATTCATTCTGGTAATGCTCAATTGCTGTATACCATTGAAATACTCAGCTAAAGATTAAGAAACCACTAAAGAAAATCCAAAAAAAATGACATATTTTTTACAAAGCATTTTTTCTAAGCTATTAAAAGAAAATTTGAGAAATTAGCAAATTCTCTAATGAATAAATTAGTAAATAAAAAAAGAGAAAATTTGTGATAGCAAAATTTCATATGATAAAATGATAACGACAAAGTAGATAGCCTTCATAATAGGATAATATATTAAAAAAATAAAGAAAATTTCATATAGATTGAGGTGATTAAATAGAAAATAATTATATTTTCCAATGAAAAATTTATTTGGCAAATTCTTCATATCATTTTTTTTTCATAAACTTAAAACTTTTCCATTTTTATTACTTTAAATTTAAACTACTACTAATCATTTATCAGTAATTTATCATTTATCAACTTATTTCAAAAGTTTATTTGAATTTTTTTCTAATTCAAAATCGTTGAACTAAAGTCATTTCAACGTTAGGCAAATTGGGAGTTTTTAAATTAAAATCCGTTTCTGCTGCAAAATTATCGCTTAAATTCGCTATGGCATAATTTTTAGAAGTTGGCACTTCTTCATTTGATTCAAATAATGTTTCGACATTTTGAACTGTGAAAGGGCCTTTATTATAGAAATTATTATTTATTGTAATTACATTTTTATTAGAAGTCATATTCGGATACGAATCGATTATCCTTAGCGTAGTAACACATTTCCCTTCGTCTAATTCGCTATTTTTTAGTGAAATTTTATTATTTCCACTTTGTTGAGCGGAAAATTTTGATAGGCGAAGAATTGATCCGATTTTCGAATCATTGCTTCTTTTAAGAATATCCGTTATATTTCGAGAAAATTGAGCGTTTCGCGTTGAAATCTCGCTATTTCCAATAAAATAAGGAACCGATTTTCGCGGTAAATTGACACTATTTGGCAAATTGCTTATCATCATAGATTGCGAGACATTATACGAATTCGATCGATTTCTAACTAAAATAAAATTCCTAAATAAAATTTTGTTTAACCAAAAAATTATTTTTTAAATTTTTTTTAAACTTAATTATTTTATTATTTTAATTTAATATTTAATAGTTAATTACTTAAATTAACTATTAATTATATTATTTTATATTAAATTATATTTTATTACCCTAATTCTAACTTAAATAGTTTAATTATTTTATAAATTATTAAATTATTTTATAAAATTTCTGTTATAAAAATTATCATTTATGATGATAATTATCATTTATGATGATAATATGATTTATGATGATAAGTTTTATGAAGCAAGGATTAATATTGAAATTACTTGGCTGATTGATTAGTATTAGTCAATTCATAATTCATAATTTCTAGCTTGGTTTACTGATTACTATTAGGATGGGATAGTTTTACTAGAGAGCCACGTAGATTTAAGGGAATTCTGCAATATATGCAAGGCAGATTCGTTCATTATCTGATTTTGCTTGAAACAATTCCTGCTTGAAATAGTTAGGATGAGTGATATAGTAGATTCGGCAATGATTATATCAACAATTATATTAACCAATGAATCGAGGTAAATTGGCTTGACTAGGTATTGTTGAAAGTCGCCTTTCGAGTTCTTTCGCATTTCTCATTGAGTTCGCATTACTTAACTCTACACGTGGCTAAAAAATTATATTTTCTTATAGAAGAATTTACGAAATTTCTTTTCCGCTTTTTTTTTCTCCAATATTCTCCAAAAATTTGCCTAAAATCATTTCATTTTATTCCTTAAAATTCTGCTCAAATTTCGTAAATCTCGTTAAGCCGCCAACTTAAAATTTCAATGTTACAATTTTTTATAAAAGCTGTTTTAATTCAAGAAAAGTCGATCTGAGTTAACTTTTAATTTTGCAATTATTGCGAGTCATGATAAGTTGCTTTAATTATACGAAATAAAAAATATCAAGGAGATACGAGTAAAACATCTGCATGACACGAATCCGAATCATCCGAATCGTCAATATTTTGCGATCCTAAATTCATCGACGTTCCACTCCGCGATAAATTTGGCGAAGTATCAGTTCGGCGTGTTTCTGCATTCAATTCACCAGTATGAGCTCGTTCTATTGCACTTCTGACCTTAAAGTTCATTTTTTATCTTTTTTTTTCTAGTTTTAGTCAAATTACGAATAAATAATACCAATATTTTCCACTAAATACTACTTGTGATGAAAGTGCGTACTGACCTCCTTTAGAGTGACAACTCCAACTAAAACACCACATTTAGTGACGTATGCTCGCCTTAATCCCAAAAGTGAGAACAAAGAGTGGACTTTATACAGGGAAGTATCTTCGATAAGTTGAAAGGGTGCCGGATCAATCGTAACTTTTGTAAGGTCTATAGCATATGAGAGTTGACCATTTTCCCACTTCTCTCGCTAAAATAATCTTTTGATATATAATTCGCACCTCTTGGTGAGTTAATAGAATTAAATTTGCACCTCTTGGTAAATAGAAAAGATCAAAAACGATGAAATTATTTGAACCACTGAGAAAATGATAGATTTTCTTTCTCATTATAAATTTGTAACTGTCAATTTTAAGATTTTTTTGAAAAAAATATTTTTCTTTTTCATTTTTCTTTTGCTTATTGCTTATTGCTATGATTTAAGTTCTTAATAATGCTAAAGTTTCGATATATTTCTATATTTCTAACTGCTGCTGAGTAGGCATCAATATTTCTATTTATAAGTGATTCTATATGATAAAACGAATCATTCTCCCAGTAAGTTAATGGTATAAGCCAAAATGGTGTAAATCAATATTATTACAAGATAAGAATGAATAGGATTATTTTATCAATATCAAGAATAACTTATCAATAATTTATTTTATACTTTGTTTACCTCTTCACCTATTAGATCGATGTCAGAATTGGAAACTAATATTTTTTTTGGACTGAGATGTAAGCTATGAGTGATTTGTCGAATAGCATCTAAAATGAATTGAATTAGTTGATTCAAAAAAAAAGAAAGAAAAAAAATTTTGATTTAAAATTCTTAAAAATTGCATAATTTTTTTGAATAAATATAATTTAAACGAATATTCTCAATATTCTCAAAATATTGATAAAATTCAAAAACTCAAATATTATAAAAATATTATATTAAAAAATATTATATAAATATTATTATAAAAAATATTAGTAACTATGTTAATTATAAAAATAATAATTAATTATATAAAATACACTAAATAAATATATTAAATATAAAAAAAATATTAAAAATATTATCATATAAAATATTATCATAAAACCCAAAGAGAAAAATAGGATAAAAATGGGAAACATACTGCCAATTGAATGATACATATCGATATGAGCAGCAAGCATTTTCTTTTTATGATTTGATCGGCGACATTCTTCAATATATTCTTCGATATCGTTAACACTTAGCGACGGTTTCAGCGATGGTTTACGATTTTGTAAAAATTCGTCTACAATCGATTCAATCGAATTCGATCGCTTTTTTCGTATTGAAGATGAAATTTCATTCGGCTTATATAATCGATCATCAAACGTTAATTTTCTTGAGATTTTTTTCTCATCTATAGGCCGAGTTATACTAAAATAATTTTTAAAAGCTTAAAAATTGGGAATTTTATTTCAGTGGAAATGCATCATTAAAAATTATGAATGGAATGGAATCTAGCGAATTGTTGCTTTTATTTAACCGAGCACAAATTTTGCAATTCTTTCAGTGAGCGTAAATTATTCAAAAATTGTCCGACTACTGCTGATGATTAGTCAATAAGATTTCAAACTCGAATGGTACTAAGAAGCTGACCAAATACCGGATATGAACCACTATTGTGTAATTCAATAGCTAATTTTCTTAACTTCAAGTAATAATAACAATTAGCAAATATCAGGTCCCAGTAACTTTCAGCAATTTTAAGCAATGTTAAGTAAGTCCATTTACTTTGGATTGAGATGACTTAGAGGCAAGGATCCGAGCAATCGAGCTCGATTTACCAAATGTTTGTACTAAATATGATTATGATTATTCTTATCAAAATAAAGACTGAATCATTTAAAGCAATTCAGAAAAAGAAAAAATCACAAAAATCATTATAACAGTAATAAGTGGAGCAATCTAGAGATGATAAGTAAATGATAAGTGATACGTATAGCGTCTTAGTTAATATTCTTGAACACCTAATTTGATTGTTAATTATGAAATTAATTAATGAAAATTAAATCTGTCTGACTCCAAAAACGCTTTTCTCAAATCCACTGTTGTTTTTTCTGGGTCTGGACTGTTTCCTTCCGATCTAAAATTTATCAATCAAAATGAGTGGGTAAAATATTCAGTGGCAAATTATTTAAACATATTATCGAAAATTTTTTTTTCTAGAGCGACAGCGATTGCTGGTTAGGTTCGCTCCTCTAGCTTATCAAATTAGGCAAATTTTGCCAGGGAGTTACTCGGAGACGGAAGTACAAGTGGGTCGCCAGTATTGCCCTCACTTTTACCAGATATTAAATCTCAGCATCGTCTGCATCGTCTCTAACTCGTAACTCAATAACTCGTTAGGTCATTCTATCTCCTTTCGCCTTCGATGAGGCTTGCCGGTAGGATTCGAATCCTAGCCACTCTTCACTCTCTGTGGCATATATTGTACAATTACATTGCCATTAACACAACTGACACCAGTGGCATATCGTAATTTTTATTATGCGATTACTATTTTTTATTTAGATAGAAACTAGCCGTCGTTGTTGTATTATCCTTTCTCTTCTGATGGCTTCCAATTTCCGTGCATTGTCACCAATTTGAGCGTCTAATAAAGCCAATAGCTTTGTGCGGCTTATGGATCCCAATAATATTTTTGTCTCTATAGTTTATTTTTTAGTACTTTCTGTAGAATATCTTTTTCAACATTCAAGAATAAGTAATAACGTTCAAAAAAGTTTATTTCATTTTCATAATATTTTTAAGCATAAATTTTTTATTTTAAAGATAATCGCTTTCATCAAAATCTCTTTTTAGAAAAAAAAACAAGGGAATTTCGAGGAAACCTGGAGAATCGACGAGAGGTAATGCGTGTATGCGAGGTCGTATAGCTAAATACTGCTGTAATTCCAGATATGTAGTTTTGGCGCTGAGCGATATGACTTCTTTAATCATTATCTGATCAACTCGAATCTCATGCACTCTTAAAAAATCTTATTTTTCATTCTTTTTTTTCTAACATTATTATTAAATAGTTTTTAATTTATTTTGAATTTATTATATTTTATTTTTAAAAAAATCTTAAAAGTGTAGCTCATGAATTTTTATGAAATTTTTATGAAAATATTTTTTTAAATTGAAATTCAAATTTAAATAATGAAATTTGATAAAAATTATCAAAAATCGAACTCTGGTGTGGATTTTGGAATGTCAGGAAGATAAGGCAATCGTTTGATTCGAATAATACTATCGAAAAATGATGGTTGTAACGATGAGCAAATTGTATTGGAAATCATCACAGCAAGCTAAATAAGCCGATTCTGTCGAATAAATCAAAAATTTTTAAATTTTTGAACTTTTATTTCCCTGTTTTACGACTTTTTTTTAGCATTTGACTTTTTTTTTTAAATTAATAATTGTTAAGTATTCGGCGTCCATCTCATTTTAATCGACAAAGAATCCTTTTCGCGTAAAATCGTCGATATATTTCTTTCTTCTCCGCTACTCTTCTATGAATTGATTCTGCATATGGCATATCTCCATGAAAAAACAAAATAAATTGGATTTGCTTCAAAACACTTATACCAGATGACTGCGCAATAAAAAAAATAGAAAACTTACCATTACGGGTAAAATGTGAAGCAGCTGGCCGGTTAATTCGAATGCGATAACTGAAACTGATATTGTATGTGTGATGGCACCGCAAAATGCTGTTGCACCTTTAATAAAAACATAAAAATTAGAGTACCAAATCAAAATAGAATTTAAAAACACGAAAATGAAAACAACTAAGTCGTCAATGCGCAAATCAAAATAGAATTTAAAAACACGAAAATGAAAACAACTAAGTCGTCAATGCGAGCAGTTATGCATAATTTTAAAATTTTAACGTACCGACGATAGAATAAACTCCAGGATGTACCAATAATCGACCATCATTTCTTATGCCATCTGGAAAAATATGCGAAGTTATCTCACCAAATAATCGACCTATTCCTGCTCCAAGAACAAATGAAGGCATAAAAATTCCTCCGGGTACTGGAATGGTACTTGCAGCTATCGCCATAAAATACTAAAATGTAAACGATATTATGAAAACAGAAATAACACGAAACAATTCTAAAATTCACTAAAAAATTTTTCGTTCATTCGAAAATTAAAAATACTGAAAATCTATGCGATTCATGTAAATAAAAATTCAAGGAGAAAATCAACTTAAAAATACTTACAAAAAAAATGAAAAAAATTAATAATTGTGTGAATATTGAGCCAGTTGCTGACCAACGAGCCACTAATTGGCTACCACAATAATTACGTTGTTCTACTTGTGCAACCCATGAGCAATTAACAAGAAAATCTTTTAAAGCATGTGAGAAGAAAGTCTAAAAAAGTAAAAATTAAATTAAAAATTAAAAATCTATGAAAAAAACAACTATATTTCTTGAAATCATAATTCAGAGCAATGCAATGAACGAAAAATTTCACCTGGCCATTCAAATATTGGCCCAATACTGTTGGACAAGTTAATGTGAAATATATAATGGAAATAACGAAAGGATAAACAAAGAAACTAAAAATAAATTATTATTATTATTATTCGAAATTAAAAAATAAACTCGTTTATTCTTCTTAATTTGTATGCAAAAAAAAAGACTTTGAAGTTTCCTTGAGTTAAAAATAATGGAAGATAATGGATTATTAAAATTTAAAAAGTTTAAAAAGTCGAGCGAAATTCTATTCACTTACTTTCTTTGAAATACTGCTTTCATAATTAAATTTTTTCGCAAAAATAGTACCAATGATCGATGCAAAAATATAAACAAAGCACCAGCTATACCACAAAATATACTAAATATATATTTTTATTAAACTTATTATAAACTTATTAAGCACTTATTTTTAAAATTAGTTCAAGATTTTTTTTGCACAGTGTAGCATTCTGCTTTATTTCTCTTACGCAAATAGCCTTAATAGTAAATGGATAGAGTCTTCTTCTTCTTCTAACAGCTCTCACCATTACTGGTTAGGATGGCTCCAACGGCTACAAAGGTAAGACGCTTCCAAACGGCGGTCTGATGCCATCGTCGAAAGTAATGGAAGCCATTCCTTTTTCCATCGTCTAAGTCCATATATTGCTGGTCCACCTATACGTTCAAAATCTTTTCTCACCGTGTCAGTCCAGGTCTTGATTGGCCCACCTCGCTTTTGACGCCAACCGTCACACGGTTTAGCAAATAACGAAATATGCGTCAATTCCTGTGGTGGACGACGGAGAATGCGCCCTAACCAGCGAAGGCAGCGCTCTGTGATAACATTATTATTGCATAAATGGATAGAGTCAAGCAAAAAATAATAAGGTAAAGAAGAAAAGTTGCCAAATTTTTTAATATAAAAATCATTGAAAATCATGTCAAGAATTTTTTATTATCTAAAGTAAGGTGGCGTGGTTTGAAACTGGACATAAATTGAATTTCTCGCACAATCTATAAAAAATTTTTTAAATTTCAAGTCTTTCAGATATTTTAAGGCAAAATGCTAAATAAATAAAAAAGAAAGAAATTCCTTTAATTTTATTCTCAATATTTATGAAATTTTGGTTTAAGTAAAAAATTCCACTAAATAACCTATGCTTTTCTATTCTTTTTTTCTAAAAATACTCATAATTTCTGTTTGGCCTGTTCTAATGGCTGACCAATTTTACTAGGAAGCCATTTTGTTTGCTTTGTTTGATAGAGGTAAGCAGTCAGTATTTTAAAAAAGCAAACTCTTACTGGGAATTGAAGCCCTCACCGGATTCTATAACGATGGTAATAACCAATTATGCCATTTTACCCAAGTCGGTTATTAAAGTTTAAATTATATGGAAAGATAGTAAAATAGATAAACGACTTATCCTTATAATCAGCGCCGCCAGCCTAACCAATTGAGAACTGATAAAAGAAGAAAAAAAAGGAATATTTTTTTTGATTAAAATATTCTAATCTTCTTCTAAACCTCTTACCATTACTGCTTAGGCTGGCTCCGCTATCTACAAGAGTAAGACGTCTCCAGGCTACTCGGTCCGATGCCAATGCTAGTAGTAATAGAATGCTTTTTTCTTTTTCCAACGTCTAAGTCCATATACTGCTGGTTTCCCTAATGTTCAAAATCTTTCTTGACTGTATCAATCCAGGCCTTGACTGGTTCTCCTCGATTTTGGCGCCAACCATCACAACAATTAAGGGTTCAACAATTAAGTGAGTAAATATGAGTCAACTCCTGTAGTGGGCGATGTAGAACGTGAGCGAAAGCGATGCTCTGTGATAACGTTGTTAATAAAAGGTGGTATTCAAGCGAAGATGAATACAATCATGTGCGATTTTATCCACTCGATGGATCCGTAAAGTATATTTTAGACATAAGTGGTCAAGGGTTGATATTTTAGACATAAGTGGTCAAAGGCTGATATTTTAGACATAAGTGGTCAAAGCTTTTTGAAATCTTCCACTCTCATTGGCCATATAACAAGATCGAGCGAATTACAGCTATATGGACTCGGATTTTCGTCTTCATGCTGATTTTGCGATGGTTCCATAAAGGTTTCAAGTTTCATAATGGAAAAACATATCTCTAACTGTCATTATCCGGGTTTTAATTTCATCCTTTGCGTTTATTATTAGAGTCGATCCAAGATATTTAAAATCGGACACTATACCTTTACCGGGAATAAATTGATAAAAATAGGTGTTTTATCAGCATCTTGTGTATAAGACGAAAATACTTTCGCTTTATTTACATTGATTTTGAGTCGATCTAATTACCGCTGCAATTGTTGATACATTGTTTAACATTATTTACATTTCATTATGGCTGTCAGCAAAAAGGACTACATGTTCAGAATATTCGAGGTCCCTGATGCTATGCTCTGGACTGATTTGTATACCTCTTGAGTGCCGATGAGCGCTGTCCATTATTCAGTCTATCGCATAGTTGAATACTGTAGGGGAAAGTGCTTATCCCTGATACATACCAGTTCTTATTTCGAAGGAGCCTGTTCCCCATATACACAAACCTGTGCAATGGTATGCTGATACGATGCTTTTATGAGTCGAATGTTCTTCACCGTCACATTCCATCATTTTTCAGAAGGCTGCTCTATCGAGCGAATCGAAGATTCTGCAAAATCGATGAAGCAAGTGACGATGGGTTGCTGGTGCTTGGTGTTTGAAGCGATGTTCCAGCACCCTTCTTAGATCGTAAATATCTGGTCAGCACAACCGCGTCCTGGTCTGAATCCAGCTTTGTCATTCTGTTATCTCGTGTTGCCATGAGTCTATTTAGCAGAAGGGAAGCAAAAATTTTTCCCGAGATGTCCAGTAAGCTGGTTCCTCGATAATTGTCATAGTACGTCCTGTCACCTTCCTTAGTAAATATTCTAATTAAACGAAATAAAATAATGAAGGGGTAGAAGAGTGGAAGTATTGGACAATGAATAAAATGTGTCAAAATTTTTACAAAATTTTTTTCAATTTTTTAAAATTTTTCGAAAATTTTTTGTTTAAAAAATGAACTTACCCGATCACTGCGAAGATTATTAGTTCTTCTGGATAATAAGCTGGATTTTCAAATGTGGTTTGGAAAAATGCCATTACAAAAACTGAATTTTATTCAATTGTTATAAATCATTTTAAAAAGTTACTATTTATTTATTCACTTTTTTTTGCTGCTTTCTATTCTAACAATATTTTTAATAAATATTTATAAATAATAATAAATATTTTTATAATAAATATTTTTTTCAATCATTTCTCTCAGTCATTTTTATAATTTAAAATTGGTTTAAAATTTTCTAATGCTTTTTGCATATTATATATTGTCAGGCAAAAATTGGCCTATTTAGCATGTTCCTAATCAACCTAAGAGTAACTTGGCGATGTATAAGTGAGTCACCAGCAACATTCGATTTCACCCAGATTTCTGAATGATAAATTTGCTACTACCAGAAATAGACTCCCGGCAACGGCACTTTTGATAAAATGATAGCCTTTTTGCTTCCCAGTTTGAAGCATTTAAAGATATGAATGTGGGTAATTTTCATAAATAGTATGGTCTTTCAATTTCTCACAAATATTATTAAATTTCCATAGATATGGTTATGAAAATTTTTGCAGCGTTTGATCCCAACCGAACAATTCATCAAGTCAAACTTTGCCATTCAATGAAGTTTAAAATTTGAAAAGATCGAAATATTTCGACAATTATTGGCTTAAACAATTCAAAAAACAAAACTTAATCCATTAAGCAAATAAAATTACAAAACAAATTTCAGCCGTGCAAAAAAAGAAAAATATTTATACTCAATGATTTAAGCGCTCAAATTGATAATCGTGAAAATTTAAATCATGCAAAGACTAGAAAAATCATTTCGATTTCTCCCATTTGTATCATTTTACCTTCTGGTGAACGAGTCAAACGAAGAAGAGTAAATAAGGCTGATCCACATGCTGCAGCAAAAAATCCTCGCCAATAGTCACGCACAGCAAAATAAGCAGTTGTAACTTCAATAGAAAATAATACACCTACAACGAGATAAATACACAAACACTAACGACACTAGCGACACAAAATTACTAAAAGACGATAAATGAAAGGGAATGAAAAGGGAAGAGAACGATAAATGACGATAAATGTATGCACAAATACTGATAATGATGCTGATAAATAAGGAAAAATAGGTCTATACTAATGAATAGAGAAAAATGAAGAAAAATATCTGAGGTTTTTTAAAGTATCCTAGAATTTTTGAAGTATCCTAGAAATGAAGTATTTTAATCATTTCGTAATTTGTCGGAGACAATTAAGAACATGCATTCATGCATCTGCAAATACGAAATAGAACCATACGAAATAGAAAAAAATTAATGAAGCAAAAACCAACCCCCAACTGGAGCACCGAAAGTACTAGCAACACCCGCGGCACATCCTGCAGCCAATAATTCACAATTCCTCGATTCGTTAACGTAGGCTGATTGAAAATTTCGTACCAGCCTACTCAATAAACTTGCAACAATAGAACCGATATGAACAAAAGGCCCCTAAAAATATAGCAGTGATTCACATTGGCCATACTAATAACTATTTAGAATTTTTTGGTCATTATTTATTTGGATCGCTTTGGAGAAAAAACTTTTAACTTGAATAATGTATATCGAATCAAATGCTATAATGAAATTCCAAAAATCTTTTGTTTTGCAAACGCAAAACGTTCATAGATTCATCGATATTGAAAAATATACATTCATGATAGAATCGCAGGTATTTCATCAAACTTTATCAAACTTGGCCTATTTTTTATATGTGAGGCATAAGGATATATTAGGATAAGAAGTTTTCATAATAATTATCATTTATCAATTAGTTTCAAGTAACTACTGTTCAAAATTAATTTTTCATAATTTTCCTATGGATATTAGGCGATAAATTAAAGTAATTTTAATAATAAATAATTATATAAATATAAATAATTATATAAATAATTTAATAACAATAATTTTTTAATTTACTGTTTTGATCTATTGATAAATATTTTATCTGTACTTTATCTACAACTTATTTATGATATAGATTTCTTAAATTAACCTCTTTGCCTATTGGAATTCCACTGCCTATGGCAAAAGCCAAACCGAATGTTTTGAAAATAAGAGTATTGACAGTTAAATATTCATTTAGAGCGACTCCTTGAAGAATCGTCTTCATTTCAGGTACTCCCGAACCTGATAATTCCATCAATAAAATTTTCAAAAATGGCAAAATTTTAAAAAAATAAATTAAAGGTAATGGAAGGACAAAAGGAATGGCGGTAAAGGAATCAGCAATTTTTTATTCTATTGGTACTTTTACTAGTAAATGACTCATTGACAAAATTTTTTTAGGTCTGATAATTATGTTTACAACGAAAGGACATATGAATAAATCGAATCTTAATACGATTACGATAAAAATAAAATATAACCAACCGATCGCCTGCGGTGCAAAAAAATGAACACCAAAAAGCGAAAGCGTCAGGAGTAATGTGGAAAATGATAGCCAAGACGTAAAAGGAAGAAGGAGTTCGCCAATAATTTTATTACCTAACTCTTTCGCGTATTTCATTAATAATAGATGAGCTGCAATTTAATAACTCCAAAAATTCTTCAAAATTTGATAGATTAAATTACAATCAAAGAATAATTATAATGAATACGGTATGATTTTTCAATTCAGTTGTTTTTTAGATTTATTCGTAAAAATAAAAAATATTTGGAGAGAAACTAGACTTCAGACTTAGACTTAATTTGCAGAGAATTAGCATCAAGACAAACTATATGAGCCGTTTACATCTCAATAATCCTTTGAGTGGGAAGGAAAATTTTTAATCTAAAAAAAAATTAGTTTACCAATGAAAAGTTTATCGATAGCATAATCGACAAAAAGCGACAATAGAGCCATTATTATTCCAAGTACTGCTAGAAATAACCAATCCTCAAGTAAGAAACGCAAAAGTCTCTTTGGCCGGCCTAAAAATAAAATTTAAGTTTTTTTATCATAATAAAAATAATAAAAATAGAATGATTAAGTACTTAGTGGATAATATTTGAATTATTCTGTGTTTCAGAGAAGCTTATCAATTATCAATTATCTTTTTTAATTTAACCTTTTAATTTAACTTAATTTTTTAGATATTCCTAATAGGTTATGTTTAATCTTTTAATCTTAAACACATAAAATCAAAAATTTAAAAGTACAAATTCGTGGAAACCGAAGTTTTTTTGTTGATCTATAATTAATCAACAAATCCTTCCATCGCCTCTCATCAACATTTGATTGTCCATGAGAATTTCCAACGCTCGGATCAAACCAAACTCTGTCCATTTTCATTGTTGGAATACTTAGCTGAAATCGTATTTATAATACAATGAATAATAATAATAATAACATTAGTTTTATTTCTTTTAAATTAAATTTCCTTATTACTATCGAAGAAAACTCATACAATTTTTTTATTTTTATTATTTACAATTTTATTATATCGTTTATAATCATTAAAATATTTTTTATTATTTAAAAAGTTATTTTTAAATGAGACAATTTATGAGATATAAAAAAGATTTGAAAAATATTATTGTCATAAAATTTTCAAAATATTTGTTTATTCAAAAATTAGGTTTAATTCAAAATTTATCCATATATTTATAATATAAGTACGAATTTACGTAACTTTTTCTTCCGGCTTGACTTTATCGTTTCTTCGCATTGTATTGTATATTCAACATATAAATTTCTTTGCTTACATAAATGTATAGGGATAGGTTTCTGTGGTATATTCTCTACAAACCTTATAAAAAATATTACTTAATATTTTAATTGACTTAATGATTAACTATGTCGTTTTTAGTAACGTTGGAGAAAGATTTCTCAATTTTTTCAATCTTGCAATTTTTCGTATAAAAAAACACAGATAACTTTGTTTATTGATTATGATTATGATAAATATAAGTTTTCGGTAAATTTGTGGTGATAAACGTAAATTTTCAACAAATTTGAGGTTCCCAAAATAGTTAATCGCAGAAACAATTTTCAACTTTCGCGAAAAGAAAAGATCCTCAGCGTTTATTGCGATTTATTGAAAAATTTATAATCTTAATAGTGATAATCAGCAGTACTATTAAATTATTAAATAATCAAAGAAATTAAATAAATTTTTAAAAATTATATTCTATAATATAAATAATCATTAACCAAAGATAATGATAAGACAATGATAATGAGAAATAAAAAAGTGCTTAAATTTTCATGAAATAAAAAACCATAATTATACAAAAAAAATGCTGATTATCGTAAAACTTATGCTCGATTAATAAATAAATAAATAAACAGAACTGGTACGTCTGATTTGATTATTGAAAAGCATCTTAAATGATTCATAAATGAAAAGTATTTCTTGCTAATATTTGTTTTTTTTTTAAAAAAGCAACAATATTATTTCAAAGAAAAAATTTTTATATTCTCTATTTTAAAATTAAATGCTATTAAATACAATTAAAATTTGATGTTGAGCTTCAGCTTTGCGTTATTCCAATATATATTCGAATATTTCATTGCTGAATACTCGATTAGGTTTTTTATGTCAAATTATTTATATTTCATCAAATTTCAAATATTTTAATAATAATTCAATGAGCACAGATAGATCAACTTTGCCAGTGGGACAAATGGGATTAACTACAAATAGCAACCTTTGACGATTCAACGAAAAAAGCCTACAAATGTCAAAAATAAGTACAAGCGAACCGATCTAAAACATAATTTAAGCATTCAGCATTTCGGCTATACAAGCTATATACGAGTTTGAATAAGAGAGGATAATCTCTTAACCATGCATATTTCATGCACAATTCTCAATGGACGTTTGATGATTTGAATAAAATATCAAAATGAACTATATCAAAAGCGAAAAGCGAATGAAACTTTCTATAAATAAAATCTACGACAAAAGTTAAAAGTTAAAAAAAGTTGTCGAAATTTTTGAACTAATAAAATTCCGTTTTTAGTTGATTTTCGATTTATTTGTGACATAAAACGCTTTAACGATTTTTAGTTCATCAATGAATTAATTAATAATCGTTTTTCACAAATTTTTCATGAAATAATCAAATGAATTGGCGAGATTTACTGCAAAGTTATTCGCAAACAATATTGCATTTTGGAATGATTTGCAAGCAATTAAGGCACAGTTCACAAAGAGCGTGCTTGACAGTAAATTGGTGAGGTGATAACTGATAAATAATATAAAGAAATGGTCAATGATACCAAAGTGAAATGAAAAAATTTTCACTCGACTTTAATCCAATCTAAATTAGAGTCATAATCTTACTATTTTTACCTTAGGCAATTTGTTAACAATTTTATTAAGACGTCCTAAGGTGCCTTAAAGGAATTGTGGTACCAGCAGAGTGCTATCAATGGATGAAATGCCGAAGAAGTTTATGAAGAAGATTTTTTAAATTCATTATAGCTTTTCTATATTTTCAGACGAATATATTTACATATATACGAAAGACTGGCATCGCCTTACATGAAAAGTTGAAACGGTGATAACGAATATTGTAGTTGATAATAAATCATTTGATAATCGAAAAGATTTATTAAAAAACAAGAAATATTTTTTTTTTAAGTAAACTTTTTTTGAACTTGTCTTTTCTAGAGATTTCCATAACATTTATTTTTAAAAAGGAGCTTTATTAATTCAAAATATCAAATCAATTATCACAAATTATCAGATGATTTATTGATAATTTTCTCACTTTGAGTTCACCTTAAAAAATCTTTTCGAAATCTATTAATCATCGTGGGAAAACAGTGACTGATATCACTGGTAGTGCATTTAATATTGGCCATGATGGATGTTAATTTATATATTTATTTTATTTATTTATATATTTTTCTAAGTAGACTCTTTATTTCTGATTATGCTCGCTCCATTGTCTTGTTGGACCAGCCAGAAAGTGTATAGATAAACCTCCAGCGTCATGCGAATCTTTGAAAAACATATTTACTCCTACTGATAGTAGAAACTCAATATCAGCGCACCAAAATCAGAGGAATAATCCACTGAATCATCTCGTCTCTATTGAGTTTACATTATTTAATATATTTATTTCTATTAAATTTATTAATTATTAAAATTTAAAATTTATTTATTATATTATTTTATTTGTATATATATATATATATATATTTATATTTATATTTATATTTATATTTCATTATATTTTATATTTATACCGATTTATATATAAATTTGAAATTTTAGTAAATTTTAGTAATTTTAAATTTTCTTAAAATGGAAAAAATAATATTTAATAATTGTAAGAAACAAGTGAAATTTTCTTGACGATTCCTAATTAATCATTAAATTCTTTCATTTTAAATGATTTAAATACGTCAATTTTTCTTTTTTTCTCGAAATAAGAAAATTTGACAATCGCAAACGAAAATATTTTCGTGAATTTTTGTTAAAATTCATAAAAATGATAAATTTTAAAAAATAATCGGAAAATAATTTGGAATTTTTTCGATTTTAAGCACCAGAAAGCCCAATTTATCGGTCTATCAATTTACTTATCAATATTTATTGTTGATTATATTTTATTGAGGAAAGAAATCCATAATTATAATCTAATTAGAACACAATGGTGCTGGTGGTATTCAAATAAGCATCATAGTTTCGTTTGTCTCTTGGCGGGAATAAATTTGTCATTAAAAGGGGATTCTAAATGGTACTGAATGATCCATCGAGAAAGGTACAATGGTTAATATAAAAAAAATTTTTTAATTATCGAAAAATTACGGGCGTATTGCTATAATATAAAAATAAATAAAAGCGATTCAGTTTTTTTTGTATAGAAAATCATGAAAAAGAAGCGTGTTCTGAAATGTTTACTAATGAAACCATAGTTTCTTTCCCCCATTCTTCTTTCCTCTCCCAATCTCTCCCCCCCCCCCCTTTCCACTTCCTACATTTTATAAGTAAATATTATAAAAAATAGTTCTTCAGCTACTATTACATACAAATAGAAAATACATAAAATAAATGTCCTTTGATCATAATTATAATCATGAAAGGCGAACGAATAAAAAGCTGTTACAATAAAAAATGATTAACGAACTGAATGATGAATGGAAATTCGAAATTATTCCTTAATTTTTATTTTTCATTAATTTTTCTAATTTCAATAAATAATTTTAAGAAAATCTGCAAAATATAGCACTAATAAATATTAAAATATTGTACGGTTGAAACAATTTTGATTAAAACTAAATATTAGTCGATAGGGATTATGGATTATTGTAAGTTATTCGAGAATTATGACAGAATAATCTGTTTTCTCCATTTCATGTAAAAAACCAATTTGTTCAACTATAATGAAAAATGATTTCAACCAAATTTCCAACCAACAAAAAAATAAAAACAGAAATATAAATTGTTTTTAACTTGAAATTTTAAATAAGGATAAGTTTTTGAGTGGTTCTTGGAGTAGATTATCGCCTTCGGTCTCTGCTGTCAGTAGGAATAAACAAACCTAACATCTAAGTGGAGCTTGTGATTCACTTGCTACCATCCGTGCCAAAAATTTTTTCTCGTACTAATGGGTATTGGAAAGTAAGTTAACCATTTCTTAATTCAATGAATTTAGTCAACTTCGAAGAAATTAAAACGAAACCAATTTTTACAGTTAAATTATGCTTTTAAATGATATTGGAAAAAAATTCTTTTGCCAGTGCAAAGACTGGAAATATTACATTGTTCATCATTCACAAGTTTCATGAAAGTCACTTTATTTTCATGAATTTGATAAAGGTGATTATTTCAACTAAAATATTATAAGGCCAATAAAACAATAATAATAGGTTGGATTCTGGTGATGCCTTTTCAAGAGTAAGCCTATCATTAACAATGGAATCAGAATGATTCCATTACTGACCCATTCGTTTCTCTATCTACGAATTAGCTCAATGGTCGATGACAAGAAAAATAATAGGAATGGAATTTGCATTTCAAAAATCCGAATGGCGAACCGAATGGCGTCTCGCTATTTCATCTGGTTCGACAAGCCAGTGGAGAAATTCAAACCACAAATAGTGAGCGCTTTTGAAAAAAACAAAATTAAAGCCGGAGGAGAAATAAAAATAAATGTTGCATGACTGCCAACTTCCTTAAGTGATTCATTTATTGCTGAAATAAAATATATTTAATATGAAATGCTTTAGTCTCATATGATTTATTAAAAATTTAATATGATTTTTTCATATAATTTTACTCATTAATTCAATTTCTAATATTCCAAATTTTTTCGATTTTATCATTAATGAACCAAAGTAAATCTGCATGAAATAAATACAAATAATTGAGCTTTCATAAGTGAATGTTGCAGAAATTTTTTAAAAAATACTTAAATTAATGTGCATATTTCAAGTTTACAATCAGATAAATGTTTTAGTGGAAAAAATTTTTTCCGTCTTCAGTTATATTTTTAGGCGAAAGGGTATATTGCAACGCCATTGGTCAATTCATCCATTCATGCTTCTTAACTGTTGAGAATAAAAATCTGCCAGTAAGGCAGAAATTTTGTCTAGCGCAGAAGACTTATCTGTATTTTAATAATATTTAATTAATAATTAATGATAATATTTAACAATATTTCCCAAATAACTCTGTTCCTAGTGAAAAATCTTGAAGACCGTGGAGCTAATCGAATGAGAAATCTATTTCATTCTTTATTTTATTATATTATCGATAAATATTCTATTTTATAAATCTATATTGAATGGTGATATCAGAAAAGGAACTTTCTTAAGATACTACGAGAAGGAAGTGGATTATGATTAGAGAAATACATGATATGAATGATTTTCACAAACAAATAAATATATAAAGCATTTTAGGATAGGGTTGTCGGAATACCATTTATTCTCGCATTATCAGTTAGATTTATATAATCAGTTAATCAATTTACTCGATCAACTTATTTAGCATTTAATATAGATTTATGAAATATTTATCTAACTCTATGTAAAAATCATAGATTTAAAAAATTCAGCCAATATGCTGTAATTTTTGATAAATCAATCAATCAATTAACCTTTAAATAGAAAAAAATGAGAATTTATTTGGAACTAGATCTTCTCCTATAAAAAAAACATTAAAAATTTTTTTCATACTTTGAAAGATAACAATAACTAATAGTAATAACTATTAGTGATAACAATAATATTAATGATGAAAATAATCAAAGATAGTAATGATAAGAAAACAATGAAAATAAAAGAGGAGAATGCAATATTCTTTTCTTTTTCTCTTTTCCTAAATTACTCTCTTTATCACTGGCTATTAGTGGATGTTTTATCAGAGATAGAAGTGAGGAAAGATTCTCAGCCGCACTTAGATTTTTTGGTGTCAGAATTTATATTCCTGGCGAGGAGAGGTATCGAATTTATGTGCTGAATCCATAATAATTAGCAAAATCATGGTCTACTATTAATTTAACATGCATTTGCTTATTGTTATAAATATCGAGTTAACCGAATCGTTCATTCCTGACATATCAATTGAATTTCAGGTTAAATTCCGGCATAATGGCGGGCGTCTATCAAAAAAATTTTGCAAAAATAACAGCTTTTCTTTATTGCTAAATTCAATGAGCACTTAAAAAAGCATCAGTCAACCAACTTCAGTCATTAAATTGATAAATCTACCAAAATAATACCATTAAAATTTATTTTAAAAAATCGTAGAAAATATTGTTACAAATATTATTAATATTATTATAATATTATTATTATAAGTACTATTATTAATATTATTATTAATATTATTATTATTTAATATTATTATTTAATATTATTAATATTATTATTTAATATTATTATTATTAATGTTATTATTATAATCGAAGAAATTAGCAATTAATAAAAGTAAATAGTAAAAGTTAATAAAAAATGTGTCGTCAAAGTTAGTAGTTAAGAGCCATAAGAGGACAAAAAGTCACGATTTTATTTCTTCTTTAATCTAGTTAAACCTAGCACTAAGAATGGAATACGAATAGTGCTGAAGGCTGTTCTATACGATTGTCTCTAAATAAGTGCTTTTCAGTGAATGAATCTTTTCCGAAAATAAAGCCAACCTAAGCAATAGCAAATACCAAAAATAATGAGTCTTTTCAAAAAAAAAATAACTAATTGAGGTAAGCATAGAAGAATCGCAAGAATTTTTATTTTCATATGAGAATCGCTTTGATTTACCAATTATAATAAAATTTTTTTTCTAAATATTTCACCCTAATCAATTTCATTCTGCTAGCTTCGAGCTGAATAAATTGCATCATTTGGTGATAAGAAACGATAAGTGGATCGTTAGCATCACTTGGATCTTTGAAGGATACCTTAGCATGAGTGGTCCGAAATGCGAGCAACAATTCACTGAGCCATTCTATCCTTATCATAAAACGAATTTATTTAATTAACAAATTATTTATCAGTTATCAAAAAATCATACTTCAGCATTTACAACAGTAGGCTGGTACGTCATAAGTATAGTATTTTCATCGAATATCTGATGATTATCAATACGTATTCGCGTATTACTGTTTCGATTTCGCTTCTTAGCAGAATAAGAAATATTTTCAAAATTATATTTTTTGCTTTCCATATTTGTTGATCACTTTCCTATTGTTGTAATTTCTTAAATTTATAATAATCATAAATTTTTAATAGTTCATTATCATATGATTTCTCTTTAGGTGATATTATGGTGAGAATTTTTAAAAAATTATAAATATTCATTAAAGATTGTAATAACATTAAAATGATAAATAATAAAATCATAAATAATGATTCATTCTAAAATTTTATTTATCATTTAAGTGAAAGTGAAATAAAAAAATAAACGATTTATAAGAAATCATTTAAAATCTCATTGAAAATCTGATAAATTTACTATTAATTCTATTAATTCACTATCACTTATAAGCTCAAAGTGTTCTATGAATTTTACTTCTATTCATTATCAGATAAAGAATAGAACTGAAAAATTATGAACTCGAAATGTCATGGCATTGGCTTATCAAAATTTTAATGATAACAGTTGATAAAATAATTCAACTTAACGCAAATTATTTGGATTTTTCAATAAATACACGGATTGCTGATTGCTGAGATGAACTGAACTGAATTCAACTGAAAATTTATCGCTGAATTAAACTGAACTTAATTTAATAAAAATTTCATTTGGTTTAATTTTCGACACGTTCATTCTACAAATATAGACGAATAAAACATGTAAATTGAGGCCTCTAATATCGATTCTAGAATCAAAAAAATTCGATGCAAAAATTTTTGAATATTATCAAAGATTTCTCTGCAATTGATTCGTCATGCCGAGAAATCAAAGTCTGTTATCATGATAATCAGCTATTGACTATCAGCTATTCATGTGCAATGTTGGTACTAACAATATATAAGAAAAAGCTAATTAGGATTAATTCGAAAAATTATACAAAGTGGATTGAAAAAAAAAAGGAAGATTTGGATCGACCATACTATTAATATTGGCTAATATTGGTAATCATTTTTAATCGAATCGAGGAAAAGTACAAAATTATAGATAAAATAAGAAAAAAATAGTTTATCTTATTTTAAAGCTGTAAATTAAATCAAATTAAAACTAAAAAAACTAAAAACTAAAAAAAGTAGGCTTAGGCTTAGGAAGAAACTAAAAAAATTAGGGGCTTTGGGCTTAGGCTTTGGGCTTAGGCAGGGAACGTGAAAAATACTATTCTCGCATAATTGATACTTTTTAAATCCGAAATAATTCTCATATAATTCATTTCATTTCGTTTAAAAACAAAAATTAATTAACAACGAAAATAAACGATGAAATGCGACAAACCATAAGCTAAACCTTGCAGTTAAAATAAATATTGGAATTATAGCAATCAATTATTATTGAAAAAAATAGCTTTTTTTTTCTTTGTACTAAATTTTTTATGTATTTTTCTAAAAATAATATAATTCTTTTTAGAGAAATAGAAAATAGAGAATATTTTTCGTGGACGAATATTGTAGAGACGAAATGTAGAAGAATCTTACTGCATATTTCGGATTGTTTTGTTATAAATGCATATAATGGATCTTTTTTTTTTTAAATTATTCACCTCATTAAACATAAATTTTTCGCATTCAGTATAGGCACAACTCCTCGGCAATGGTCGAGTAATGTTCAACCACTATGAGGTTCAATTCTTGTTCTTTCTTTTACAAAAGCAAATTTATCCTAAAAATTCATTCGCTTAGTTTCATCCTCAAATGGTTCTCTGGTGAAAAATTTCATTCCAGTAGCTGAAAAGAATGAAAAAAGCTTCTCAAATAGGATGTAACTAAACGAAAAACAATAAAACAATAAAAATTTTCGAGAATAGTCGATTAGATGAATGAAAAAGCAACGATTAAGAAAATCTATTTTCGAGAATGGAATAAGAAAAAAATCACTTTTGTGACTGAGAAGAAAAATTTTATTATATAGTCAATTTAATTTAAATTCATTAGACAAAAACGGAAAAATGATCTAACATCGATTTGCATTAGAATATGTCGATGCATCCACTAGTATCTCTCTCGTTATCAGTTAGTTATCAGCTGTATAAATTCGTAGATTCATATGGATATATGGATATAAACAGTTATAACAAATACGAACTAAAAAATTGATAATTGCAGCAATATTAAGATCAGCATTTCCTGTTAAAATTGATAAAAGTTTTCCAGATCCATTCGGAATCACTTTGTATTTGATCATTCAAGATAAGTTGAAGAAATATATCACTGTTCATTGTTTTTATAAAAATGTTTTTTTTAAATCCCCTGCAAAGTCTTTAAATTTGTTTCCTAGGATGGGATCATTTTGCCATGAAGTTCACCATTTCGGTTGAGAAGTATAGATGAATTTTCACTATTAACAGAATTTTACTTCTAAGTTTGAGTTTTACGGCCAACAAAAATTAGCATATGATGGCTAAATTATTTGAAGCCAATTTAATATTCGATCTTATCTGTTATAATAGAATTATAATTTTCAAATTGGTTTTCCACAGAAACTCGCTCTATCTCAACTTTGCACTGTTACTGAAAAATTAAAATTAATTTTTTTTTTTAGGAGCAGTATTTACCACTTCTTTTTGGCTTATCGGTCCAAGCAAATTTGTCATCCACGAGGTCATTTAGCGATCGACAACGCCTCGTAGATTTTTAAAGGACATATTTATTCAAACCAGTGAAATTTGCAACCCATTGGTTTATTCTACCTTTTTAAAATTTTATATATATACTTTGGATATTCGTTCACAGAAAAGTGGGATAAAAGCAAATGAATTAAAGTTTCCTATACAATAAATACAATAAATGTATATTTTATATATATATAAAATATACATTTATATATACATTTTTTTAAATAAAATAGCGAAATTCTTAAAAATAATTCTGCATAAACCTATCATAATTTTATAGATAATTTATTCATAATTTTTGGCTTTTTATCAAAAATTTTTTTTATATTATATTAAAACTTATGAACCATTTTTAAACACATTTAAAATCTAATTTACAAAATAATGAATGAATAGTGAATTATTTCGGTTTATGGACTGATTTTTTCCTTTGGATTTCGCTTGAACTTTACTAAATATCAATTTTTTCTCTTTTTGCATAAATAAATTGCAAAAATTTTAGTATTTTGAAAAATTAATAAATTATTATGGATTATAATTGCGATATTTTATAAAATGTGCATTGGGAGATTCGCAAATAATTTTAATTTTATTTTAATTTTAATAATTTTACAAATAATAAAAATTTAATAAAAATCAATCTGCAAATTTTAAAGAGAATTTTAGTTTTATTCAATATTTTTTACACAAGAAAATCATCTATATTAGAATTCTACAATCGTTGATTTTTAAGTGTTCATAATTTATTTTATAACGATGCAAATGCAATAATAAATGACAAATCGACAAACGCATACAATATTATCCGCAAATTTAAAGCAATTAACCCACTCTGTTATACTATTTCGTTGCATATTTTTATTCATTATAAGCTAAAAATATTCTTCGTCTCTTCTCTGATATAATATTTTTGGTTTTTTTTTAATAACATATTTCGATATTTTTATATTTTTGGTATAGAAAGAGAGGAGAATTATCAGTTGCACATGGATTTGATTTTTTTTCCTTTTATTTTTGTCAAATTGCATGAAAATAAATATTCCACAACATGAAATTAGTTGAAGCAAATATGCTATTAGACCATAATGTTTCATTTACAAAAGAAGAATAAAATTTTCGACAAAGATAGGAATTACAACGAATTATTATTAATTGACTTATAGAAATCATTCAATTGTAACAAAAGCTCTCTATGAGGATTACCGTTTTTTAAATCAAATCGTCGTGGCGACTTAATTATAATCAAAATTAATAAGTTACATCGGTTTAGAATTACATAGGTTTTATGCCAAAAAATTATACCCATAAGAAAATTTTATACTTCAATAAATAAATTGTGGATTTTAATAAAATAAGTTAAAACCAAAAAGTTTAAAAAATTAATTTTGCTAAAAAAATAATTTAATAAGATCAACAGTAGGAAAATTTTCAACGGTATAAGCCTATTTTTTGGTGCATTATATGTACCATTAGAGAATCGTATCGCAAAAATTTGAAATATTGAGAAAGTAAGCCACGTAAGCCATTTGCTTTAATGGTTTGGTGATTTTTCGCCATTTTCTAGTATTTTTAGTATGGACGGCACTGATAGCACAGTTATATCAGCTTATTCACGAGAGAGTCATTTGGTGATAGAAGTATGCGTGAATTTATTTCCAATAAATTTCACTTTTCACTTCCACATTTATTTTTAATGGCAGCTTTCGTTCAATAAAGGCACAGCCGAAACAACTCAATCACTTCGTGATTATAACAAAATAATAACGGTGCCAGTGTCACCTAAATCTGAGAAAGAAGCTGGAATCCTTAATGTTTTTAATGGAACCGCCGAAAATATTGCCTGCTTTTTATCATTATTATTCCTGTTCCCTAAAAGTGAAAAAAGACTTTTTGATAATTTGTCAATAAAAATTTACATAATCTTTTACATATTGAATGATAAATCATGCAGTGAATTTTCGCCTAAGGTCGCTTTTAATTCTTTCGGATTCGCAAGATCATATTCTTTTTTAACACGAGCTTTCTCCGATGGTTTCACATTTCGCCAGAGATATTGTACAAAAAATCGCTTCTTAAACGTTTCATTAGATGGATCATCGGTGATTTTTTCCATGAGTGTTACGATACGATGGAATGAAGTACATGTCTTCCAAAAACTATAGAATCGCATAATTTTGTATACTCGAGAAAGTGGAATTTGTTCACCTCGTTGTGGACTATTATAAGGAGAAGGAAGACATACTGAATCTCGTGATGCAAAAACCACTGAAGATCTTCGTAGTTCCATACGATTTGAGGTAATTTTTGCTGCAATAATCTTTCCTTTCGTACTTATACAACTGACTTTATGAAAGGTTCGCATATTGTCAGAATAAAAATATTTAGTAGGTTTGCTGGTATGACGCCACCATTTACTATCACCTAACATATCAGAATTACTAATATATTGACCATCGACAATGAAACAAAAGTTATCATCAACCATCGTTGGTGGTATTGCTTTACTCAGCACTGAACCATTAGCTTTTACCAAACATTCAAGTGCTGCTTCAGTTTGTACTGTATCATGATGAACACTGTGAACAGGAATATTGTTAAGAAATAAAATTGGTTCTTCACTTGACAGCAATGATTCTGGTGCAACACCTGAATCCATCAATTCGAAACCACCAAGATCAATGCTAAACGGTATACTTGAAGCTTCTGATCCAGATGATGATGCTCGAGAAGGACTGAAATAAATTACCTTATTTGAACATATTCTTTTCTACAGTAAAATGAATATCTCATAATTTTTTAATTGGTAAAACAAATACTTATTTTTCTTTATTTTTCTGAATCTCTTGAAATTTTTTTATGAATCCCTTCTTTGAAAATTATTTCATCTTTGAAGCCAGTAAAACTATCTTATAAGTAACGCTTCAGATTTTTAGAAAATTGCTGCAAAATATGTCTAAAAAAATTTCCATTTATTCCAATCATACCAATTGCAACAGGTAGAGCTTGAGAGATTTTTTGAAATGCATATATATATATTCATGTTCAAGATGGGAAAATTCAAAAAATTTTAGAAAAATCAAATAGTTGCCAAAGAATTAATTGGGATGAATATTTTTTGATAGTTCTATCAGCGAGCCACATGAGGCTAGAAGGATCAGAAAATGGATACTTAGCATCAGATACAAGAATCCAATACACGGTTTTTTTAACTCTAGATTTCCTTTTGTTAATAATCGCGATGCTCGAAAGGATACTCTAACCAATAAGCTTTTAACGTGGACTAATCGATTTGCTATCGAAAGTACCACAGATATATTTGCTGATACTAATTTTTTTACATCTATTTGCATATCATTATTTTGCATACAAAACCGTAAGCCATTTTACTCACATAAACTGGACCAATGTTTGCATTCAATAATTTATTTAATTAAAAATTAGAACAATAAAAATAATTTTGAAATTAAATCAGATAAAATAAATTTCTTAATTTTTCTCTATTCTAATCGATTAAAATCATAAAAAATATCAAATATTTATTATAAAATATTTAAATTAGAAAACCTAAGCCATCCTTCGTATGGAGCTTCTTCCATGCTTTCTTCGACAATGTTTGTCGGTATTATGTCATCCACCATTATGAAAATTTCAGATTGTCGTTGTGATTTATTTCTTAAAATAAATGTAAATTTGTGAAATCAAATCCATTTTTAATGTATTTTTTATACGTTTCAACGGACTCAAATACAAATTTTCGTCGACTTATATATGCTAAATTGCTTAAACTTTTTCGATCTTCAACTATTTTTTTGAAATTCGCAAGATTTTAAGGTTAATTGAAAGCTATAGCAATTATTATTGTTCTATTAAATAGGACCGTTAAATAGTTTAACAAAGGTTTTTTTCTAGATTAGATTCGCTTCACTGGCTTGCCAGATTAAAAAAAATTGTGCCAGGAAATTACTTGGTGACAAAAGTTCTCGAGCTCGAGTGCCCGAACACCCGAACATCATTCGAATTTTTTAAAAACAAATTTATCAAGAATGATATTTTGCAAGGAAAATTTTTTGCCCTCAGCGCTACGAAATAAAAATAACACCCAATTGAGTCATTCTAATTTGCTTTATTTTATTTTATTAAGCAACATTGTTGAAACGTGGTGCATCTCTAAAATTTTTCTCGATTCTGGGCGCCCCATTTTCGATCGACGTTTAACTTCAACTTAAAGTCACTTAAAATTCGTATTCATCGTTATCATTCATAAAAATTAAAATCTAACAAAGTGAAAATAAATGATGAATATCGGTGAGGATAATTCTATCGTAAAGTGGTTCACTGGAATTCCCAACACAACAATCATCCTATTAGAGTCAGAAACGCTGGGAAAGGATAAATAATAGAGAAAAATGAAACAATTAAACACCACTCGAGTAAAGTTCACTTACTGTATTTTAGTTTCTTGTGATTCTTTTAGCATTTCCAAATATGAGTTCCACTGTTCCATACAATAAAGGCCAACTGGCTAAAAAAATAGAAAAAAGTTACATTTTGATTAAATTAAGAAAATCATAAGTATTAATTGAATTTGAAACAATGCATTTAAATTTTGATGATTTTTGAAAAAGACAATATATATTAAAATTTTCAAAATATACACTGCTGTTAAGAGAAACTAAAGGTTTTTGAGGTAAATTGAAAGAGCTTGGACAACTCGCGATTCGCCGAGAATTTTTTACCATTTCGGCTAAAAATATACAAAATTAAAAAATTATATTTATATTAAATATCATAAATTTCTCTTCCGATTTTTTAAATAAACTGGCTCATAATTTAATTCTATTATTCTAATTAACTTTATTGCCAATTTAAAAACTGATATCACAAAATTACAAAGTATCCGCTCGACGGATCCGTAGCATGTAACTTAGACAAAAGTGGTCAAAAGGCAAATAACTTCTTATACTCCAATACTTAAATACTCCAATATAGGTAATACTTTACGATATTACCTGTTCGCCTTCAATAGTTCTTATTTTTTTAAAAAAGATTAGATGATGGCATATATAAGAAATATTTAGTAAATATTTAGTATGATTTAGTACTTGTTTATATTATTTATATTTATAGTATATTTATATATATTTATACTAAAAGAAAAAACAATAATTTTTTTTCAAACTATTGGTGATAAATGATAGTGATAAAATTGTGTTTTTTATATTTTGAATGCTTTGGCTTTTTATATTGTTCCTTGCAGGTTGCTTTTTTTTTTCTTTTTTATCAGCAATTGGCTTTTTTCATCGATCTGCTTGGTTCTAATTATTAAAATAAATAATAATAAAAATAAATTTATTTATTAAAATAAATAAATTTTTTTATACAAAATTATATTTTTTTATAATTTTAAATAACCGATTAAAATACATAATTAACATAGATAAATACCTTGCAAACTGGAATTTGATAAGCTATTGCTAATGCTGAAATCATAAAAGATAATTCTCTTCAATCTTGATTTTCTTTTCAATTTTGCCTGATTTATTTCAAAGATTTTTATTTATTTTTATTTATTAATTTTTTATTTATTTCAATAAATTTCATTAAATCAATATCGAATTTAAAATGAATTTATCATAATAATATTAACATTGAATGACTGAAAAAGAATGCTTAATCATTTAATACCTCCTTGCTGAAAATATAGTTGGTGTTGATGTTCGATTAACACGTCTTATTTCGTAAGATTGGTCCTCAATTTTTATATTAGCAACTCGAAATCTAAACAAAATTTTTCACAAGAGTGCTGAATATAACTTTAAGTCCGGCAAAAGCAGTTTATTCTCAAAGAGAATACGAATATCTCCACCAACACTGAGAGATTTTTTTTTAAGAGTTCTCACCACTACTGGTTAGGCACACTTCGCTGGCTTGTCGCACTAGGCAAATTAGCCATGGTATCTCTTTTGTCGATAGAAGTACAAGTGAGTCACTAGCATCATCCGGATTTTTGAACAAATTTACTCTTGCGGAGAATAAAAAACTTCAATATCGCCGCTCCGAATTGAGCAATAACTATTGAGCCATTCTCCTTAGTCTATTAGTTGTTGGTTCATCTAAGAAACATTGGTTCAATTCGTGTGTCTCTTGGTGATATTGAAGATATTAATACTACGATTACTACGACTATTCCTTAGTGATTTACTGATAAAAAGATCGCAAAAAATTGGGATAGGAATGGAGAATCGAAATACTTCGATATATTTACATTTAAAAATCTGCATTTCATTTTTTCAGGTATCAAATCAACTTACTCCTCTTTATTATTATTTGCTACAAATGAAGGTGCATATTTAAATTCACAGTTCGTTCCAAATTGTTGCGTTGCATTTTGAAGAAGACTAAAATATGAAAAAAATTCATATAAATTAGGATTTCTGGAAAAAAAAACTATTTATTTTGAGGTCAAAAAGCGATGATACGAAGAACAAATGAAATGAAAATTATTCCACTCGATTTTTGAATAATTTTAAAAAATTTTTTGCAAATAGCGAACCTTCCATCTTGCAAACTTTGAAAATAAATTTGTAAAATCTCATCACAGTGACCAAGTGCCATACTGCGCTCAATCATTCGTTTGCGCTTAAGTAATTGTAAAAGATCGGCTCCACGGAATTTACGACCAAAATAATGTATTTTTTGTATGTACTGAATACCAGCAAGATCAATACACATAGTGGTAACGGCTAATCCAACTCCAAGGTAAATTAGCATGAGCAATATATATCTAGAAAAAAATCAAGAAAAATAATATATTTGAAATTTTCCTGGAAAAATTTCAATTTATATATAACTCGTCACAGATTAAATATAACTCAAAGGAATTATCTTCTTTTTCTAAAAGTTTTGGCTAGGCTGACTCCATTGGCTATAAGGCTAGGACGTTTCCAGGCCAAAAGAATCATACATTTAAATTCACACGTGAATTTACCTGTATTATTTCATTATGCTTTATTTTTATGAATTTTTATGTCTCACTGATTATTTTTGAAAAATTAATTTAAATTTCAAAAATATATAGCTATGCAAAATTTCAAATGCTTACTCATGTCGTTCAGGCACAATATCTCCAAAACCAATAGTGGTTAGTGAAATAAAACCTAAAATTGATTTTAATAAGTATTCATGAAAAAATGCAAATAAGAATTACTAACGATCCTTTTTTCTTTAAATCTTTATAGATAAAATTTCAAAAAATAATAATTTCTTTAAAAAAAAATTACAATAATAAAATGCATCCATATAAGTCCACGATTCAACAATAGCAAAAAGTATTCCTCCAAAAGCAATATATAACTGAAATTTATAAAATTTTCATAGAATTTAAGCAAATTCATCGATGAGATTATTTATTTCTCCTCGAACTAATCGAATCAAATCGTTGCATCATAATTCAATCAAAAAAAAAGATGAAAAAAGAAACTATTTTAAGATATATTTTTATATATATGTAAATATAATATAATTTAATTTAATTAATAAATATAATTTTTGCAAATAAAATAATTTTATAAATAAAATATAAAAATTTTATATTTATTTAACGAAATTCTTATATAATTTATTATCATCACTATCGTTCTTCATAACAAATTTGGTGAATAATAGAAAGATAATTGCCACCGAGTATCAGTACTTCTGTGCGAATGCACTACGTTTTTCGAGCAACAATGTCGTCTAACGAAGGAAGCAAAGCGGAGTAGAATTTCGGAGCGCCGATGCTAAAGTTATATTCTCTGATAAGAGTAAACCTATCCTTGAGAAGATCGGCGACTCATCTATACTCATTCACCAAGGAACTCCCTGTCATATTTAGTCCGACAGCTGAGCGAGTCTAGCAGCAATAGTGAATATTCTTAAAAAATAAAAATAATTTACTTAGATCACGGTTAAAAAATCGAATTCATGGTGCTTGAGTTCCTGTTAATGGTATACAAAAAGCAGCTGTTTCTATAAAAATAAAGACTATAAAAACCAAAAGATTGATCAAGAATATCTGTTGCATAACATACCGAATAGTTATTTGAAATTCTATAGTGAATTTTTTCAAATTTTCTTTCTTTAGAATCCTCACCATTACTGGTTGAACTCGCTCCATTGGCTTGTCCTATTGAGTAATGTGCCAGGAAGTTCTTTGGCAATGGAAATGCAAATGACTTGCCAGCGTCAACCGGATTTTTGTACAGGTTCCTACGAGGAATTGAAATCTCAGCATCGGCGTTCCCCAAGTGAGTAATAGCCCACTGAGCCATTCTATCCCCATTTTAATAAGTTATTGAAATTGATTTAATCATCTAATAACGGATCTTCAATTTCCAATTTTTATATTTTATAATTTAATTTTAGAGAAAATTTGATCAAAAAATCTTTAAGCGTATAAAAAAATTCTTACAAGAAGTATGGCAAAGACGAGAATAACAGGCACTTCTGTTTTATCATTGATAAGCTCACTCAATTGATTCCGCAAATTTCCAGAGACATTACCATTTATCTCTGTTATTACTGTATCTGAAAAGACTTATTTGTGATATATGATATGTGGTATTACTGAATATCAAGAAGAAAATCTGCAAAATAGGCGAGAATTTACTTGTCGGTTGTCGCCATTTATTGCAATATTGGTCAACGGTTTTGCGTATTTTTCTCATCTTATTGTAGAAACAAATAGTGCATTCAGATAAGAATTTTCCCAAATCACCAATCGTAACAATGGCCAAAGGTGCGCCGAACAATGCAAAAATAACGCAAGTTATGCGACCATATGAAGTAACTGGTACAATATTGCCATAACCTAAATAATTCACTAGATTTTATAAAAAATGCTTATCAAAATGAGATTTTTTTTTCTACAAAAATGGTTGTGAAAGATCGAAACCTATGTGAATAATGGATTAAAAAGTAAGCCAATAGCCATTTTCAAAAAGTATAAATATGGACTCAGAAAAAAATATCAAATAAATATTGTCTATAATATTTATAATAATATTGTCTATAACCTATTGTTGCCATTGTTGTGGCAGCAAAAAATATGGCACTACTGGCTGTCCACAACTTTTTACTCTTTTCTGATTTTCTCCGAGATTTCCTAGAAAAGAATTAGAAATTTATCACATGCATTTGGCATAAAAATATTCAACATAATTATCTTGAAAAAATTTGTAGTAGAAATGAAAATAAAAAATTTCGAGAATAAATCATATCAAAAAATAATCTCATATGGAAGTAAATGATTGATTTTAACCATATTTGGCCAAGATTTTGCTAAGACAGAAGTATACTTAGATTCTCAGCATTAAGCAGATTTTTCAATGATATGCTTATTTCATCCTGGAGAAGTGGTCGCTTATTTCATTCCAGAGAATCGTTGCATTACAATAATATAATAATTTATGCAATATTCCATACCACTCATAGTTTTTATAATATTTTATAATATTTTAATATTGTAATAAAAATGGGTAACTTTAATACAATTAAGGTTGATAATATTGTTTACCTGTACCATGTCGGTTGAAGCTCATTAGAAGCGAAATTTTCAGTGGTTGTAGTTTTTGTTAGTTTCTCTCGTAGTATTCTTACATCAGGATATCTTTAAGGTAAAAAATTTATCATTTATCATTTTTCTAATCAATTAGTGATTTGATCGAGAAGATCGACAAACCTGACGAATTGCTCTTTGAATGCTCTATATAAATTTTCATTGAAATATTGGAGTCGTTCATTAGATATGCGTAACCACTCATTTAAAGTTCTACTACTCGTCGTCATTTTCCTTTTTTCCGACATCAGAAACAGGAATTCACTTCGCATTTGATTTATTTTCATGATACCGTTTTTTTTAAGCTATAATTCAAAATCAATGACACAATAATTTATCGTAGAATAATTCAATAAATAATAAATTCATCGTTTTTGTAGTTTAATGATAATCGCAATATTATTATTATTGAAATATTATTATTATTCAAAAAATATTTTAATAGAAATTTCTTTAAAGGTGAACGAAAATATGAAATTTTTGAAAATAAATCGCTATATATTTAATATTGGCTTCTTTTCGCCAACTAACCGATAGAAATTTATTTAATTCTAACAAAGCCAAATGCCGGAATGAACCAAAAATACTCTTAGAAAAAAAAAGCAATCCTGCAGGAGCAATTTAATTAAGGATCGAAATGAGTTATGAAATGAAATGAGTTAAGCGAAAAGTTATTTTTCATTCTTTAATCTTGAAAATGAATGCTAGCATGCACATAGAGATTTTAAAAAAACTTACTCGATCTTCATGTGGTGATTCTAAACTATAAAATATCCATGCACCAATTGCAGCGTATAAGCATACGACGGCTACTAAGGCAACATGTGGTAAGACGATTTTAACATACTTCAATTATTATTGAAATTGTTATTTTAATATTATAAATAACAAAATGATTAAAATTATTATACATAATTCTCATTATAATGCAATAATAAAAAAATACTTGATACTAATAAAAAAAATGTTAATGACTAACATATAATTACAATTAAATGGCAAAATTTCCCTTATCTGATAAGCTTATGCAACGAGTCTAATCAGAAATATTGAGAAAAAGAAAATTCTTAAAATATTGTAAATATGGAAACTGCTATTGAAATAAAAATTTGTCAAAATGATATTTCATGATATTTTAGCTAAATGAATACGGATGAATTATAAATAAATGTAGATCGGAATACTAAAACTATTTGCATTTGCAATAATTTTTTTTTTCAATTTTTTTATTTTTTTTCATCGATTTTAAATTTCAGACGCATAAATTTATTTTTCTTTTTTTTTCCACTTTATTGTTTTGAGATTTTTTCAAATAATTTTGCAAAAAAAAAAATATTAGATTTTTGGAAATATCGTATATATATATATATATATTTATACTTGAGATATTTGAAAATGAAATGCGGCAATAAATATTTTATTGCATATTCTTATCGCTTTTTTTTGGCTAAGCCAAATATCGTATTTTTAAAATTTTAGGAAATTTCATAAAATATTAATTTCAAATTCATATCAAATTCGCCATCTTAAGACTTGCATAGCCTTTTTTAAATTTATTTTTCATAAATCTGATCTCATTTTTATTATTCACTATTTATAAAAATGCACTAAAAAAGGAAAAAAATAAATTTTATATTTTGCTTAATGGTAAATTTCGGAGACTTAATTCTATCATAAAAATAAAAAATAATATGCAAATTGTTGCTGGTGAAATTTAAATAATATAAAATAAGTTGATATGATTAACACAATCATATCAACTTAATTTGTGATTTCAAAGCGAACCTTTTTAAAGGATGGAGGTTCAGATTCTACATTTTCGAGAAGTCCTTGAATCTCTTTAAATTGCTCGGCCATCAATGAATTTTGCGAACATCCGGAATATACTGTCTATACCGGAAAAAGATGATTGTTAAGATCCATAAATTTTAGGTCCATAGATTTTTTTTTGATAAAAAATTCAATCTTGAAAATACGCATTAAAACTGCATCCAAAATTCTCTCGAATTTGCGCTCCTGCAATTTGTTTAAAAAGTATTTTAGCAGTAATTGTATTTTTTTAAATGTCAAATGTCGCAGTTCAAAATATAAAATAGCCAAAACCATAATGATCATTGTCAATAATTTGACCATAAAAGAAGTTACTTTCATAAGTGATAAATGATAAAAGAAGACAAAAATAATGCCTAAACTAGAAATTCACAATTCACAATTTGATAATATAATGTAAATCTTCTTAGCCTTTTGTTTCTAGTTTGTTTCCACTAATTAACAGCATGAGACCGAAAATCGGTTGAGGATGATCAATGCTAGTACCATCTAGGTTTGACTTTTAATGGCCCTGGAATGACATCAGTTAAAAGTAAATTCGACCTTCGATAATATTATTCACAGCATATCATTAATATTATTATGTATGATTTGTGCTAAAAATATTTCAACTTTCTAAAAATTTAAAAAAATTTGAAAATAATGTGAAATATAAATATTTTTTAATAATAATAATGAAGAAAAAACCCGTTATAATTAGGTTTAGAAAAATATTCTAAAATGGACAATTAGTTTTAATTTAGATAAGAAAAATGGAATTTTTTTAAACAATAGCTTGCGTGGAATATTTGAATAGTATTAGCAAACCAAATGCACTTCGATTATAAATTGATAAAATAAAATTCTCTGGGCAAAAATTTTGTCATATCAGTGAGCATGAGAATGCTCTTAGAAAGAATACAATAAAAATGCTGATATCTGAGATATTATAAGTTTGATAAGTGAAGATCAAGAAATTTTTTATCGTATTAATCTTTTTTTTTTAATATTAAATTATAAATTTAAACTAAAATTTAAAATTGAATAAATGTGATTATTCTAAAGGTTTATGATAAGGTTTGATCGTGATAAGATATATTTGCAAAATATTTGATAATATTAATTTTAACTTTAACTTTAGTCATATTAATAGTCTCAAATAATCTTTTTTTCAGTTCTAATGAAGATCATTAGCAAGCTTATTTCGCGAACGCTTTAATGTCGACTGAGCTAATCCCAGCAAAAATTGATCTCTGCAAGACATCTTCAATCGGAGTGAAGTGGAATTACTCAAAATGGCTGAGTATTGCCTGAGATCAATAAAGTAAATAAGAATTTATGATATATTAATCTTGATTGTAGCAAATATTAGTACTTTTACTTAAATGCAAGTTGAAACATAGGTTGAAACAGCAAACTGAAATTAATTAAGCCTCTGCCTGTAAAATTAATTTAGCCATAATTTTTTAAACCGTTGATTATTATAATTTATTGCAAATTTTCTAAGGTTAAATATTAAATAGTTTCTTCGATATTTCAAACTCAATAGTTTGAACTTTTCTAAAACCCTCTATTTCTAGTTAAGAATTTTGCTAGGAAATTATTTGACAATAGAAGTATAGGTGACTAGTCAGAAGTACCCAAATTTTTTCAAAAAACAGTTTTGCTCCTGCGGGAACTTCACCAAAGGTACATTAAAATGAGGGCAAAAACTGTGGTGTGGTGTCATTCTATCGAACACGATTCTTAATTCCAGTGTACAGATATATATTTGATAATTCCTTTATTTAATAAATAATTTTCAATTCCATTAAGACTTTTTATTTTTTTAGATTTATTGTTTGCAAGTGTTGTACTTTTAGCTCTTCTTGATTACCAAATATCACACAAATATTAGTGAAATTTAGTTACTTGTTAAATTAGGAATATTAGTATATACAGCTATTTAAAAAAAATAAAATAATAATAAATTTGTTAAATATAAAATAGTGAAAAAAGATTTATTCGATGAAAATATCGGTTAAAAAGGATTAAAAATTTTTTTATTATTTTGATAATTTTTTTTCTATTTCAAATATTTCTTTATCGTTAAAGTCGTTAGATACCCTCAGCATAATTTATTCCTCATGGACAATATGAATTGCACTAAAAATATTTATAAAAATCATCATTTTAAGGACATTTCGATAAATGATTTATTATTTATGAATATAGCAATAAATTTTTTAGTCTTTAGATTCTACAAATATGATTTATTGCCAACTATATCTAAGTAAATGATAAGTAAATGATAAGTAATGTGATAATATCCCTAGGGGAGATCATCTATCTTGAAAAGCAATCATATAATTTCAATTTAATATTTATTGATTTGAGAAGGTATAGAGTTAAAAGAAAAACACTATAATAATTTTAATTTTTAGAGGCCAAGAATAATTCAATCCCGTATTTTTGCATGCATCGAAGCCAATAATATACAAGTTATAAAACTTATTGTTATTTGCCTAACTCGAGCAGCGATGTCTAGCAAACTTTCTTCATGTGGAGATGTTTTGTCGAGACCAATTTTGCTGCAATCTCACCAATCTCCTTAGTTCAGTTCAATAGTGCACCATAAGCGAAATGAGTTTATTAATGTAGTCAAAATAAAGAAATTAGCTTATTTTCTACGATTAAAATAAATGTTTTCAACGCTTCGACATTTCCCTTTTTATAGAACGTTAGTAATGAAATAAAGAATTGTATAGCAAATTCACAAATAATAGATTAAAATAGAAATACAATTTTATTAAATTAAATTAAACCTGAGCTGTTAAATTCAAATGATCGATTCTAAAAATGCGATAAAAATAATAAATATTGAACGATGAATATAATTTGAATGAGCGTTAAATTATTCAAAATTTTTACTATATGAAAAGAAAATTTAAATTTTTAGTTAATTTAGCTAATTTTAATTTGTTGAATTTTTAAATATTTCAAAATTTTCATAAATTTCTTAGCATTCGAACTAAGAAAAATAAATAAGAAAAAATTAAACGAAACAGTAGAAAAAAATTTTGAATATTTTGACTTGTTTTTAACCAGTTTAATACAATTTTAGAATAAAAAATTTCTTAATTTGAAAAAAAGAATCAGCAATTTACAAACAAACATTTTGCTATTCCCAAAGGTAATTTAAAAAATTTTATCAACGATAACAAAAAATTTATTTTAAGTGTATCGAACGATAAATAAGTTGTGAAATTTAGAAAATTAATTAATAGTTAATAATAAAAAAAAAAGAATCAAAAATAAAGATTTTTCTAGGCTAATAAAGCGAAAAATAAAGCAGAAAAAAAAACAGCATCATCACTCGGGAATCGATTTGCATTTTTTGGCCAATTTCGGGAAAAAAAACCCAATCAATTTAAATATTTTGGCAGCCATATCCGTTTTCCTTATTTCTTTTCGATTATTGGCTTTTTTTTCGAGAAAATCTCATCAAGAATGAACAATAAACAACACACTAAAATATTAATTCGATGTGTCGAAAGTAATGAATCAAAAAATCCGGAAAATCAAAAAAAAAAAGAAAAATTCGCTATTATATGTTATTTTCATATATATAATTAAATCTTCTTCTTCTAGCAGATCTCATCATTACTAGTTAGGCTGGTTCCACTGGTTACAAGTAAGTCGTCTCCAAGCTATTAGGTCCAACGCTTCGTTGATAGTTATAGAAGCCATTCCTTTTACCCAAAGTCCATATATTCCTCTATACGTTCAAACCTCGCTTTTGACGCCATCCATCACACGGTTTAGCAAGTAATGAAATACGCGTCAACTCCTGTGGTGGACCACTGAGAACGTGCCCTATCCAGCAAAGGCGACTCTCTATGATAACATTATCAATGCATGTGGTGTTTGAGCGAAGGTGGATAATTTTATCGGCTCAGCGGACCCCTATAATACGTCTTGAACATGGGTGGTCAAAGGTTACTAGCTTCATAATATCTTTCACTCGCATGTTTCGTAGCCATATACAATTAAACTAAATAAAAAGAAATGAAAAAAAAAGTCTTATTTTTATCAAATTCGAGATTAGAAATGACTATTATATATTATTTTCATATATAATTAAATTTGTTATCATTGTTATCATTTTTTTTGTAAGTAGAATGTTATTTTCATTCCCGTACAAGTAAACTTTGTTGCTGGACTCATTCACCTGTTTTTCAATCGCCAAGTAATTTTTCTTGTTTGTAAGAACAATTGTTTTTTATTTGCCCAGTCTGATAAGCGATACGAATCCAATCAGAATTCGGAAATGACAAAAAAATGGAATAAAATACTAAAGAAATCTAACTCATAAGAAAAAATGCTCTGAATTCGGGATGGGATTATTTTGGTTGTCGTTTAAGTAAACATATATCGCAATCTAATGGCACTCACTATTTTTTGTTTAGTTGACTCCATACGAACTGAAGTGAGATAGCTTTGTCAGAAAGCCATATTTGGATAGAAATGTAGATGAGCACTCAAATCGAATTTTACTTTCTAATGGCATATAATGGCATTTCTAAAAAAAGGAATAAGCAGATGACCTAAATCGAAGTGAAACCCTACTTGACTAGTCTACCCTCATATTTATTGGAACCATAAAAACTAAAATAAATAAAATTTTTCTCGTAGCAAACTTAGTACCATTTAATTATGGTGCAATGCGACTTTCGAAATTAATATCAAAGGTTAAGAAAATTCTAATGAAAATTATTTTATAATAATTTTATTCTAACCTTAATTTTAATTTTAAAATAATTTTCTAAAAAAACCAATTTTGTTAGCACTAAAATTCCATAGAGGTTTGTCAGATAATAAAAAATATTTGTTTTAATAATATTTAAATAAAATTTATGAATGAACTAACGAATTAAATAATGAATTTAGTGTTTATTGCCGAACCTAAATAGTACTAAAATGTAACAATTCGTTTCTTTTTAATGATTTTTTATATATTTATTCGCTTTATAAAACAGGATAAAAAGTCTTTATAATTCTTTTAATTTTTCGTGGAAATATTACTATAATAGAAAATATTGCTATAATACTCGTCCAAAAATTAAGCCACCGCTTATGCTAAACCTTAGGAACTAGGCTTTAATATAGATTATAATAATTGAATCTAATGGACGGAGCAAATTAATTAACCTTCTATAGGTTTCTCCCGTCTACTGCGCTGTTCTCTATAATATATCGCCCCCAGCATTGGAAAGATTTTACATATTAAAATGCAGTTAGAGCTCGCAGTATTTTACTACAAATGATAGCATAAAGTCCGGTAGATTTAGAGTGGATGCTATAGTAAAATTTATTGCGAAATAAATCCAGAATGATATCAGAAAACGATACCAAAATATTTTTATAAGAGTAATAATCTTGGGGATAGAATAGCTCAGTGGGTTGTTGCTCAATTTAGAGCGCCGATGCTGAGGTTCGATTTCATGCTGGAGAACCTGTACAAAATCCAGGGTGATGCTGGCGACTCACTTGTATTTCTATCGCCAAGGGACTCCCTGGCATATTGGACAATGCGACAAGCCAGTGAAGCGAGTTTAACCAGTAATGATGAGGACTCTTTAAAAAAAATCAGTGATAATCATCTTCTTTACTAAAACAATGATTAAAATTCTATTTTCTTGCTCACCATTCCTGTTTTAGTTGGCTGGCTCAACTACCTAATAGAATGGCATCAATTCGCTAAAAGATTTAAATGAAAATGGGACAAATGCATTCGCCTTACCCTCAATTAAGAGTAAACTGTAAGGTAGAAATAAATCATAGGAAATTTACTATTCGTTCTAAAAATAAAAATAAATTGGCCAAAAGGCAATAAGAAATGAATTATCGAATTTAGCAATATTATGACTATTTTCAATGATATATTTTATACTTTAAAATTAAAATTAAAATACACAAAATATAATAAATAGATTTCGCTTTTATATTATTAGCTTTATGAACACAAAATTATTCGTAAATATGAAAAAAAAATTTAGAGCGCATTTTAAAAGAAATAATGAAATTTTTTATGGAATAAAAAAGAATAAAAATTTTTACTTTTAAAATTTTAACCTAAAAATGGTAATATTTTTAGGTTAAAATTTAATAACAAAAATGTATTGATAAATTTAATTTAAAAAAAAATTCAAAAACAGGTAAATTTCATGATTTTAAGTATTGAAGTATAAATGAAATTTTCTAAAATATTCGATTGTAATTTATAAATTATTTATAAATTTTCAATAAAAAATAATTAAGTAAAGGTAGAATTGAAATAAAAAACAAAATATAAATATTCAATCTGTAATTTTTTTTTTTTTTTTAATCGCAAAATGAAATAACTATCTAAGCGAAGCGATTAATGAATAGATGAAGATATGTCGTAAATTTATCGGAAAATTCAACAATTGATATATTTGAAAATAGCTAATATTGAATGAATATAAATGGTTATGAGAAGTTTTAGTAGTATCATTATTTTTATTATTCATATTTTACTATTTTTATTTTATCTATTTTATATGAATGAAAAATCTGTTTTTTTTCTTTAGCAATTGAATATTGCTATTAGAACATCGATATTCGAGAATATTTTAGGCAAATAATCTTCGAGCAAAGTCTTAGACTGAGCTTTTTTTTTGCTTTAACTGAATTGCTTTATTGGCGATTTACTTAGCTTTATTACTTGCGCTTTGATTCCTAAAAGCCCTTAATCGTTTTATGGAGGATCATTCTAATTGTTTTCCTAAATTTTTCTCCTTTATATTTTATTTTTTACTTTACTTTACTTTATTTTACTTTACTTTTTACTTTTAGGATGCACATTTTTCATAAATTACCAGTTTATATTGAACTTTTATCGAAAAATTATTAGAATAATAGTAAGAAAATTTTAAAAATACTATTTATATTGTTATAAAAATATTTTAATTAATTTAAATTATTAAAATTTTATTTTAAATAAATTTATTTTTTAATTAAATGGATTTTAATTGAGCGAATTTAAAATCTAACAGATTTCAATTCAAACTAATTGGCCTAAACTATTTGTTTTATTTCGAATAATATGGAATAGTACAATTTAATATTCTGTGATTAGATTAGATATTCGTTTTTAAAATATTGTCCTATTATTTTTTCACAGTTTGCCATTCTTTTTTCAAAAATTCACAAATAATTTTGAATAAAAGGATTATTTTAATTTTAAAGTATAAAATACTATTAAGAATAGTCAGAATTTTCAGAATTTCTAAACAAAAAAAAATTAGCTTTTTTTATTCGATAGCAAAGAAGAAAAAGAATATTTTTTTCTGAAAATTATTCATTCACAGGAAAATAATATTTTCTCTCTAAACTTGCTTAATTTTGTCAATATTTGTCAATCAAGTTAATTTAATTGAACTTAAAGAATAAAGAACATAAAATAAGCTAGCAAAAGCATTGGTCATCAAATATATTCATATTATTGCAATTTATTGTTCATATCAGAAGATATGGATGTTATATGAAATAAGTTCTGATTTGGCTCCCCTCCACTAGTCATCAGTGCAATGGGAAATATTTACCAGTTTGAGTCACTTGCAGATAAAAATACAATTCCTCACCAAGCACTACCCATTTTTTTAATAATTACTGTTACGATTCGTTCCTTGGTCCTCGAGGCGTTGATTCGAATAAACTATTTCTGTATAAAATTTGTTATCAATAAATACTTTTTTTTTTATTTTTTGTTTTTAATTTTTATTCTTCAACTTATTATCATAATTTTTCGTGATACTTTCAAAATTGAAAGAATGCTTTTTTGAAGGATAACTTAATTTGTTAATTTCGACGATTTCGATTTCAAATCCAAAAATTACAAATTAGTATGAAGCAATTAGGCAAACGATAATGTATTGTAATAAAGGGAATATTCAAAAAAGAATATTCAAAAGCACCATTAGATAGATCAGATTTCTTATTTTTGCACGAAACGTAGAAACCTCCTGAAAATTACCCCATTTGCAAAACTGTAATAATAACTGCAGCAAGTACTATTATTTAATTTTCTAACTCATTAATTAATAATTAAATAGAGTCACCAAATAAGGTAAAAGGATGAGAAGCTTACTTTAAGAAACTATCACTATTACATTAAAAAACTGTTTCACTTGCTATTAATACAATAAAAACTTTTTTGCCAGAGAATTACATGGCAATTGAAGGACAGACAGATCGCCAAAACCACCCGGTTGATATTCCAATTGGCTAAAACAATTAGTCTCACTAAATTGAGAAATATTTTATGCATCGTTTATCGCGTAAAAAACGATCATTTATATTATTTTCCGCAAATTCTTAAATACTAATACTAATTTTTTTTTTTTTTTAAATATTTTTAAATACTAATATTATATTGGTATTTGAATTATTAAAATATTATATACAAGGAAATAAACAAATATCTATTGCAGTCAAATCCACGAAATGCATACCAAAAATTTCGAATTTTTCTCGAACACAAGGCGGTTTTCCACATTACCATAAACAGTACCACAAGCCTACCATTTCAAAATTAAGATAAATCCACATGTTTCCTTTTTCAAGCGCTATCTAACACAAAAAATTCCATCTTGCTAATAGTCAGTTAGAGTCTAACCTTTCCTTAAATCGAAATCTCATATAATAAACTTAATTATGAAGTAAAATAATTTTTGATTTTTTGAAATTAATTCAAAATTTTCTGCAAATTACGTCGGCTCAAGGCAAAAATTATTTATTTTTTTTAGTATTTTTTCAAATATTAAAAATTTCCTGAATTATTATAAAATTCTTGAAACCTTTAATTTTTAAATCCATTAGCCAATAAAATCTCATTTTATTTGCCACTAATTCCAGTCTATTTTTCTCATAGTTAGTTTAATTGCCACTTTATTTCTTTTTAAGACGAATGATAAAAAATAAAACCGAGTAAAAAACCATATGCATAACGATTTTCTATGATTCGCATTTTAATGGATTTTTGCATATCATTTCAAATTTCGATTTAATAATAAAAGTGACGATTTTCTTTTATTTTTTACCAAAAAATCATCGAATTATGAAAAGAGAAATTGAATACTTTTAAAAAATTTCTCGTAGTGAGAAAAATCAAAAAAACAATAAACATTTATAAAACATGAAAATGCATAAATAATTTAGACAAAAATGATAGAAAATATTGTTGAACAAATGCTATCTATCGACCTATTTGCCTAACAGCCATATTCTATTTGTTTGAGTGAAAGTTTGACTGAATCCAGTCTTCAAATTTATAACTAAATTTACAGACTTATGCTAGACTTTTTCATTTTAACGATTCATATGAAATCCTTATAATTTTTCTATAGCAATAATTCGAAAAGATCAAGCGGAATGTTAATTTCATTTCAGAGCGCCGATATTGGGCTAAATCTGCTTTCGGTAGGAATAAATTTGTCTTTCAAAAATCCGAACGATGTTGGTCACTTATATGCGACTTATCTATCGCCAACGGAGTTTCTGTTCCGACAAACCAGAGGGTTGAAAAGATGAACCAGAAAAAAAAATTTATATGTTACGAAAATTTTTTAATAGGATAAAAATCGTAAAATTTTTTGAAATCAAGGTTTGCTATATTTTTATTCATTTCTATCGCCTAATTCTGATTTAAATGAGACTAGTAATTTTATTAGATTATCGCCTTATTGTCGATCACCGATAGATGCAAATCTATCAAAAAATTGCGGTAATATTAGAGACCCAGCTATGCCTATTTTCCCGAATGATTCTCCCCCAAAAATTTCGCAATATCGATAATGAAGATATTTTTGAAAATTTGAACGAGGATATTAGTTTAAATATTGTCGTTTTCAAAATGCGGCATATAAATAGGGCTTATATATCTTATTTTTATGTATCTTAGAGAAAAGCTAAGCAAATATCAGGTTCAGGCTCCACTGCAGTTAACTTACCACTAAAAATAAAATGCGGTTTATTTTACTCCCGATGATCTTTTTTTTTAGAATACTCACCAAGTCTAACTATATTCGTTCCGCTAACACAACGATCCAAAAAAATTTTGCTAAAAATTTAATCTGCAATAGAAGTATGAGTCGCTAACAAAAATTGGATTTTTGGCATCAAATTTGTTATAGCATCGACTAAGAAGTCGGTAAAATCAGCCAAATGCTAGAAATGTTGAGTATTTTAGAACTAAGCAAATTGCCAAACCAAATTATAAATAAGGAGAGATATTTCAATATTTATTTCATTCTTTTGTATGAAATTTTATAAAATTACGAAATTTTACGAAATTTCCAAATAAAATTTTATTTTTATTAAATAAAATTTCGAATTGCATTGTTTTTTTTTTAATAAATAAAATTTATATAATAAAGTAAAATTCTTTATGCACTTAAATTTTTGCTAACGCAAAAGAATTATTGAGTAGATAAAAGCAATTATATAAATTGCTCAATCGATAGAACACAAGTTACAATTTTTCCATTCTAGTAAATAATAAAAAGTAATCGTAGAGATGAATGATATTTTTCGAATTTCTCTTATTCACCAAAATTCACCAAAAAAAATCAATTCACCAAACACCAAAAAACTACTAAATGTGCTTATTAATTCCATAAATAAATAGCAGCGCTTTTATAGTTGATAACCGTTAAGCTTGCAAGCTAAAATAACAATAAAAGAAGAATGAAAATGAATGAAAATTTTTCATCTCATAAACGACATGAAAATTATTAAATTATTTGCGTGTTTTTCAATTTCTTTTATCAATTTCTTAATTAAAAAAGAAAATTTTTAATCCATAATCTTAACGTTAAAGTCCAAAAAAAAAGAATTTTATCATTTCCTAAATTGAAATTTATTTTGAAAATAAAGAAAATATCATCTTCGACATAGATCTTTGCCAATGAATTCCAATACAATGAATTCTGCTAAAAAATTTTTTTCAAGTTTTCAAAAAATAAAAAATAAGAAAAAAGAAGAGAATATAAATCTTCGCCGATTTTTCGAAGCATTTCTTCCTTCGAGGCCAATTGATTTTCCGTCTATCGTTTGATCTTTATTCTAATAAGCCTTTAGTTTTATCTCAAAAGTTAAAAAAAAAAGTCAATAATAATAATAATATTAATTATAATAATTGTATGTATAAAAATAATAATAATAAAAAAAATATTAATAATAATAAATGCTAATGACAACTAAAAATAAATAAATACAATCAATAATAATAATAAAAATATCAAAAATATAAAAACAAAATTCATTAAAATATTTATATAAAATAAATATTTTTATAAAATATTTTAAGCTAAAGTAACCAAACCGCACAATTTTATTCATTTATATGGATTTGAGTAAATAAATTGATGAAGAGGGAAAACAATGAAATTGAAATAGAGGTAAAACTGAGTATTGAAATGTAAACAAGAAATTTTCGAATGACGGAAATTATTTGGAAATTCGCCGAGCTAAATTTCACATTTTATTTTTTTCATGCATGCATGCGCATGCATCTTCGTCAACAATGCTGCATTTTCATTTTAGCTTAATTACGTGACATTTGAAAAAAAAAGAAACCTCTTTAATGAATAATTTTAATAAAAATAAAATATAAATGATGATTGACTGACTGATTGATGTTTATTTAAAGCAAATGCTATCTATCTATTGCAAAATTTAAATGAAAGTGAAAATGATATTTGCCGTTAATTTTCGATCTATTTTTATATATTTATAAATATATTGGATTTTAGTTTTTTATAAATTATGTTTTAATTATTTCAATTATAAACATTAACATTAAATCGACTTTCAAAATTGGTTTCATTAGGGAAATGAATAGTTAAATAGGAAATTACTTTCATCCATTACGTGTCATTTTTTGTTTCATTTATTTGACGAGTGTTAACTACTTATCATTAAACGAGAAATTTCGGATTGTGCCGCTGAATCACTTTTATTCCCAAATGATTTTTTAGCGAAAAGGTTTCAAATCATATCAAATTATGAAATCAAAGCGATAGAAATATGATTAGGGTGCTATGGGAAAAAAAAGACCGTTAAGACCGTTATCAGCATTGGTACTTTTAAATATTTCTTCATTATTATAATTTACTTAAATAGTTAAAAAAAGGAATAAAAAAAGAAAATACCGGTTTTTTTCTAAAAAAAACAAAGCAACCGTTCTGAAATTTATTAATGTCATATAATAATTTCTATTTATTTCTCTTTTCTTCTTCTTCTTCTTCAGGCAACTAACACGCACCATTGCTGGTTAGTTTGACAAATTATATTTGTCTAGTCTATCAAATAGTGGAACAACTCAAAAGCCCAAATAGAAAATGATGAGCGTTCTTTTTTTTTTAAAAAAAAAGAAAACAATAGAGCTTTATTATGAAAGAAAATGCATCCTTCAAATTTTTATTAAATTTTTGTTTCGATAAAATTTCTTATCATCTCTGGTTTGGTTAATTTCATAAAATATTACAAGAATAGTAATCATTTCGTTGCTTGAAAAGGGAAAACAAAAGGAATATAAGTGGGATCCTCAACACTACTCGCATTCTTATGGAATTGCATGAACTTATTATTCTTATTATTTCTTCTTTTATCAATAAATTTAGAATTCTAAAAGTAAAAAATAATTTGAATAAAGATAAAAGAAAAAATAAAGCTTTATCTTTTTAAATTTTAAAATTAAATTAAAGTAAAGTAACCAAATTTTATTTCATACTTACGAAGATTTCTTAATTTTTTAGTGATAAGAAAAATTTTGTTGTACTGAAAGCAATTTCGTTAAAAAGATTTTGAAATTTGAGTTTGGAAATTTTAAAATTTTAAAATTTTAAAAATTCTTCATTCTCATTCATTTTCCTAAATTTCATGAAATGATAAATATTAAATCTTTCCAAATTTTATAGTAATCATTTTTTTTTTTAAGAGTCCTCACCATTACTGGTTTAACTCGCTCCACCGGCACATTCGTCAATATGCCATGGAGTCCCTTGGTGAGTCAGCATCACCCGGATTTTAAATAGGTTTACTCCTGCGGGGAATCGAACCTCAGAATTTACGCTTAAATTGAACAACAACCCATTGAGCCATCCTTTACCCAATTAATCATTTATCACCAATGAATTGTGGTTGAATGATCAATTAAGTAGACAATGCCAAATATCATTTAAAATTGATGAATTTGGCAAATTTCTTTGAAGAAATTATCGCCTCAATTTTAAGGATCTTTATGGTTACCAAAAAAACCTTATGTGACATTTTTTTCTGTACGAAATGACCTCAAAAATGTGTGGTACTATTTTATTTATTATTTCCATGAAATGCTGTTTATTTTGAAGAGTATTATAATAAGTGGATTTAAACGCTGTTCAAATCTTTGCAAGTTAGGATACTTATCTTTGAAACTTATCAAAGTTTTATAAAACCGAGATATATGGAAAGATTGACGAATTATAAATGTTTAATAAGATTAAAAGTAGACATAAGTCATTGATCTGCTCCATTAATAAATAAAAATTCGAATTTTTCTTTCAATATTTTCTTTCTTTATCGCTGATAAATAATAATTTTAAAAAACCAAAAAAAAAATTTTTTTAAATTAAATTAACCAAATTAATTTAAAAACAATCAAAAAAACAATGGGGAGAGAAGGAGAGTTTTTTTTTTTTTTTAAGAGCATTCACTATCACTAATTACACTCGCTTCGTTGATTTGCCGCATTAGAAAAATATGCCAAGGATTTCCTTAACCATAAAAGTGCAGGTGAGCCGTAAGCATTACTCGGATTTTTGGGTGGGTTCATTCCCGGAAGTAAGACCTCAACTTCGACGTTTTGAATCAAGCAATACCCTACTGAGTGTTTCTGCCCTCCTTGATTTTCTCCGTTAGGCAAAAATAGGCTACATTTGCTGCTCGAAGAAATATGGTAAAGAGTGCCATCCATTCATAAAACATTCATTAAGAATTTCAGATTATCATTAGATTATTTAAAGCTATAAAAATTATTTATTTTTACTGGCAAAAATTTTTCTGGATAAATGATTTTCTGCGATATTTTGTGACTAATAACTGTACATTTTTGAGATGATTTCCTTGCAATAATTCTAAAAAATTGATGAATATAAAAGAGTGCATGTTGCCCATATCTTATTATCGTAGTTATCACCGTACTGATTATAAAGAATATACATTGCAGGAAACATTCTTAATCTGACTGATTATCTTGATGACGATGGAAAGACTCTTTTACCAAAACAGTTGGCCTCTGATAAAAAGTAAAATAATTGGTTCAATTTTGAAATTTTAATATTGGATAATGTAATGATCCTTTGTTTACCTTTTGAAAATTGTTATTCAATATCTGCCTATTCCAGCGTGAATGATACTTTATGCATAAAACTCATAAAAGGCTAAAATTTTAAAAATTGGCTATATTTTGTTAATTTCTATAACTCTGCAGCAAGTATTACGAGAGAAAATTATGCAGTGAGCTCAATATGAATAGATAAATGTGAATAGAACTAAGAGAGCTCGTTTTGACAAGCCGTAAGAACCAATCTATCCCAAGATTTTTCAATTATTTCAAATTAAAAGATCCGAGAGCAATAAGCGCATTTCAAATGTATTATTGGAACCGTTTAGTGAAATGAACGTCCATTACATCTCTGGAAAGGCGAATGAATACTGGGTCCCAATTAAAGGTATGACTAAAAAAGTCAGCTACTGAAAGTTCATCATTTCCTATTAGATTCGCTTCACTGGCTTTTAGTAAGTACGACTAAGAATTTTTATCAGGTAATTAATTGCCGCTGTAAAGACATAGATCATTAGATAGATCACTACAAAAAAACACATCTAAACGTAAATATTTTCAAAGTCAAAAATTTTAAGCCAAAGTACAATAAATCTAAAATTTTTTCATACAGTTAGCAAATTAAATGAGCAATAAATTGTGTCTAATTTTTGGTTATAGATAAAACAAATTGTAGACAATGCAGACAGTCAATTAGTCACAAAAAATTCTTCTAGATCTGGAAACAATTCGATTCGATTCCAGTCTGCTGGATAATCATGAAATGCATTATTTTTGAACATTAATAATGAATTATTCAAATATATCGTCAATTAATATATGAATGTATCTTCAATTAGAGAATTAAAGATATAAAATACCTATTTTTATAAATTCATTAATTCGGTTGAGGAAATGCCTGATTTTAAACATCCACTTTAATCTCAAATGGCCAGCAAAAGATGAAACACCCGAATAGCGACAGATAGAAATATATTTTACCGGTTGATAAAATTTTTAAGGAATCGCAAAATTACCATGAAGACGAAAATTCGGGTCCATACAGCTATAATTCGCTCGATCTTGTTATATGTCCAATGAGAGTGCAAGATATTAAGAAGCAATCGGCCTTTGATCACTCGTGTGAGATGTATTTAAGATGTTTTTACGGGTCCGTCGAGCCGATAAAATCACATATGATTGTATCTATCTTCGCTTAAATATTACCAGCATTAATAATTTTATCACAGAGCGTCGCCTTCGATGGTTAGGCACGTTTTCCAGTGTCTACCACAAGAATTGACGCATAGTTCGCTGTATGCCGAACCCTGTGATGGTTTGCGTCAAAAGCGAGGAGAGCCGATCAAAGATCTGGAGTGATACAATCATAAAAAAATTTTGAACATATAGATGAACCAGCGATATATGGACTTAGACGATGGAAAAAGGAATGGCTTCTATTACATCAGACCGCGCCGCATGGAGGAATCTTACCTTTCTGGCCAGTGGAAGCAACTTAGTAATGGTGAGAGCTGTAAGAAAAAGAAGAGAATCGTTCATCATTGTCTAATAAATCGCACCAGAGTCGACTAGGCAACAGGATAAGATATTTCAAGCGGATCCGATGGTTATCCTGAAAGTAATATAGCCAGTTTTCCACAATGCCTATGCTTTCAATATCTCCTTTGATCTTATCGGTCTAGATCTAAATAAATATTCATCGTTTTCTGCGCCAGCATAAAATTTAAGAAATTACAAGATATTCGCCAATGTCTGTGCTACGCGACCAATAATATTATCAGCATTCTTAGTGCAAATGGTATAGAGAAGGTTGATATAAATATTGAGATTCAGTTGATGATGCATCTTAGGCATGAATGCCCAAGGCTAGATAGCTTTCCGATATCTTCCACTCTCATTGGCCAAGTTCCACAGTCATATAGCAGGATTATGTACATTACTTTTGTTTTGACGCTGATTTTATGGCGATTTCAGAGATATTTTCGCAAAAAAAGGGCCATTTATCTGGCCATTAGATGTGAATATGGACCCAAGGTATTTAAACTCTTACTAATTACTAATTTACTAATTTATATAAGATGCAATCTTATCAGCGTCTAACCTGAAACTATTTTCGTCTTATTTACATTGATTTGGTCACAATATTCTAATCAAAATCTGCATAATTATGACACAACTTGCTGTCACTAATTCAATATAAAAATGCATAAACTTCTCACGAACATATGGCAAACTCGTTCGATGGTTATGCCTTATCACTTCTTTCTTGCAAACTCTGAGAAGAATAGGTGTATTATGAAATTACTCAATACTTTCCATTTATTTCGGTATTTATTGAGGAATTATTGGCTAAAAATGCGAATACGCGGCAGATTTGATGAACTGAATTCAACTGAATTGTAAATGCTTACGAGTGCCGAGTAAAATTAGTCATTCGATTCGAAGGAAATAAGATATTTCTCAACCGCTAAGAAATAATTAAGTATATTGTTAGTGGCACGAATTCTACTCGGCAAATTATTTTTTCTCATAAGGTTTGTTTAATTTTAACGTTAAATTTAATTATAAATAATATCCTCTGGAATTTCGATCTAACTATTATCTCTCGAGCATTTCATTTCGAGTTGTAACGATGAATTTTGGATGTCCATAAAAAATTTTTATTACTTCCATGATGCATTAATTTGTCGCTTTATATATTAATGAAAATGACGAATAATATTATTATGGAAAAAATTTCCCTTTTTTTTTATAGAGAGCTTATCATTCTTAAGGCTTTCTTCGTTGGCTCGGATTTGTATGACGAGGCCAATTCATTTAGCAATAAAAATACAAATGAGTCGCTAATATTAAACATTTTTTGGAAAAAGATTTGTTTTTAGCTAATGTGGAACTCCAATATCGGTGAAATAGAGCAACAACCCATTGAGCCATTCCACTCTTATTCTTGTATTGTGCATATATATTTATTTTATTTATTTTATACATTCATTAAATTTATACATTAAATTTTATCTTAAATTTATTTTGAATATTTATTCATTGTCAGGCATTTTTTATTTTTTCCATTTTTTAAAGAACATATATCCAGAACAAAAAAAAAACGCTATTTTTCAAGACTATTTTCAGACTATTTTCAGATTCTAAAAATGTAATTTGAAAAAAATTTCTACGAAGCAACGAACAGAGATTTAAAAATTATTGTAAAAAAAAAAAAAAAAACTAGTGATGATGCATCAATAATTTGAATGATGTGCCTAGTCATTTTCCACAAAAAAAATTTCCATTAGAGCATAAATAGTTCACTTAACTGTAGAAATGATTATTGGCGACCACATAAAATTAACAACAGACAGCCATCATGGATCGTTTAATGGCCAGATGATCGAGTTTTAAAAATCGTAAGTTCAATATATTCTCAACATGTGAAAAAGTATCGTAATGAGTGAAATCCAAATTAGCGATTCGTCTGCATTTCTATCACTAAATTCTTTTATGGTACCATTCTAACAGTTTTCAAAGCTATATGAACTAAAAAAAAGCAGTGTTTCAAAGGAAGAAAGTAAAAAAAATAATTAAGTATTATATATTATTATGGAAAAAATTTCCCTTTTTTTTTATAGAGAGCTTATCATTCTTTTTTTTTTATAGAGAGCTTATCATTTTTTTTTATAGAGAGCTTATCATTCTAAGAAATTTTTTATAACGAAAATAAAATATAAATAAAATGTAAAAATATGAGTATTGAAATTATTAAAGACTATTTTCAAAGCGATTAGATTTGAATACTCCAAATGCAACCGAATTATCGAGAAAAATCTCTAAAATATACGAAAATTTACGTTCCTAAATTTTTGGAGTGAAATTTATACAAAAATAAGTAATTTTATTTTATATGTATAAAATATTAGTGAATAATTTTATTATTTATAGATATATGGAATGATTTTTTTTGAAAAATTATAATGGAAATTTTTTTAAAGAAAATTGAAATAATAAAATTTAAAAATAGATTTTTTTAAAGAACTTATAATTTGTGGTTAAGCGCATTTGTTTGATGAAATAAATTTTCCTAGAGAGATTTATTATCTAAATAATCAATTTGCAAATGTGAAGTGAATTTTCGTCTTACAAAATTTATTCGAATTGAAAATGGAAATACCACCGCCGTTTTGAAATGAGGCTAAAAACGCACTAAGCCATTTTATCGCAAAAATTTATTTTTATTTTTTTTTAATATTATAAATATAATAATTTCAAATACGAGGAGAATATAAAGCTTCGTAAATCATCGCATTAATTTGCTCTTTGTTCGAAATCTTTCTTATATTTTGTAATTACGTTGCCTAAAAAGCAGGTGAATTTCCATATTATTCAATGAAATTTCACCTGTTTTACGCGAAAATTTTTCGATAACTTCGTGAATTCAATAACAACTTTTCAAATTCCAACTTGTTGCTTCTTCCTTTTTTTTCAGTTAATTTCCTCCTTTTTTTACTTTATCATTTTATCATTCATTTTGATAAATTTAATAAATTCGTCTATTTGCAGATTTATTATTTTATTTTTGTTATAATTTACTACAAAAATTTACTTTTATGATTTTTATAATTTTTTAACAAATTTTATTTAATATTCATTTAATTCCTTTAGTAAAAAACTATAAAATTTTTTCTGATTGATTTGATTTTGATTTTATAACAACGAGTAACTATTTCGAATGCACATATAATTCCGCTGTATTTACTCTTCGATTGCTGATAAGAATATCGCCGATTTACAGAAAATTGCAACAGACACAATTCTCTGATAGTTGAAATTATAAATTTTTGGCTACAAATATACCGAAATTAATTCATAAAATGGATTCGTATTAATATAATAATATTCAATAATATTTATTTTTATTATTTTTATTTGAAAAATAAATATTTTAGATTCTCTTCATCAGCGCTATGACATTAAGATTTGGTTAGAAATTGAAGTTTATTGGTATGTATGAAGAGAATTTACAGTTTTTAAAAAGCGAAAAGGTTTGATTAAGCTCCTTATTCAAACTCGATTCAGTAGAGATAAATGCTTATCAGTAGGATGAATAAGAAGCAAGCAATGAGAAAAATATTGTTGATGCAAAAATTAATGTGAGTGATACTGAACCTAAATGAATCCGAATCAGCTACATTCATGTATTTTTTTAAATAGATGATCGCTAATAAAAAAAAGCCTGAATTAAGGAAACTCCTAGCGATTCATTGCGATTAAATTCCTCTAAGGATCAAATTCGTACCATAAGTGTACTTCCTGCTGATGAATCAAAACGCTCATTATATACGCTTCATGAAGCATTAAAAAGCTGCTCAAGCTTTATTGAAGCAAAAATTGTAGAATATCAGAAGGTAATTAAATTTATTATTATTTCACTTTCTTTTTTTTCTGGATAGTTTCAATTAGAATAGGGAAATAAGAGGTACCATGAAATTGTCCTCTGATTTTTCATTTCTCAAGCTTTTTTTTTTGGAGAATTCAGATAGAATTTAAAGGACCTAAATATATTCATTTCATCTAAAATTCTATTTTCTTGATCATCTAATAAATATCGCTGTAATAATAGTATTAAAAAAAAAATTTTGAATTTTGAGTAAATATCTTTATAAATAAATATTTGCTTGAATATTCTTTTTGAGTTTCAATTATTAACAAGTAAATCATTAGTTTAATAAATAGTATTTTTTAAAGTATGTGGCAGAAACTTCATCAATAATTTTCGTAACAAATATTTTACAAACTCAAATCGCTTCCTGGGAATTTTCAACTGAATTAACTAAACTTTATGGAAAATTGGGTGTTCGTCGAACTGAAGATTTTGAAGAAAAAATTCGTGAAATACGCGAATCAGAAAATGCGCGACAAGAGACAAGTGATTTTAGTTGAATTTGAATTTCAAATAAAATATATTAACAATAATATATATTGCATGATGGATAGAAGGCAATTGTAATCTATAAAATCACCTGGCAATTATTTAAATTCTTAAATGAATCAATTTAATCATTTAGGGCAACTGATCTCACATAGGCTCATGAAATACTCTAATTGAGGAAAATTTCGAACCTTTCGTAAACTTAGTTCAAAGCAATGATCTATTCATAATGATTCATAATGATCTATTATTTATTTTAGAGTTGGTTCCAGTTTTTTTGTAAAAGTATTGATTTACTTTAAAAATCTTTCAGTTTTTTATTTTTAGAAGAGCTAATCAAGAAGATTGAAGAAGCATTCGAACAGTGGGATTTTTTTCTTAAAACTCTTGATATGGAACTTGATAATACGTTTGGTTCAAATTTCAAAAAACATGTTGGCGATTATCAAAGTATATTTAATAAAATATAAGTAGTTTAGATTTTTTAATTCTCTATTTTTCCAATTTTTTTGAAGACCATTCACCATTACTGGTTCGACTCGCTTCTCTAGCTTGTGGCACTGGAAAAATATGCCAGAGAGTCTCTTGGCGATAAAAGTGCAGCTAAACTACTAGCATTACTCGAACATTTAGACGAGTTTACCTCTACTGACAGTAGAACCTCACCAACAACGCACTGAAATGAGCACCGAGTTATTTTACTTTCCTTTGTGTTTCTCTGTTAGGCGATACTGCCACCTGGTGAAGAACGGTGCGTCAGTGGAACCGAGCACAGGTTTCGATTTCGACAGGTGTCGTCTTCCCATTGTACCATTGATACAACACCTATTTACCATTCTACAAAATATTTGGCACCAAATGGTATCGTTAACGACTAAATTATAATTATAATCAATAATTAATAAGAATTATAATTAATAAGAATTTCTCAAAATATAATTTACTATATAATATAATAATATAGTAATATAATAGAAAATTTTAATAAAAAAAAAACTAACAGGCATCGAAGTGGAGCCGAGAACAAATTTCAAAAAACACCATTCAATACAATCATTCATTAAAAATAGCAAATTTGCGATGACACTTGTTAGCGTTGTCGCATCATTTTCATCACATTCATCCGCTGAACGCATAATGCAGATTTATCAGAATTTAGCTGAATTTAATAAATATGATTGCGATGTGTTATTTCTAGCAAAGGAAAATCTTGGAAGTGGTTAGTTTTAGGTAATTTTTTTATTTCTTTAAAATTATTAATGGAATAAGAAAAGCTTTTTTATTACTCTTCTAACTATTTCCGATTCTTAGTGCTCTTCAAATCGAATCGCTTTAATTTCGACGTTTCTCACAGAAAATTATCTCTAATTTGCCTCAGGCACTTAACGAATCTTACAATCGGCGGGCGACTTTCCAAAATTTTTTTTCGCAAACTTCGAAAAAAAATGTTATATGGAAATTGTAAATAGTTTCCTATTTCCTAATTTCTGCTCGTAGACCTTTCTTTTTCATGTTTAATCTTTTTATTTAGCCTATTTAATAATAGTATAAATAGTGCCTCATAAAATGGTTTTAAATAAACAATGGACAGTTCAATTGGTGATTGACAGCTACATTTGTAATACTGGACAAGTCATTTAATTTTTCAATTATTTCTTAGTCCGACCTTTACAGGAGGTGGCTTTCTGAAGATAGTTGGTGTTCCCTTTCAACTCTTAATGTCGGCACAAGAATCTCCGCAGAACTTTCACCATCTGCCAGCTATTGAAATTGCTGGTTCAAAATCAATACATATGGTTTGTTTAAAAATGTCCTTATTGGTTCATTTGTAAGATATTCGTCATATTTTCTTGATTTTTTATTTTCACTGCTATAATCTTAAAACTATAGTTCGAAAAAACAGCTGCTTTGTCTATCAAATTAGCTAAATTCATCTAAAACTCTAGGATAACTCTAGGATAATATGAAAATAGAAATAGGTGGCTTTTATCAGAAACAGGCTAATATTCTAAAATAAGCGAAAATATCGAGAAAGCCATTCTATTCTCAAAATTGCATGATAAAAAAATTTCAAATAAAAATATTGATAAAGTCAAAAACGGCCTTAAGAAATCGGTTTTAATAAAAGCTATATTCAACTATAAAGAGACGATTAATGCGTAATATTATTTTATCTATAAGATTTCTTTCCAAAAGCGCACGCAATTTCCGGTTAGATTTGTTAATTTCATGTGCCAAGTCAAGAAAAATTTTGCCAGGGATCCATTTGGTCTTAAAATTACAATCCTTGGAATTTTGTAAGATTTCCTTTGCTGAGAGTAGAATCCCATCATTTAATATGTGCATTAAAATAAGAGCAAAAAAGATAATTTCAAAAAATATGAGATAATTAGAAAAAATCAAGTTTTTGCAGTTCACTGAATTGATATGTTCGGATGATACAGTTTCTATATCAGATGGGCCAGAAGCATTGGAAAATGCAGCCGATGCACTTCTTTCCTCTGTTGATGGCATTATATTGCTGGATAAAGAAGGTGACATATTGTACGCATATACGGATTCAGAAAGTGATGTTTGGTCAGGTGTTGAAGCCATATTAGAAATAGTAAGTTAAAAATTTTTGGTGATATCATTTATTAAAGTTTTCAAAGTTTTGAAAGTTTTTCTTTTTTCTAAGAGTATTCTTCTGATCGGCGCCATTCCATTTGCATGTCGAACCAGATAGTCACTTGCACAACAGAAATACAGCTGGAAAAAGGAAGAAGGCTTATTCTTGTCAGGAATAGAAGCTTTTCAGCGTCCTAAAATGAGAGATAGAAAAAAGTTGAAAAAGCCATTTTCTCACCGAAATTGCAAAAAACATCTTAAAAACGATTACAAGAAATTCTTAAAAAAAAAGGACAAGTATTATTTTAAAACAGACATTGATGTGAGAAGAGCGAAATTATTAAAGGCTATTTTTAGAAATAATATGTTATAGGTTCGCAATCGTAATAAAATGCCCGCAAATGAAGTCATTATTGAGGAAGAAAAACCACCGTTACCAGAAATTAGCGAAGAAAAACGTGAAGCAGTTACCAAAGTTACTGAAGTGACCGTATCAACTAAAAAAAGATGTTGCACAATATTATAGTTTTATTTTATTTCAAAATAGTTTGATCCATTTTATTAAAAGTTTTAAAATTGAAAATGATTGAATTGTTCGACATTTGTTACTTTTATCATTTTATCATAAATTTTGTTATCACTAAATTTTCTTGTAATTATTTTCGATATGCCGTAAAATCTATTAAATTAAAAGTTTCAAAAATTGGTTGGTGAGAAAAAATGAAGAAATATTTTATCGAATAAAAGATTAGATTTGCACTATTGTCACACTGAGGAAAAACTTTGCCAGTCATCCTGGATACTTGGAGATGGAAACATATCCTGCATTGAGCAAATTTTTCAAAACAGGATGCTCAGAACAATCATTGTGATTAAAATATGGAGCAAAGAAGTAAAAGGCTGTGAAACTATATATGCAAATTTTTCAAAAATTCAATAATTCATAATAATTCGATTTTCGAAAATTCGAAAAAAAAATATTTTTTTCTCATTCGATGAAAAAATAATATGGTTATCATTCTTTCGAGAAATTTTTCCATTTATCCAAATGATTCAACTTATAGAAAATTTTTGATTTTTAATTTGATTTTTCACGAATTTATGAAATTTCCTAAAATTACTATATGCACAAATATACACTTTTTATTTTTGTGCAATTTAACTCTTTTTTAATTATTCCACCATAATCATAGGAAATTTCCAAAGGAACACTATATCTGTAATTAAAAATCAATATAAGAAATTTGTGGTTTGTCTTGGGACTTTCTCTTGGCTTAAACTTCAAACTCGTTGCAAAGCTATTAAAATGCTAAACCTCAAATTTGGATAATTAAGTCGTTGGTATCTTTTTTATTATAAAAATTAGAATTAAAAATTCAAATGAAAAAATTGAATTTAGAAATGAGTAATTGCAACAAAACTAATAAATCAATTAAAACATAACTTATATTCGCAATCAGAATAGCCTGAAGGCAATTTAAAAAATACAAAGCATATAAAATTCTACAAATTCCTTTATCAATCTTATCAAATTTTACCAATTTCTACTTTCACGATTATCTTTGAAAAAAGATTTGGAAGAAGCAGTTTACAAAAAAAAAATTGAAAGAAATCTTAAAATTCAACCACGATTCCTAAACTGTTCACAAAAAGTTCTCATAGAAAAAAGTTGCGTAGAGATTTCAAGACCAATGAAAGGAATGAAATTCAAAAATAATAAACCATTTACCAAATCATTTAAAAATATTTCATTTTGATAGTATGACTGGTATTTTTTTATAGTTATTAAGTTACCAAGTCCAAATTCCAAGTCTTTTTATGTGATAATCCTTTATCAATCTTATCAAATTTTACCAATTTCTACTTTCACGATTATCTTTGAAAAAAGATTTCGAAGAAGTAGTTTATTCATGGCTTTACCAGCAAAAAATTCTTTATATTCTATGATATCCTAAGGAATTTATTTAGATAATACGAGGCTTAAACTTATTGAAAATTTTGCAAAGGTTTTTTTTGTCGTTTTTTTATTTCGAAGTATTTTCGAAGTAAAAAAACATTGAAATGATTGTATCGTAATATTTTTTCAAATTTTTTTAAAGGCATAGCTGATAATTTACAAATTTTTTATGGCCAAGAAAATAAGCACTATGGACAGGAATGGCGTAATGTTTTCATCAGAATGATAAAGCTTGATAAAAACATCTTATAAAAAAGCAAAATCTTAGTAATACTCAATTTCTATCTCGAATGTAATTCCATAGGTGTAGAAATAAAATCATTCTAATAGCCAAAGGAGCAATGAAAATTATTGGTGAATGATGGTGTCAGGTCTCGAAGACAACTAGTGATAATAATTCTTTCTAAAATTGCTTATGGAGTCTTATCAATTAAAAGAATTAATGTAAAAAAAATTGAAATTAGGGCTTTGATAATTTAAAAAATTGAGATATTTTTAGCTGAAAAATATTTCAATACTTTAAATTTCTTTAGATCCAATTAAAATATTTTATTTTAAATAAATTTCGTTACCAATTATCATTTTTTAAGAAATCTTATTATTTAACCTTCTATTTTAATTCATTGCAAGTAGTCTGATGGGAATTAATATTACCTCCTAGAAACCTCGAACTGGTGTCAATTACTTATGCCAAATAGGTTCCATTCTTGCTTCCTTATGTGAATAGTTCTATTATTGAAAAATTTGTTTGTTTGAAATGAATATTTTGACCATATAGTGAATTCAAAAGAAATTTTACAAGTTGAAATAAGGGGCTGAGGAGGAAGAGGGGGGCGGGCGAGTAGTCTACAAGCAGTCTTTAAATTATTACTTTAATAGTAGGTGGAGCTAGTCAATTAACAACTGATGAATACTGTCAAAATTTGACCACTCCAATTCTTATTTGAGGCAAAGACGAATTTTTATTAAGTACCTTTTCATTATTATATTAGTTAAACTAGCAAAATCCTAGACTCAAAGATAGTTAAAACTATTCTTTAAAGATTGTAAAGCAACCTAGAAACTATTGAATTTTCACCTGTCTTTTCACATTTTCCTGCCTATATTTTCTTGAAAAATATTTTTTCGAGTTCATTATTTTGAGAATTTGTATGAAACATCTGACTGTACTACTAACAAATTTTTTCCCTCTATCATTTCTGATTAGACTCACTCCGATGACTTTTTGAACCAAGCAAATTTTATCAGAGAGTCATTTGGTGACAAAATTAGAGTCGCTATTATCACGTGGATTTTTGAAATGTAAGTTTACTTCTACTGGAGATAGATCTTTGATCACAGAGAATCAATTTTATATTAGAATATTTTAATATTCGTCTATATTTTCTCGATATGTATAAGTGATTTTGAGATTAGTAGTTCAATTGTTCGTAAAAAATAATGCAAAATTTTCAATATTAAGCAATATTAAAAAAATTTTGATAACCATTTTTTGCTTACTGATATTGCCTCTCCGCTTATCGTTATAGTTCTATCGAGCTATAGATTATAGATAATTTCACAAACTGACAAGAAATATATTTTCTAATTTTTTTCGAATATCTGATAAGATAAGATTGATTTCTCATTATTTTTTAATCGTGCTCATTAAAAGGTTGAAGAGTAAAGAATAAAATGTGGAAAAAATTCTTATAGAGAATTTAAATGTCTAATGGTGAACAATATTTATATTGTAGTTTAACGTATGCAACTAAAATATACCTCGATCGATTTCGTCTAAAATTGTTCGAGCAATTTGTCTCGAAAGATTTTTTTTAAAATTAATGATATTCTTCTTGTTAAATAAAATTTTATTTAAAAAAACTAAAATAAAAAAAAATTTTTCCATTTTTTTTCCATTCCCTATTATATATTTGTTTTTTGAGTGTTACGCGCAATGAAAAATGATATTATTTCGTAAATTTCAGATTGTTTTAATAACTTTGGTAAAAATCTTTCGATGAAATCTTTAAGAAGGTTGATCAATCAATCGAATCAAATAACTGCTAAAAAATGGTTGATTTAATTATTCTTTAACATTTTTCCTAAAATAAATTTTTAACAAAAATTATTTGAAAAAAATCAGTCATATTTAGTGCAAAATTTAATTAGTGAATTCAATCAAAAAACAGACTTTAAAAATTGAAATTTAATTAAAATTTAATTTTTAAATAAATAGATTTAAATTCAAAAAGTTTTAATTAAATATTGAATTTATGACCGGAAATTTAGCAAGGTTGATATAAATCGAAGTGATAAAGATGGAAAAAGGTGTGATAAGAATGGAAAAAAAATGTTAACGATTGCATCGGTCAGGAATCTCGTAAGCATAAATTTTTTCAAAAACTCATTTTTTTCTGATTTTTCCTGATTTTTTATAATTCTCTAATGAATAATATTTTAACAATAATATTGGAATAGTTATATCATCATATTTCTTACATTTTCTTAACTATATTTAAATATAAAGTGCGAAATCGCTTTTTCATACACACACTGCATTATCAGTATTATCAGTTTATTTCGAATAGTTAAGCAAACAAAATGGTAAAAGCCTCGATATTTTTTTTGTAGAATCTAAGAAAAATTTGTATTATCAACAGCAAAAATAATAAAATAATTTTGCCGAAGAAAACCTACCAAGACAGGTGTTCTTTTAGCAAAAATTATGAACCATGTGAACAATTAGCGCAGCGAGCCAATAAGAAAATCTTTACACTTGAATCACTTTCACCACCAAAAGTTGACAAGCCATTATAGCTGCTATTTATGGAGAATATCTTTCAAGAAGCCAAATATCGCCGAAAGCATTTTTCGCAAAAAAATTGTGAAAAACATTGCATCTAAAAAATTTGAAAATAAGCTTATAGTTAATGACTAATGAATGGCTCGATGCAACTTTGCATAAAAGGCGATATAGTTAATTTACCACTGCTAGTGAAACTGTTACTTTATCAGCTTAAGATCCTTTTTAAAAAATTGGCTAATTTGTATGAAAATTTCAGAAACATACAATATGATATATATATATATATATATATATATAATATAACGGCTTAAATTTTGAAAAAATTTTCCAACTTTAAATTGTATTCTTATCTACAAATACTTTTTGAAAATAAAATAAAAATAAATAAAATAAATAAAAATAAATAAAATAAAATAAAATAAAAATTATTAAACTCAAGGACGCATTATTTAACCTTTAACTTACTATTTGACTTTTATGATTATTTTTTTCGATAATGATGGATAATATAAATAATTCATATTCATATTTGTCTGATTTGATAGGCTGCAATGATATTTCTAATTTCTGGCTCGATTTTCTTCGAACAACTGAAGAATCGATTCTGTATATGAGATTTATGAAAAATTTTTTAATAAATCTCAAAATTCATCACTTCATTTATTTATTTTCTTTAATGTTCTTTATTTTTGCTACTTCGATAAAACAAATTAATAGTAATTTTAATAAATTACTACTGAATCGGCAAAAACTTTTAAAAACCTTGAATTCTAAAATTAATTGAAAAAATTTAAAATTAATAGAAAAAACTTCCAGAGGATACAATTGGATTGTTTTTAGAAGTTAGAATTTTTTAAGAGTACTACTGGTAAGATTCACTCCTCTGGCTTATCGCACCAGATAAAAATGCCAGGGAGTCTCTTGATGACAGAAATGCAGGTGAATCGCCAGAATGTACTATTTCTTCCTGGTTTTTAAACAATAATCTCAAATTATAAATAGAAATTATAAACCTTTTTGTTGAGACGAGAAACAAGAATAAAAATAAAAAAAAGCAAATTTTGAGACATTGAGACGCGACAATTCCTTTTTTTTGTATAATTTTACGATGTAAAAACAAAAAAAGCAGCATTAAACAGCAACAGGATAAACCAAGAAAAAAGAAATATTCTACGAAATAACTATCATATGCATAAATAATTAGTTGGCACTCACCATTTTTCCATTGTTACAGGTATTTCTGTCAAAGAATCAATAAGGCTACTATAAAATTTTCAAAAAGGGGGGCATATCTATCACTATAAAAATTCGAAAAGAATCGTTATCACAATAATTTATATCAAACAAATCTACACCAGAATTGTTAATATTTTTCAGTATCGATATGCAACAGGACTCGATTATTTATTGTTATTTGTTGGCGTATTAAGTGGATTAGCTCATGGAATTCTAAATGGCACAGGGCAGCTTATTTTCCGCGACTTATCCGACGTTTTAATTAAAGGACAAATTATGTGGGAATTAGGATTGTTCAATTATGATGAATTTTTTATTGGTGCAATGAAGGCAATCTATGCTTATATTATATATGGCCTATTAATATTTATTCTTGCTTTTATTTCGGTAAAATCACAATATATTAATTCCAATCAAAATCTTTTTGAGTTCTTTTAAGCCAAAAAATCGAATTTTTTTGAAGTAAATATATTTTAAAATAAATATTTGCACATTTGGAAATTAGAAATTTTCTTTTCGACTGAATTGAGGAGGTTCATAGCAATTTGCAGATGTTATCATGGAATATTCTAAGTGAACGCCAGACCTACCAAATCAAAAAACATTATTTTTTGGCTGTTTTGCGGCAAAATATGGCATGGTTTGATGAGAATGAATCTGGTGATCTAATCAACAAGATGACAAAGCAACTCTAATATATATTTTAATAATAATTTAATGATAGAATTTTATCATATAATGAATTTTAATAATAATAATCACTATTTATATATATATATATATATATTTTACTATCAAAATTATTGATATTTGACATTGAAAAAAAGAAATTAAAATTATTAAAATAAATAAATAAATAAATTTTTATAAAAAAATTTTTACCACTTAAATTATTACTATTTTTGGTAAAAAATGAGTTCAAATCTTCGATTTATTCCGATATGTGAAAATTTATTAAAATTTATACAAATTCTTATATTTTTTATATTTTTCAAATTCTTATAAGAAATTTTTGAATTTTTTTATCATTTCATTTTTAAATCAACAAGTTTTTTAGTGGTGCGGATCGTGTACGAGACGGTTTAGGTGAAAAATTAGGACTCACTTTTATATATTTGGCGAATTTTATTTCTGGCATTGTTGTTGCATTTATATGCAGGTGATTTGAGCAATAAATAATAATAATTTTTAAAATGAAAGAATATTCAAAAGAAAAATTCAAAAAGTATGGAAGATAAATTTATGAGGCGAAAATATTGTAAATATTGTAAATTTTAATAAATTAGTCGACAAATCTCGAAAGAAATTAGCAATTCAATAAATTAACAAATTTTAAATTATTGAAATAAATTTTTTATAGTTGGAAAATGACGCTTGTGATTTTTGCTTTCGTTCCAATTCTTGGCGCTTTAATAGCATCGCTAAGCATGGTAAAGTTTTAAATTTCTTACAGTGAAAAGCACTCATAATTTCTTTTCTTCTAATAGACACCATTTACCTATTACCTATTAGCTCAAAAAGGTGTCCCATCTTCATCAATGAAGGAATAGAATTATTATAAGTTTAATTTTTATCAGCTGATTATCAGCTGATCTTAGTGAAAACACCTTAAAACTCGCAAAAATTTTTTTTATCATTGCTGATAATTTGACAAAAAACGCTGTTCATGTCGCTTAATTCAGTTCATAAATAGAAGCGCAAAGAATGAAATGGCTGCAAGCGGAAGTGTTGGAGCGATTGCTGAAGAAGTCATCTCAGGAATTAGAACGATAATCGCATTCAACGGGCAGGAAAACGAAATCGAAAGGTGCTTCTTTGACCGATGCTTGGTTAACCATTGTCATTTTTCATGGAAAACCTATAATAATTTGTGGAAGAGCTTTCAGAATCCATATTTTTACCGTCCAGTTATTCCCGATTGGTAATAAAGATTCTTCTTTCAAGAGCTGTCACCATTATTTGGCTAGAAATTGAGAATTATCTATGGACAGTTCATATTTGATTCCTAAAAGCTTTAAAGCCAACATAGGCCATCGAGTAATTAGCCCCTTAAATCTAGAATGATGCACCATCAGCAAGCAGGCGATAAGCAAGCGACATCCACATGATATGAATAAGCTACAGACGATTGCCTCGCTATAAAGCTGTGACCAAGATTTCATTCCGAATTTATCTTGAACTATACACGACTTCTTTAAATAAGCATTTCAGAACTATTTGGCCTTTTCATTGCAACTTATAAATTTAGAAATACAAAATCTTCAAAAAAGCGAATAATGTTTTCATTATTATGGCAATTCCCAAATTATTGCGAAATTTTAGAAAATTATAAAATTTTTATTTTTTTAAAATTTTATTTATTATATCTTAGAAAAAAAATTTTCTTATATCACAACTGCTTAAAAAATTTCAAATTCGATAAAAAGAAAAAAAAAGTTTACTTAAATTTATCAAAAATATTATCAAATTTATCAGATACAAAGAAAAATTGAAAATTTCAACAAAAATTGGAATTCGAAAATCATTACTATCTGCTATGGGAGTAGCGATGATTTTTTTAATCATCTTTATAGCAATGGGAATCGCTTTTTGGTAAGAATTCTGCTATTATCATTGCATAATTTTTTTATTCTATCAACTAAGTACCAAATCTATTTATAAGATTTATCTGATTCTTAATGAAATTAATTGATTCATGCAAAAATCATAAAATATTATCATCATTCGACTTCAAATTATAGGAAACGCTTAATTAATATATCTAATCAGTGAATTCTGTAAAGAACTAAATTGAAGATGACAAAAAAATTTTAAAAATTATCTAATTTCTATGATGAAATCTTCATTCTTCCGTGAAGATTATTAAATTTTTGATTTAGGTTTGGAACAAAAATTTATATAAATAATGAAATATCACCTGGCACGATTTTTGCAACATTTTGGGCAATTTTAAGCGGAACAATAGCTTTGGGAGTTTGCAGTTCGCAATTATCAATCGTTCTTAGTGCACGAGCTATAGCATCATCTCTGTTTGAAATTATTGATAGAGTTCGTTGAATATTTTTTTTATATTTAGAAAGAAATGTTTTGTTTGCAAGATGAATATATGAATATGAATAAATATATAAAATATTAAAAATATATAAAATAAATATATAAAATATAAAATTTAATAAATATATAAAATTTTTTATTTCTCGAATAATTTAAGGTACCAGAAATAGATTCTATGAATTCAAATGGAAAAATATTGCTGAACCCAAAATGTGCTATTGAATTCAGGAATGTTGCGTTCCACTATCCAGCAAGACCCGATTCAAAAGTTCTCGACAATATAAATTTCAAGGTTTCCAATTCTTTATTTGTAATGTTTTTGATACTTTATTTAAAAGTCTCCCAGAAATCCCGGTGATACTAGCGGTTCACCTGTACTTTCACCCCTGAGGGACTCCAGCGACTAACTAGTAATGGTGGAAGCTCTTTAAAATAAAATTACATTACATTTAATCGGTGATTTTAAATACTTTGATTTTGAAATGATTAAAATTCTTTGAAATGATTAAAATTCTTTGCTTTTGGGCTCTAATTTAGTATTTGCCATATATAACATAGATGTATAAGAAAATCTTATCGTAATATGCCGTATGCCGTAATATAACAAATTAAGTATATAGATTTCTCCTGGTCAATCTATAGCGTTGGTTGGGCACAGCGGTTGTGGAAAAAGCACCATTCTTCAGTTGCTGCTGCGGTTCTATGATCCAGATAGCGGCTCAGTTCGTTTTTCTAAGTTTTTTCAATATTTCGCAATATCTTGAAAATCCTATCGGTATCTATCGGTCTCTATTTGCTAGATAACATTCGATGGATTACCAACTAAGGATCTAAATTTGCGATGGTTACGAGAAATAATTGGTGTTGTCGCTCAGGAACCAATACTTTTTGAGGCAACGATCGAAGATAATTTATGTTTGGGTGAGAGGAATTCATTTATTTAATAATTTTATTTTTTGAATTTTATTTTTTATTTTTTATCAAAAATATATCTAATTGAATTGAATTTTAGCAACAATGCAAGAATTTATTTAGCGCTTATTTTAGGCCGAAATGTTGGTGCAGAAGAAATGTTCGAAGCTTGTCGACTAGCTAATGCACATCATTTCATCGAAAAATTACCTCAAGTATCCTTCAAATAAATTAGACGTCTATAATGATTTAATCATATAAAAGAAAATCTGATAAAATACGGAAGAGATCGAAATAATCTCTCAAAAAAGTTTTAGGGTTATAAAACAAAAATCGGAAGCGGTGAGCTTCAGCTATCTGGCGGTCAAAAACAACGCATTGCTATTGCACGAGCACTCTTACGAAATCCAAAAATATTGGTTCTTGATGAGGCGACTAGTGCACTTGATAGTGAAAGTGAACAAATCGTTCAGCAATCTCTTGATAATGTAAAAAGTCTTTAAAATATTTTTTTTTTTTAAATCCATATTTTGCGATGTTTTTTTGTGAACCGCTTTATTTTTCATATTTATTCATTAAATAATAAATATTTACAATTATTAAAGTAATTTATAGGCGATTCAAGGACGTACAGTGATTACGGTGGCTCATCGCTTATCGACAATACGTAATTCGGATCTTATTCTAGTCCTGGACCACGGGAAAATTGTTGAATTCGGTATCTTCATAGAATCACTTCGAATTTTCTCTATAATAAACTATGAAGTGATAAGTGATATTTTCTTTTTAAAGTAGTAATCAACTATTTCTTAGGTACACACGAAGAACTACTGAAGTTCAAAGGAACATACTGGAAGCTTGTTGTCGCACAAGATATTGAAAAAATAGTGGATAGTGAAGTACCAACTGAAAGCGAAGGTTAATTACCAATTTTATTAAATGATTGCCAAATTGCTCTCTACGAGCCACGACAATTTCAGGGAATTTAGTTATATATATTTTTGTCATATTTAAATTATCAAAACTTTTTTGATATTTTATGCAGCTTAAATTGTCTATTCAGAACTCTTAGGCTGAAAAGTTTAACAAATATTTCAATTTTTTAAAGCTTTATAATATTGCACTGGGATCCACGAATTTTTTGAAATCATCAGAGACATATGGAAAAAAAAGATTGAAAAGCATTGGTTTAAAGGATCGAATTTGCAAAAACTGATTTATTTGAATTAAATAATATAGATTATGATCCCTCACATCAAATGGGTAATATGCACCAAGTTTCACGCTCTTCATCAATGAGAACTACTTCATCATTTAAAACTTCAAAATTGGGAAGCAAGAAAAGTTTCAACGGAAATCGACTAAAATTTATGAAAGATTTAGAGGTAATTAAAATTAATTAATTAAAACTTAAATTTATTAATATATTAATTAATATATTAATTTATTAATATATTAATATAAAATTTATTAATTGATAAAATACATTAATAAAAAATTAAAAATTTTCGAAAAAAAAGGAAAAAATTAGATATTTATGAGTGCCTTTATTAGAAGTTGGTGCAATATGATGCAGCACTATTGATCATTATTAGATAGAGTTTATTAATTTGAAAATAGGTAGGAACCAAAAAGAAGGAAAAGGACGAACCAGGATTATTTGAAATCATATTGTTTGCACGTAAATTATGGTTGATATTATCATTTGCTGCTGTGATATCGATCTTAAGGGGACTCATTTTTCCTGTTTTCTCTCTTATTTATGGTGATCTTTTCAAGGTTTGCTCTCGATTTTTTTCTTCCAGCGTAAGATCAATTTTTATCCCAAAAGCAGGAAATCATCTAGGGCTATTATAATAATTTAAGTTTTAAGCCTTACCCATTTTTCATTAAGATGATAGTGTTCCTTTCACCTTACAGCCTGATTTACTGATAAATTTTTAGGCTTTATCTAGAGAACGTGATGAAGATAAACTTAAACAGGCCACTATTGATGCAATATATTTTGCATTATTAGGAATCGGTAGTGGATTGTTAACATTTTTTGGGCATTTCGCTTTTTCTTTAGGCGGCGAATTACTAACTGAAAAGATTCGACTAGCTTTATTCAGCAATATTGTAAAACAGGTATGGCTGCTCAACTTTGCTTTCTTTCATTTTTGGTTAATAAAATTCACCGAAAATTTATCGATATGTTCAAACAGGATAGCGAATATTTCGATTCTTCCGATCATTCGCCAGGAAAATTAATAACTCGACTATCGACTGATGCATCGAATATACGAGCAGCGATAGATCAGAGGTGATTTTATCTACATTTAAAATCTAATATTCGACTTCAATATTGATAATGTTGATAATTTTAATATTGATAATATTGATAATTTTAACAATGATAATAAAAAATAATTTCTTCAAAAAGAAGTTTTCTTTTGGTGAAGTGAAGTTTTTTTTCAATGATTTATTTTTTATATGATAAAAATTATTGCAGGCTTTCTGATGCAATACAAGGTATTGCAGGAGTCATATATGGCGTTATAATTGCTTTCACTTATAGTATCACTATGGCTCCAATTGGACTATTAACTTCAACTGGATTAATTATTTTGCAAAATATAATATCGCAAATTGTGAAAAAAAGATTACAGCAAGATTCATTGCTATTGATAGAACCATCTAGAGTTAGTTTTTTACGAAAATTTCTGACAGAAAATCGAAAATCGGAAAATTTTTCGGTAATTTTGATAATGAATGAATGGACCACTTAGCATTTCTTTGCCAACTTCAGCTAACAAGCGAAATAATTGGCCATCACAAAACTGTGCAATATTTAACTCGCGAACAATATTTCTACGATCTCTATGAGAAGCAAATGGAAAAGCCGTATAAACGAATATTAATACGTGCATTCATACAATCGCCTATATTTGCGTTGAGCTCTTCCTTTATCTTTATTAATTTTGCTTGTGCATATCGCTATGGACTTTGGTTAATATATAAAGGAAATGCATCGCCATATATTGTTTTCCAGTAAATTTTTATTTACTTTTATGCTATTTTTTTTTCTATGCAATCCAATCATTTCTGATTAGACTCGCTTAGCTGATCACTTAATAAACTGAACCAGGCAAATTTTCTTAGGAATTCATTTAGGAGAGGAATAAAATGAGCAGCTTGCATTACTCGAGTTTTTCAATGATTCAATACACCCGCCTCTATACTCTGAAATCATAGTATCAACCACTTAGCCATTCCATCCAGTTTTCCACATTATTTATCAAATATTTCGGAAATATTACTACTTATATTATTAAATATTATTGCTTCAGCTTATTAGTTTTGTTGATGAATTAGTAATTTAATTTAATTTAAAAATATATGAATAAAATCGTTTTTATTCATTCTATTCTTCCCATACTATTCGTTGTTTATCATTTTCTTCTAAAGGCATTTACCATTTCGCGTTTGGATTGGCCAAATAATGATGCCTAGCGTGACTAACAGTTCATTTTTAACCTATAATACATTATTATTTGCCCTTTTAAAATAAGCTGTAGAACAACATAATATAACACATTATCATAATAAAATACGCAAAACAAACTAAATATTCTTCAGAGTGATCGAATCGCTAAATCTAGCATCGTTGGGTTTAGTGGCCGTAGGCGTATATATGTTCGAATACTTGCGTGCTCGTGTAAGCGCCAATATTATCTTCAAAATGCTTCGAGAACAGCCGAAAATTGATAGTTTTTCTAATGGTGGAAAAATGCTGGTCGATTTCGCTTGATTTTTATTTTTTTAAATTCTTTTTAAAATGTTTAAATAAATTTTAAAATTAAAATTAAATTTTCGAAATTAATTAAAATTAATTCTAAAATTTGTGGTATATAACAACGTAAAATTACTGATTTTTTGTAATTTTTGTAACACAACTAACAGTAACGAAAATAGCAATAAAATAAAAAATAATTCATAAGAAGAACGTATAGTTTAGTTGAAGAACATAATAAACATATTTTCGGCTTTTCTATTTTTTATATATATTTTATATATTCTATTTTATATATTTTATTTATATCATTTTTTTTCTATATTCACTGATAAAGTGAATCTAAACGGCTTTAGATGTGGAGAATAGCTGCTGTTTTCTTATGAAGATGATTTTAAAAAATTATAAGATTTTAAGCGCTACAACAAATTTCTAAATAAAACTTTTGAGGGCAAATCCTAAATATCTTTTTTTGCCTATAAAAAACGATAAGATAGATAGATTTATTGCAAATTCATTTTAGAGTATAAGCGGTAATATAAAATTGGACCAAGTTTATTTCGCTTATCCAGCAAATCCTCGACATTTGGTGATAAATCGATTAAAATTTGAAGTGCAAAAAGAAAAAACTGTTGCTATAGTAGGTCAAAGTGGATGCGGAAAATCTACGATTCTTCAACTATTACAGCGTTTTTATGATACAATTGATGGTAGAATTGTAAGTTTAAAATATAAAATTATGAAATTATCATTATTATCATTATTAATCGATATTTTAAAAACCACATTTATATCCAATTAAAAAAAAACCCGCTGTTATGGATGGAAAATTAAACAGATTTTTGGTACTTCTTAAGGAATACCAATAGAAAGAACACCGACATTGACGTTCCCGGACAACAATAATAATGCTCTGAACAATTGTGCCTGCCATTTTTCTTTCAATTATATTAATTGAAATAATTTCAATTTTTTGATATTTTTTTATTAGTTATTTGATGACATTGATTGTCGCGATATCAATCCACAAAATCTTCGATCTCAAATCGCTATCGTTAGCCAAGAACCCGTATTATTCAATCTGCCTATTCGTGACAATATCGCTTATAACATTAAAGACGTGAAGCAATGGCAAATTGAAGAAGCAGCAAAATTAGCAAATGCACATAGTTTCATATGTGAAATGCCTGAGGTATATATAAACTAATAATTAACTTATAATTTTTTTGCTTTTAACTTATCATTATAATTATCAAAAAACAACGTGGTTAACTAAAATCTTTAATTAACCATGTTTCACAAATTTGATAGAATAATAATTTAGGGCTACGATACTTCGGTTGGTGAGAAAGGAAGTAAGCTGTCTGTTGGCCAGAAACAAAGGATTGCAATAGCAAGAGCAATCATACGAAATCCAAAAATCCTTCTTCTCGATGAGGCAACAAGTGCTTTGGATTCAAAAAGCGAAAAGGTATGAAAAGCCTATCGCTAATCAACACATTTCCTAGCGAATATTTCCAATTATTATTTAATTTCAGCTCGTGCAAGAAGCTTTAAATCGTGCCAAAAAAGGTCGAACGTGTATTGTGATAGCACATCGTCTTTCAACAATTCAAAATTGTGAAATGATTTTTGTTTTGAAGAACGGGCGAATAGTCGAATCGGGCAATCATCAGCGACTATTGGCAGCCAATGGCCTCTATGCAAAATTAATCGAAAAGCAAAATCTTTAATCAAAATCCTCGCCTCAAACATGTTTCAATTGCATTATCTGAGAAAAACAAAAACTACAATCACGCTACATTTTCGGCTTTAATTATATGCGCGTGTTGTCGAATATTTCATGAGAATTAAAGCGCAATGCCAAATTCTACTTTTACTCTTTGGCTGAATTATTTAAATATTATAAAAAATAATAAGTAAAATCTCGATAAAATTGAAAAAATATTTAAGAATTAAGAAACGAAATCCATTTAATCGCCATCAATAACTTAATACAATAACTCTGAAGTTCATCTAAGCATTAAATGAAATTCCTACAATGATAAGAAAATGATAAGAAAATATCTAAACAATGATTATAAATTCACAACTTAAAATATTAGATTTATTAGTAATTATCTCCCTATATGATAAAAACGGATAACATGGTAAAATTTTTCGTCAACAATTTCATGATACACATCGGAGACATATTTGAGTATAAATTTGCAAATAAGCCAGCTCGCTAGTTCATCACAGTTTCTTTTTCCCTTTTAAAAAATATTGAGAAAAAAAAATTCATTATTACTGCTATTATTGAAGTTGTTAAAAATTTATAGTTGAATCTTCTGCATTAGAATTTGAGTAGTGAGAATTTTGTTCAGTGATGCAGGTGTTTTCATCGCCGGAATAGCTCATATTCGGACATAATGAAGAAAGAGGATGAACCACGTTTGTCCAAAGAGGTATATCAGGCTGAGAAGGTAGTTCATATGTTTCTTCTTGAAGTGGTTCTGACGGACAGGATTCACTAGATAATTTTTCTACACCAGTACCATTTGATTGTTGAATTTTGTTTCGGCATAATAAATTCTCACTTATGTAATTTGGTAAGCACCGTTCACATCTATTCATCTATATTATTATTAATTATTAAAGGAATAAAAATAATAGCTTAACAACTTTACAAAACCTATCAATCATATTGAAAGTTATCTAAATCACTGACACTGACCTTAGAAAATATTATTGTAACGAAAAACTTGTTATGATTGGAAATGTGAAATTGTTAAATGATCCGGGCTTTATCAATGAAGGAGCCTATGCTTAACATTTCGATTGCATGATTAGTTAAGCATTGATTTGATTTAGAGATGATTTTAAGATAATTAAGAATGCAATCGAGCCAAAACAAACTTTTTCTCTGCCAGCTTTCTCTTCTAATGCTTTAAGTTCATTCGTTAATTCGTAGATTTGATTCTGAAAAATTTTGATAAGTATAAATTTTTTCTATTAAGTATAAAATATAAAAGTGTCCCAATGTTTCAATATCTCTAATAACCCTTAATAGCATTGTTATTTTATTATTATTATTGTTATTAATATTATTATTATTACTATTATTATTGTCATTATTATTATGAAAAAAAGAAAATTATTAATAATACAACAATAGAAAAAGGCTATCTAACAAGACGAGAAAAAATTCTTGACTGATCAAGAAATTTTGGCTTAGCGAGAAATTCATCATAGAATAGATTAACCATCGATAAAATGGCTTACAAATTAATTTAAGAAAATTACTTCCCACTAGTAAATAAACCTTTGTCTCTATAAAACTACTCGGATCTCTCGAATGACAGATTTTATCATCGAGAAAATAAAGCTCGAGCTTTAAGTTCGAGAACTTAGCATTAATCATATTACCTCTGATTTTTTAAAAGTATTCTTTTCTATGCAAAAATTTATGCATTTTTAAAAGAGTAACTTCTTTTATTAAGGAAAAAATCTTTATTCATTTCATTGAAAAAATTATTTCTCATTTTTACCTGCATAGCTAATTCAGTTGTAAAACTTTGCCATTTTTGTTCATTCATTTCTGCTTTCAGCTTAATAATTTGTTCATGAAATTCCTTTAACTTAGAAATGGCTTCTTTTAACTGATGCTCTAAGTAATTTATTCGTAAATTATATTTTGTAGCGATTGCTGATAAGCTAAAAAAATATTTCGTAAATTCATTATTATAACTATCGTTATCGCTCTAAAATTGCAAAAATAAAGCTTGAGCTTTAAGCTCGAGAGCTTAGGATTAATCACATTACCTCTGATTTTTTAAAAATATTCTTTTCTGATTGCTAATTTAAATTTCATAACCAATTTTTGTTATTTTTAAGCTAAATAGGCGCTTAATTGTTATAAAAATACGTTTAGACGAGCCAAGCATTTCGAATATAAAGGCCTTTATTCATTGAAATTTGATTAAAAAGCCTATTTTTCGACAAAATTTCTATAAATAGTGACGACGTTCGTACTAAACTTACAAGAGGCGATTTGCATTTGTGATATTGTTTTGTGGCATCATGTCGACGAATAAATTTTTCTTGCTTACTTCTTTCCTGCAAAAAAATTTAACTCGATTTCATTTTAGTTCACATTTTTTATTAAATAGTACGCATTTCTAAAGAAAATTGCCTAGCACATTGAAATATCATTACGCGATATGAAAATAAATAAAAATAAGCAAAAAATGAAAAAAAGCAATCAATAAGTAATGAATTAGGAAAAGAAATTAGTTAAAAGGTTTGTAAATAAAACGAAAGTATTTTCACCTTATATATAAGATGCTGATAAAAAACCTATTTTTATCAATTCATTGTTGGTTGAAGAAGTGCTTAATTTTAAATGCCTTAGATCCACTCTAATCCCAAATGGCCAGGAAAAGGATAAAATCATGACCTGGATAACGGCAGCTAGAATTGTGTTTTCCGGTCAATGAAACCTTCATGGAACCGTCGCGAAATTACTATAAAGACGAAAATCCGATTCCATATAGCTGTAATTCGCTCGATCTTTTTATATGGTCAATGAGAGTGAAGGATATTAGCTATCGACCTTTGACCACTCATATCTAACATATATTTTGCGGATCCATCGATCGGATAAAATCACACATGATTGTACCTATCATCGCTCAAATACCACCTGTATTAATAATGTTATCATAGAGAATCGCCTTCGCTGGTTAGAGCACGTTCTTTTCCACCACAGGAATTGACGCATATTTCGTTACTTGTTGAACACTTGATGGTTGGCGTCAAAAGCCAGAAGGATCAGTCAAGGCCTGGACTAATATAGTTAGGAAAGATTTTGAGCGCATAGGGGAACCAGAGTATATAAACTTAGACGATATATGAGCTTAGATGAAAAAGGAATGGTTTCTACTACTAGCTATGGTGTCGGACCGAGCAGCTTATCTTACTTATGTATCTTACTTATGTGAGATATCTTACTTATGTAGCCAGCGGAGCCAGCCTAACCAGTAATGATGAGGGCTATTAAAAAAAGAAAAGGTTTAAACACGAAAGTTTTTACTTACTTACTTGAAAGCTGGATGAGGCTTAGGCTTACGCTTAAGGTTCAATAATAGCACATCCAGTAAGATTTGTTGCACAGATTGTCATATCTAGCATCATTGTTTAATCTTTACGCTTAGAGGCTCACTTGCACTTCCATAAGTGAGCTGTCTGGCTAATTCATTTCATCACATTAACAACCAGTTGAGCGAGCCCAGCAGTGATAAATATTTACCAGTAATGATAACTACTATTGGCTTTTATTTATCAGCTTATTACATAGAAAAAGTACTGGCAGTCCATATTTCAAATTTCAATATTAATTGTTATAAAAATTTAAAATATATTTTATATATTTAATCAATATTCGCCCTACCCTTTAGTATTGTATAATAATTTTATTTTTATTCGATAATTCAGATTTTTTTCTTTTGATCAAATAGCGGCGGTTTAAAATAAATAAAGCTTCAGGCAAATCTCCGTATTCATTTCATATGTAAATATGTATCCAATATATTTAAATGTTTATTTTTTGTTGAATTTGCTTAGATATTTGAAATTTACATCGATTGCGCACTTTATATAATCCAAAATGCTCAATATTCTACCAATTAACCAATTAGGACAATTGTTCTTCGTTGCCCACCAAAGGAGTGGACACATATCTCGTTATTTGCCCCATAATGGGTGGCGTCAAAAATGAAATTGGCCAATCAAGACCTGGACTGATATGATCATAAAAGGTTTTGAACGAAGAAGAAAAATAGTGATTTATGGGCTTAGACGGTAAAAAAAGGAATGACTAGTCATGATGGCATCGGGCTGAACAGCTTGGAAACAAATTATCGCTGTAGTCTCAACCTAACCAATCAAAATGATATTTTTTTTATTGTGAAATGAGCTCAAATTCTTCAAAAAAATTAATTATAAATTTGAATTTTTATTTTTAATCAGCTAATATAATTACATAGTAAAGCCTGAGAAAATAAAAAATACAACGAATAAGTCGAAAAACACAATAAACACAAAATTTACAAAACAAAAAAAACCAAAAACCCGTCATTTTTAGAAAGAGAAACGTGAAGAAACGTGATATTTACGTAAATTAAAGAAAAAATCAATCTAATTCATTGCTCAGAATCGTCAAATAACAAAACGGGCGATATCTCTGGTAGAAATAAATAAATGTTTTCTGAAAAAAACCGACTTAGACGAGTGGCGCTCATACCTTTAGCCATAAATGAATATTTTTTACATCACTAAGACGAGTAAGACGAGTCTAAACAGAAATTATGAGAGCTAATCAATTTTCTATCAATCTGAAAAAAATATACGCTACTAGGAGTGATAAAAAGGAATACGAAGAGGACAGGAAAGAACGAATGTTCACAAAATTGACCAAATAATAAAATCGAATCGATGATTATAATTATGATTGCCATTCTGATGAGTGATAAAATCGTAAATCAACTAAACTAATGAATTCTATTATATATGAGACTTTTCAACATTTCAGTTAAAAAGAACAATCAACTTTCAATCATCTTTCAGTGAAATTCTGGACGATCTTAACGATATGAAACGATGGTTTTTTGAGTCAAAACAAATTTGAAATAAAATAAATAAATAATATTATTTATTTATTTTAAATAAGAAACACACTAAAAATTATATTAAATTATTCTCGAGAATATTTTTCTATTCAACGACATAGCCATGTCGTTCACCTTTCGCTATGGTACTTCTCGTTTTCGTATGCCATACAAGTATTTCTTTTGGTTCATCGTCGTAACCAAATGGTTCTATTTTTTCTTTTGGAATATTAAATTGTCGAAGAAAGCATGTTTCTGGTACCTGTTTTACGCAACCACGATGAAATGATGCACTAAATAGTTGTATTTGAAGAAAAATACAAAAAAAAAGTCGTATGTTGCCATTGCCATCATTGTTGCAAGTTTATTGTTAGCTAGTTTAATTAAGTTTATATAATTAAGTTTACTAAACTTTAACCCAATCAACAACAAATTTTACTGAAAATAAGTCTTTTTTTCCTAAAATTTCGACCACTTCATGTCCCCTAAAACCTAGCAGACCCCTAACTCTTAATCCGCATTCAATAAGCTTAATTGGTAGCGTCGATGATGCAGTTCGATTCCCCGCAGGAATAAACCTACATAAAAACCCGGGTGAGCTGGCGACTCACTTGTATTTCTATCGACAAGGGACTCCCTGGCATATTTCCCAATGCAACAAGCCAGTGGACAAATCGAGTTAAACTAGTAATGGTGAGGCTTCTTAAAAATAAATAAAAAAACCGCACTTAAACTCAAATAATGTATATCCAAATAATGGAAAAAGGTAAAGAATCCATAAATAATACGTATTTTTTGTATGAAATAAGGTAATAAGGAAAAAATACTTTTTGTCACAAATTTATATTATAAATTATATAAAAAAAGCATTTTAATACTATTTACTTGCTATTCAAAATTGACTGCAAATTTATTGCGAATCCTGCCATATCAATCGCAAATTCTCTTCCTGGCGCATATACTACATCCCATGCGACAATAGTCCTATTGACAACACGTGGCGCTTCTACTAAAGCACCTCCAGACAATCCTGAAAAAATATCATAAGATGCCATAAGCCATAAAAAAAAACAAAATTTGCGAAAAATTACTACATTCACATTAATTTTTCTGATTTTTTTCCCTTTTATAGTTTATCGCGCTAAAAAGCAGAATAGTTGCACGATTATTGCTCGGTTTATCATTCATTTTCCGCTCTTAACTATTTTCAACAAATCCAAATCTATTAAGAAAAAATCCAGGGCTGTGCTTGTGAAGCATTTAAATTTCTATTGCCCAAATGATTCTCTAGCAAAAGTTTTTAGCAATATTAACAACCACTGCAAAGAGCCAAACCACAAGTGAACGCTTACCACTTTTTTTTAAGAGCCTTCACCATTACTGGTTAGATTTGCTCTGGTTTATCGCAAAGGACAAGTACAAATATTCCAGGGAGCCTCTTGGAAAATCGCAGGTAGGTCGCTAACATTACCAGGATTTTTGGACAGCTTTATGACTTCGGGGAATAGAACTTCACTGTTGGCGCTCCGAATTGAGCAAAAACCCCACTGAGTCATTCTATTCAACAAATATTTATGAATAAAGCAGTTTCAATGAATTCTATCATTATTTCAATCTATTATTACAATCTTATTAAATAATTCGTAAATATATTTTTAAGAAATTAACTATTTCAGTTTTAATAGCTTTCAGAAAAATCAGAAAAATTAGTGTATTATGTATTATACCGCATAAACATTGTGTTATGTTGTTAAAAATTATCAACAAAAAGCATTAAAATCATTCGAAAGCCAACTAACCAACTGCCCAAATTCCAATCGTTTTTACTTTACGAATATATTTATCGAATAATCTAATATCATAACTATTATCATCATCAGCAAAATACACTACGCCAGGTCGATTATAATTTTTATAATTTTTACGAACATATAGCAAACCTTGGTTTCGATGTGACCAACCACGTTCTGAAACGAAAAATTGTACGGTGTTTGATTGCTTTTTAAAAGGAATGAATTAGATTTTAAAAGCCTTGACCATTTTTTTCAGCTCATCGTTTCTGGCTGGGATTGTTTCAATCGTTTCCCGGATCAGACTAAAGACTTGCCTATAGAAGTATCATTCCAGTCAGCAGTACCTGAATTTTCGAGACTTACTTCATCTTGAGGAGTAGAACCCAACCAGCGCTTCGAAATGCGGTCAACATTCCACTCAGCCATTCTATTCATCGAAGTAATTTAAGTAATTTTCCGCCATCACATATCATATCATATCACTTATCATAAAAATTACAAATGATAAAAAATAGCTTAAAATTAAGATGAATGACTAACTAGGAAAGCCGTTTTCGGTGGTTGTAAAAAAATATACATATGGAAGACCGCTACGATCTAATATCCTTTGCACTGCTTCAACTGTATGATTAGCATCCTCAATTACGATCCAATGCAAATTCTTTACATGCGATAAAGTTTGCGCCAACCTAAAGCGTAGTACAGTAAAGATTACGATAAAAAAAAGCACTAGACAATTCAAAGCATAAGTATGTACAATAAGCTTTTCTACAGACTTATATTAATGGAATAAAATGTTTCAGAAATCACCTCGTCATATCTGCTAATCGTTCCAATCTTTTATGCGTTGGAGTAATTACTATAATAGTGGGAAATTGTAAATTTGACAGCCATTGCCGATAGACATTATATAATAATACAAGCAGTAATATTGTGATTAAATATGGTATAAATTTACGTATAGTAAAAACAACTATGTTGCTTCGCATAGCAGACTAATCGCTTATAAAATCAGTTTCATTTTTGATAAATTCTCTAAAAAGAAAAAAAAAATATTAGTTCAGAATAAATATTCTTAAAATAGAAAACAATGAGTTAGAATGATTCAATAGATTCCGCAGGAATAAACCTGTACAAAAATCCGGGTGATGCTGGCGACTCAGTTGTATTTCTATCACCAAGGGATTCCCTGGCATATTGCCCAATGCCACAATCCAGTGGAGCGAGTTTGACCACTAATGGTGAGGACTCTTAAAAAAAAGTTCAGTAGATAGATTTTCAGTCATGTTTCAAAGCTCCGATATTGGAGTTCTAATATGAATAACTAAGTCTTTTGAAAATTCTGGTGATGCTGGTGACTTATCTGTTATTCCTTAGCGAAAATTATCTCAACCGACCGCATTTCAGCAAATCGAGTTTAACTAAAAATTTAGCCAAAAATAGTGAATGCATTTCGAAAAAAGAAAGTAGAACAAAATAAAAATTTTAAATTTTTTATGTACAAATGAATGTTTTACCAAGAAAAAATCGTTTTTTTCATTATTAGCTCTTCATTTAACGGAATGAAATAAAGAAAACATGAATAATGAAACAAAGAAAGTCATGAATTGATGAATCATGAATTCTTTAAATTAACTCATTTTTATGAAATTAGAAGAAATTCCGGAATTTTGATAAGAAACTTTCAAAGAAATGCACAAATTCTCTTTTACGAATTATTCTTATCAATTTATCATTCTAAGCTTATGTTGAAATTTAAGATTAAAAGTATTATATTATACATTTTAAGAAATTTTTTGTTATAATCCTTCGCCTACTAGATAGGAAAATCTTCTTCTCTAATACTTCTTAGAAAAATAGATTGCCAAGTGGAATTTCAGATGCTTCAAAAATGTCTGAAGTGTCAAATAGTGCTTTATTCGTTGGCTGTTAATTAAAAGGAAAAAATTTTTAAGAAATACAAAAGAATTTAATAAATGAAGCAGAGCTCAAAAATATACGGTTTCAACTGAAAATCTTGTAAGAATGGCATCGGATCGGGTTTCAACACTTCTCATCCTATCCTAGCCACCTTATTCTCACACCATCCTTGCCTGTGGAGTATTTGCCTGAACCAAACCAGTAATGCTCTTATCAATTCGAAAAAGAATACGAATACCATATATAACATAATTTTATAGTAAATTTCAGAGAGAATTTCATATAACTCAAATGAAAGCAACGACCAACTTTTATTATTTTACGATTTATTCATTTTTATATAATTCTACAGTATTTATGCAAATCAAGTTTTGTTTATTAAATGGCAATAAAATTGATCAAAGAGTTTCTTTAATTCTATGAAAATATTTGAGATTTTTTAAATCGATTTCAATTATATAATAAAATCATTGATCCTATGTATTGTTGCATTTGTTTTATACACAAATAGCATTCACCATTTCTGGTGAAACTCGCTTCGTAGAATTTTTCGTAAATTAGATGCGATAAGAATCAGAATGAGATCAGTCAATTGAAAATAGAAGCGCACAAAAGTAAAAGTTGGTTCTTCGCCGAATTTTCAATAGCAACTTTACTTTTGGACTGCGAATGAATTGGATGAACTCGAAATTATAACCTAAGCAAAAGTCATTTGGCCCATCTTAACTTTGAGCATTGCACTGTGGTTTTCAAATAAAAGACAAAATTCCAAACTACCGAGTTGGACAATATTATAGACGAAAAATTATTCAATAAGCAAGAAAATTTCACTTGTTGGTTATGTTGGCTAAAAAACTAGCGAAAACAATATAAGCAATAAAGGATTAAAAAAACCAGTTTCCAACCCAGTTACACTACTATTATTACTAATGGCGTACAGCTACTAACAGATTTATAGCGGAAGAAAAGCAACGAAACAATGTCTTACGACGCCTTCCGACGCCTCAGTCTAACCTGACGATGAGGTTGACTAGCTTATTTTTTCTTCGACAAAAAGAAAAGATTCCATCTTTTATTTTCTTTTTCATGCATTTAATTTTTTGATTTCAAAAAATTTTCAAATTTAAAATTCTTTCAAATTTAAAATTCTTTCAAATATTTTTTGTTATTTTTCTGTAGAAAATTTTAAATTTGATGAAAAATTTTCGGAGAAAATTTCTTTCATATATTTTTTCTTTTTTAAAAGTCCGTTTACTTGTCTACTTAAATTATCGATAAGCCATTAAAAAATCAAAAAATTCGAAATTCAAAAACTAAAAAACAATGAATTTCTTTAAGAAATATATTTATCGGTATTTCGTTATATATTATGGAATCAAGAATAATCGAAATAAAATAGGATTACACCACTCACAAAATAACAGTGATAAACAATGACGAAATAACCCTGAAAAGTTGCGTCCGAACAAAATTTCCCGATAAGTCAAATCCTGCCGATAGTGAAAGAGAACTGAAGTTGAAATTCAATTGAAAATTATCATAGGTATTATAAAAATGAATATAAAATATTACCATCTATTAAATATAATAATATGATAAGAAAAAAAATAAAACTAGATATGTCACCGTAACGTACCAAACAAAAATCGCCAGAGCATCGTTTAATATGCCAGAGAGCTCATAGCGGATCATCGTTAATTAATATTTATCACTTGAGAGTTTTTCATCAATTAATATATAAAAATATTTCTGCTCTTAAGCTATTTATTATCACATTTTATTTTGCAAAACAATTTTTGAATCCTATAGTTGACGCAATTTAGTTGAAATAATATCAATTTCGACACCGATAATAGTGATAATGATGGCAATAATAATAAAATTCTGAGATATTTTTTGCAAGTTCGAAGGGCTCTAATTATTCATGAACTCGATTCAAGGAAAGAATCATGAAAATTTGATTCAAAGTATTTAATATCTCATTAAGTCTTGAAGATTTGAGAAAAGTTGATAAATAGATAAATAGAAATAAAATTTCAAAAGTACGCTAGAAAATTAAATTGTAGGGAAATAATTTTAACAAGTTTTGTTCATCACTATAGCCAATGAAATCCACGAATTGTGTGATGGCACATAGCGTTCATTCATTATCTGAAAATTTTTTCTCTATCAAATTTCTTCTATCAAGTATATAAATATTCATATAATGGTACTGAAGCAGTTTTCGAAGTCACTAGTAAATACAACTGCCGATTTCAATAAATAAAATAATGGATAAACATTTAAATATTGATACCGATATTATTTATTATTATTCATCTAATGATAATTAATTAAATATTATTAATATAAGTAAATAAATAGTAAATAAGTGTATTATAAATCTTAAAAATATTGCTTTATTTAATTAAAAATGATTTAAAAAATAATAAATATACAATATATAAATAAATAATATGTACTATTTTTAATATTCTTTAGCTAATAAAACAAAGAGACTAAATGTTCGAGTGGCAATGAAGGAGAGAATTTAGTATATCGCTTCATCTAGGGTCAAGTTACCATATGTTCGACCTTTCTTCTTGGTGTGATTAAGAACTTTTCATTAAAAGTGGAATCTCAGTGATACTAGCGATCCACCTGTTCTTCAATCGCTAAAATGACTCTCCGATGAAATCTTAATAATCGCAGCTAATGGAAATGACAATTGGTAAATGCTATTAAAAGAATAGACGAATTTAATAATATAAAATTATATTTTATAAGTTTGATTTGGTGCAATTTTCGTACTTGTCATACTTTAATTTAAGTTAATAAATATTATTAAATTATTAAATTGTAAAATTTCATTTTATTTAATTAAAAATAAGAACCATAAGACCACTGCGAATATACGAAATCGTAATAATATTTTTTCGTACCTTTATAAATTTTAATATTAAATACAAATATACTTTATAAATTTTTAATATTAAATATTTTATTTTAAAAATAGTAAAAAAGAGAAATTTGTTGGAAAAAATAAGCGATCTATGCGGTAGTTATAGCTGTTATAAACAATGAGCAACACATAAACAATTGTTTAATTCAACAAGTATATTTATTGTATTTTATTTATAGCTTTGAAGAAAGAATTTTCCATTCATAAAATTTTCATTCGATTGAAATATTGATATTTATCACGTTTTAAATAAACTACGGAACGGAAAATGAAAATTAAATTAAAATTAAATTAACTCATTGAAATTTATTGGTACCACTTTTTTTATAATAAATTTTTCATGTTTTTTTAATCTACTTAAATACTGTTTACTTTGTCTTCTATACTGGTTAGTTATCCATCACATGAATCTTCGTATATACTTTATATTCTTCTTTATAATGGATAGCGTCATAAAGGTTCAATCAAGACCTGGATTGATATGATCACGAATGCATAGGCAGTGATAAGCATAAATAGTGGGAGGGATAGAATAATTTTGATATTTCAGGTATGTTTTTGATTAAGACGCTTAAAAATACCTCCTTACAATAACAGCCTGACTAGTAATGATCCCAACCGTTAGAAACGTTTTAATCTGCTGATAAAACCAGAGACTCAGACTTGTTCCGTTATAAAGAGTTTTTGGGCTTGATTTGAATTATTGCTTTAGATCAATATGGATCTATATTGAAAAACCATTCTATCGACAATATTTAAGGTAATTAATTATACCAAATTGTAAAAGTGAGATTAAAGATGATAAAGATTACTGATTACTGATTACTTTTAAAGTCATTTATAAAACTAACACAAAAATAAATATGGAACTTAACCATTACAACCTATCTATAGTATGAGGATTAGAATAACCCTCGTTTCGAAGAGCTGGTACTGGGGTCCCACATCCAATAGAATTTCTATCACCAAGTGGTTCTCTGGCAAAAATTTTTTCTTATCTGATAAGCGAGTCAATTTAATCAGAAATGATGAGCACTAACCGAAAAAATTATTTTATAAATTTTATTTTAAAATTATTTTAAAAAAATTACATTATATTAGCATAAAGAACATATGAAAATATTCGAAAAGAATCATTCTAAACCATTTAAAAAATCTTTTTAAAAAAATCTTTAAAAATCTTTCAATCGAATTTAAAAAAATAAAATAAAATTCGATAATAATAGAAATTTCAAACAACCAAAGAAAAGCAAAGTGAAATTATTATAATATTCGAATGAATTTAGGCCAAAATTACGAAAACTTTAAAGAAAAATATTTACATGTTGAATTTCTTTTTGAAAAAAGCGAACAATAATAAAAAGATTTTTAAAAAAATGTGAAAAAATAAATTAAAAAATAGAAAAAAATTAAATCAACAAAAGAACCACGCGGAACCAGTTGAAAAAAAAACAAAAGAATCAATATTTGTTAATTATAAGGTAAAATCCCAAAATTTGAAAAAAAAAATGGAATGGATTGCAATTGAAATGGATTTATATCGATAATAAAAAAGAGAAACAAAAAAAACTTTTTTGACTGTAGTAAGAAATTTCGCCGCTGAAAATTAGCAACAGAAGAAAAAATTTCCATCAATTCCATCGATGATATATCTAATTTAAGCAAAATTATATATCAAAATTTCGAAAACGAAAAAAAAAGAAATTTTTATAAAATTGAACTCTCAAATTTTAAATATTAAATAATAAAAGAAATTTTAAATAATATTGAAAGAAAATAAGTGGTTAATTTTAATCGTTTATAATTAGACCCACTTCACCGATTGTTTTGTTTATAGGATATGAAATTAATTTTGCCGAAGAGTCAGCCAACTGGATTAAAGTAGAAATATATGAGTATCGCTAGCACAACCAGGATTTTTCAATGATAGCCTTGCACATAGCAGAGGCATAGAAGCACTAGGAAATCGGTTATATTGTCCTATTTTATAAGAATTGCGACAATGAATGTAAAAAAAAAGATTATCATTTGATTAAGGATTTTAACAATTTTGTGCGGAAAAAATTATAGTGCAAAACAAACTTTATTAATTCATTTTCCATTTCATTTCAACTTAAACATCCAAATAGATTTCATTCCATTCATCATAAGTGGCTCTTTGGTAAAAAGAAAAATTTTTGAGTTTTCATATAATATTTAGCGGAGTCAGCCAAACTAAAAAATGATAATTGGGAAAAAAAAAATTCATTTCCTACTAAATTTAGATGAAACTAGAAAATATCATTCTTTACTGATTTTATAATATAACATGCAAAATTTAATGCGAAACATCTGTCGAGTTGCAATAATTACAATTTACTCAAAATAATTGTATATTATTAAAATAAAATATCCGTTATGAACTATGAGAACGAAATGAATATTGCATTAACTTTCATTGCTGAGAGAATTAAAACGAGTTGATTATCACTCGAATTCGACGATTTTAATCGAAAAGCAAATCGGTAGTTTTATTTAATTCAAACAATAAAATTTGGCTAAAACGCTATATCTTCTATATAAAAATAGTTTCATAATATCTATACAAATTTTATAAAATAACTTTAAATGATAAATGCTGATGCACCAGTGGACTTCTACCAGCGTTCAAGTGAATTTCTGGTGAAAATATTTCTTCTCAGCAACAAACCAAATTGGAAATTGTAGATAGGAAGGAAAAAAAAAGAAAAATTTAAAAACTATTTCATTCTTGGAGCTTGTTTGCATTTCGTACTTTTCATATTTTATTTATATAATATTATTGTAAATATTAAATATACATTAGCTACTTTCTAAAGGCACACAAATGTACTTTAAAAAAATATTTGTGTACATTTACGAAATCGTTTTTTTCATCAATAAAAAGTTTTTGAATAGTATGAAAAAAGATTTTTTAATAATTTCTTTGTCGTTCAAATTTTTCCCATTAAAAATCTCAACAAAAAACAAAAACCATAAAAACGATTTAACTATTATTGATAGAAAATATTTTAAAAGAATATTTTCAATAAAATCAGTCAAATAAATCGCAATTTAAGGAAGAAATTTATTCAGATAGGAATCAAATGAAAGAAGAATGATAAAAATTGATAATTTTCGAAATTTTTATACATAAAAATATTTGAACGAAACGCCAAAGGTCATATTAAAAGGTCAATTGAAATATCTATTAAAATTTTCTTCGAATATTTTGATATTATGAAAATGATCAAATGATCAACCAAATGTCAACATGACACATTATATTTTGTAATATTAGCGCCCTTTTGTAATAAATAAATAATTTACAAATTATTTTCTCAAGTTACCAGTGAAAAAAAAGTGGTTCCACATTATGATTCGCAATTTTTTTTTCCCATATTTGTCTCAGTTTGAATTTAATAAAAAATTTAATAAAGTGTAATTTAGTAAAAGTTAGTTGGAAATTTTAGCAAATCACCAGTAAAATGAGCAATTCGTTAAAATAAATAACTCTTTAACGAGAAGAGAACGTTTTTATCTAATTTTTCTTCTTGATATTGATTATTTTTAACTGTAAACTTTCAAAATTTTCTTCATGAAAATGGGGTGGCAAATAGTTCATAAAGTTTCGATTTGCGAGAAAGGTAGGGTTCAGTTGAATGGAAAGTGGTTTAAAATTATTGTATTGAGTGGTTCGATCCTTTTATCTTGCAGGAATAAACCTGCAGTAAGAACTAAATCCAGGCTATTCTAGGAAAAAAATTGAAATTCTAGATTTTTAAAATCATTTTCCTTATCATTTTTCATAGCCATATAAATGCTTCCTATTGACGCATAGCAACGAGATTTATCTTCGAAACGAGTGAATTTTTCGATTTCAGGTTTTCTTCACGATTTATTCAATCTCCTCTTCTATATGTACAATTCATCAAAAATTTCCTTACTTACATTAATGAATTTAGGATTGGAGCTTTTTTAGATGTTTTTCGATAAAAATTTGTTTTATAAAGGTGTAAATAATATATAGAAAATAGAGAAAAAAGGTAATAATAAATAATTGCTGGGAAATATGTGAGGAATTATAAACGAAGAACCACGAATAAATTATGAAAATCAAGTAATAAAAAGGAGTACAAAAAAAGAAATTCCTGAGCATAAAATCAAATAAGGAATTCACGAGTAAGAAAAATAGGAATACAAGAGAAAAAGAATGCAAGAAAAGGAAAAGAGTAGGAAAGAAATAAAAGAAAGGAAACAATGATCAGATGAATCCATTAATAAATATATTATTCCAGAAAATCCATGTAAATTTTTCCACTCTTATCATCATTGTACTTCTCATGAGCATTATCAATTACCATTCCATGATAATGAGCAGAATTCAAGCATGAAAAAAAAAATATTTTTTTTCCAAATGTAGCCAAAAACATGTTTTTGCATAATTCGATATTTCTAATTTGCGTATAATTGCAGTAAATTATAATTATTTTAATAATTTTTTATATATATGCAAAATATATTCCTCTCTGTTGTTTTGTAAAAACAATTTTAAAAATTGCGAAGCTGAAAACTGAAATTTTCTTTATGAAATATTTTTACGAGCATTTTTTAACAAAATGATTAGAAAGGAAAAATATTGGAGATAAGGTTGAAAAGAATTTAGCGATGCTATATTATCAAAAATCTCAAAATTTTATAAGGAAAGGTTTATAAAAATCTTAATGAGTAAAGTTAGATGAAAAATAATAAAAAAAGGAATAAAAGGAATTAGGAAAAAAATTCATCACTGATCACTGATCACATATATTAATCAGCAAGTATGGTGAAAATTTAGCCGAAATATTAGGTAATAAATTTTTAATTGGAAAATAATAATTTTATATTAATATCTTCCAAGTGGAGTGAATTCATTTCTATCGCTTTATGAGTGTAAATATGTGAAGTTCGAGCAATTTTCGTGATTCATTTGTAATTTGTAGTTTATCTCAAAATAAGTTCTCCCCCCCCCCTTTGCAAAGATACATCTAACTTGATTAGTGTCAAAAGCGTAGCCAAGTAAATCAGAAATGGTGAAATTTGTTAGGAAAAGAAAAGGAAGAATTTATTTATAAAAAAAATAGGGAATAGTTTCAACAAAAATTGGAAAAAAATTATAATTCAATTACAAGCTGCTAATTTCATGGGAAAATAAATGGAAATAATAAGCAAAATATTTTCGAAAATTCGGAGAACTACATTCCTCATTATCTTTCATTTAAGCAATATTTTTTCTCCTAAAAATGTTTGCCATTTCTAGTTAGATTCGTTTATCTATTTATTTATCGAAGGAGACAAATTTTAACAGGAAATTATTTGGCAATAAAAGTATAGAGATGAGTCGCCTCGACTATCCGGATTTTTTTAAAAGACAACTTTTATATTTATAAAAATTTTTAAAAATTAGATTTAAGTGCTCGTTTCTATGGTGGTCATTTTTTCAGTTCAATTTTCTCAGTTACTTAGACACAATAATGCATTCATTATTCAGTTAGAAATACAAATTGCGATTTTTCTTCGAACAACATAAACCTCAATTCATCTATCAATGAAAACCATAATAAATTTTTCTTTTAACATATTTTATATGTTTTTTTTTTCGTCTTCCTTTTTTCGCTTTTAATTTTTGGAAAAAAAACAAAGAAAAAAATTATTAGATAGAAAACATCATTGAAACGAAAATATTTATTGATAATAATAAATTTTCTGATAATTTAAAATTTTTTAAAAAGCGAGGAAAATTCAATTAGATTCATTTAATTTCATAACTGAGATTCGGGAAAGGAAAACTCCTCTAACCTATCGAATTTTATACGGAGATTCACTCCGTATAAAATTTTATACGGAGAATTCAGTTTGGATTTCCAGAAAGAGAACTTTTTATTCCTACCGCTAGTAGATTAAAAATCAAAAAAGGGCTGTTATGGTAGAAGAATTGGAAGAAGAAGACCGAAGAAGATCGGCGAGTCATGAGCAAAATAAATACAGCAAAACATAACATGTAACGGAGAAAATAAAAATAAACTTGTTTGAGATCCGGTTAGCGTAATTGTTTTCATCGATTATTTAATAATATATAAGCTTATATATATATGTATATTTTATCCAATTAGCAACCAGTTATTGTATTTTTAAATTGTACTTTTATTATACTCAATCGAATGCTTTTGATAAAATTCGAACAGTTTAATCAGTAATTCAGTATTGAACGAGTCGAATTTGGCTGATAAGGCAAATGAGTGCGCCTCAATCAGTTAAATTTGCTAATTTACATAAAATCCAATGAATTTCTGTTATTTTTCTGTAATTTAAAAATTAAAGACCTGAGGCTTTCGAATTATGTTAAAACTAAAAAATTAAATAGCTAATTATAAGTAAATCAAATAACATTTTTTTAAGATCCACTTACCATCGCCAATCAATTAGGCTTGTTTAACGTTCGCCTGATAAATTTTTGCCAGAAAGGAAAAGAATACAGGCGGGTTGATAGAACTATTCAAATTTTTTGAAAAGGTTTAGTATAAACCTAGTATTCGCTCGTAGATACGTGAGCCACAACCCTCTATGCCACTCTATCCTTTGATATAAATAAATTTCCGAAAAATTTTTCGAACTTGTTTTCGATGAGATTTCTCAAGAATTTTTTTTTTCCTAAACGGATTTTTCTCTTTAAAGGTTTTTATCAGATCATTATCTGATAAAATATTAATTCTAATTCTAAACGGATCAAATATATAGATTTAATGGCTCATAATTAATTCTTTAAAAGATAAAGATACAATTCATAATTTTCTTAATTTTCTTAAAATAATTTAAAGGACAGATGTTTTCGATATTTGGCATTATTCTTTTCGCGATAAATGAATAAATTATAGAGAATGAATAAATTAGGACGAATTTGCGCTTTTTGTAATTGAGATATTTATTGAAAAATCCTAAGCATATACAATATTAGTGGTACTTGTGCTTCTTTCTATCTCTCAAAATGATTTTCTTCCAAAAATAGGTTAGTCGGGTATGCCAAACCAGGCAGTGCTCTAATAAGAGACGCAAATTTAATCGAATCGACTATAAAGGATACAAAAAATTTGAGATAAAACTTTTATTATCCCAAAAATAAGACTTTGTTCTATTCATCATTTTTTTCTATCACATCTTAAATTCCTCATTTGGTTAACTTTCATTGGCTATCAGAGTGAAACTCTTTTTGGCCAAAGAATTCGTGAACATAACATTGTCTGCGTGGCAAAAAATAATTCAGAATTGAAATTTCAAAAGATAAAATTTTTTTTTATTTAAAAGGCGTGAATCGAACCACATAATACTCGGACTGATGATCAATATACGCCACTTAGCAATTACTACTCAATTTTAGTTAGTAGGGGAGTAATTCAGTCTAAAATTATATATAATTTAGAATGAATGAAAAAAAAAGATTTATGCTGCTGAAAAGTACGATTAGCATTGCAGAATTTTGAACGATTATTAAAAATATATTAGCTGATTTAGAAATTTCAAAAATTTTTTATAATAGCTATTTTAATGATTATTTATATTATAATTCCTACTGTTATTAATATTTATTGTTATAATTTTTATTATTGTTTATTGTAATTATGATTATTATAATTAGTAATGATGAAATAAAATAGAAAAGCTCTAATAGCATATAAAGAAATTGAAAAAAAATCATATCTATTGACCATGCGAATTAAGATTGAATAGAACGAAATGAAATGAAATCTGCTATGAAATTTAACGGAATTTTAGTCGAATGACTGAAAATAATGAAAAATGAAAATATAAAAAAAATTATAATAAAACATAAAAGCAAAATATAATAATTTATTTTTTAATATATGCCTCCTTTCATTTTTTTGGTTACTAAAATAATTTTTTTCTTCATTTTTTCCTAAATTATTCATTTGTATTGCAAAATTCAATTTATGCTATTCCATTAAAATTTTTTTGCTTGTTAAAATATATGATTATTACAATTATCGCTTAAAGTAAATTTTATAAATATTGGCAAAATTGTCATTAATCAAAAATATCCGAATGGTACTTTAATGGCGCTACAGAATCACTTGAATTTCTTTTGTCATATTTGATTACTTCACTACCAAATGATCTAAGAAGCGAAAAACATTTCTGTTTCCGCTTGAATTATTTCAACGATTAAAATTTTTCTTAGATTTCTAAAATGACCTCATGTGGAAACAATTTTTAAAACGAAACGTATTATAAATTTTAAAAAAAATTGTAAAATTGGAGGTAAATACAATGATAAACCACGTCCTTGACGCCATATTTCATCAATTCATCAGCTTCACTTAGTTAAAATTGATAAAAAAAATTAGCGAAAAAAAGGACTTAGAATTTTACCAACTTATTTGCAAATATTAAACAATTATATGAATTTTTAAATTGGCATCGATTGAATGCCGAATGTAAGAAAAGTTTTGATTTTTCATTAAATTATGCAAAATAACAAGATATAGGAATTTGAATATGCATTATTTGAGAAGGCATATTTGTGTCCAAAGAAAAAAATTTAAGAGGACATTTGTCCAAAAAAAGGATATCACAAGAATTGCAATAATGATATAATAATGATAATGAGCTAAATCTTCTGAATTAAATCTATATTGAGCCAAATCATCTAAATTAATTCTGAAATTGGGAAAATTTTAAGTTAGGCTCGTAGGCCTACAATCTATTTCTTCAGTACTTATTTTATAAAATTCTTCTATATTTTTGCCAGTTTTTATGAAATAACTAGCTTTGATTATACAAAAAAGATTGTGAATCCATAACCATTATGTCCTATCCGGTTATTATACGTTCCAACAATGTTCACTATTATTATTATACGATTCCATAATTTGCCCATATAAATATACAATAAATTTGTTTCAGGATAATATTTATTTTCCAAAATATAATAAAAAAATAAATAACATTAAAAATGAAGTTTCCAAGAGTGCAGAAAAATCGCTGCAAGAATATTTTTAAAAAATTCAAATAGGCCATTAAAAAAGAAAAAAGATATAAAAGAATGTTATCAACGAAATTTTTCGAGACGTAGGCGGATAATCATAGATGGAGGGGTAGCAATGTTATTCAAATAAGGGATTTAAAAGAATTTTGACAGAATTTGGCTAAATTCTGGAGGAGGAAATCAGCGAGTTTTTTTTTTCTTCAGCGTAGGTTTTATACAAAATTATTACAAATGCTTATTAGAAAATAACCACAAATTTTTGCGAATTTCTGATTAGTGAATACAAAAAATGGTAACGAAGAAAGCTTAAAATGGCTAAGAATTTTCTTTAAACTAAACAAAATTGAATTGGAGAAATTCAAAAACTTTAAAAAAAAAAAAGGAATGCAGCAAAATAAGAAAATTATACGTCGTTAGAATGCTTTATTAGCCAATAAATATATAATTAATTATTAAAAATTCCGATTGTATTTAACGTTTTATTAATTCAGATATTCATGAATACTAAAAAGAATATTGCATATAACGATTTGGAAATATATATCGAAAAATAGTTTTACCAAAACTACCAAAAATTATAAAAATCGTCAAAAGTATGATGAAGGAAGTTGCTAAAAGTGAGAAATAGGCGATATTTGAAAAGCATTTCATCGATGATTCCATCAAATCGCTGTGTTTCGCCAATTTATTCTCTGTAATGAAGTTTCTTGTCAATCAACAACAATTAATTCAGTGATTATCACTAATAATCATTCAATTCATAAAAATGCACTATATTCTTTATAATGAAGTTTCTTGTCGATCTTACAACAATTAATTCAGTGATTATCACTAATAATCATTCAATTCTTACAGCAAATACAATATATGCTAGGATTAATAAAAATTTTTAAAAATTTTCTAAAAGAAATGAAAAATGAAATTAAGAGAGTGTATAAAACGATATCGCATATCGATCAATGATAAAGGTTAAAAGTTCATCAAGGTCAGTTAAAAAAAATTTTCTTAAAGAAATATTTTTTAAAAAATTTGTATTTTAAAAAAAATGCATTAATTTTTATTTTTTATTAATAATAAAATTTTAAAATATAAATACAATTTTAACGAAAAATATAAAACAAAAAATTGTTGCAAAATAGAGCAAAAGAAAATTTATATAAAAATCAAATTTCTTATTGAAAATCCAGTTTGATATTTTCTTATAAAAAAAAAATAAATAATTCTAAAGTGTATTCGATATGATCCGATACAATCAAATTTGAATTATGAAAAATTGAACGATGAGCATCGAAGAAGGGCAAAGTCACAATTTATATTTAATTACGTCTTAATGTGGTATTCTGTTAACTTAAAATGGACAAAAAACTTAATAGAAATAGATGGACAGATATTTCAAATGGATTTGCTTATTGTTTAAATAGAAAATATGTCACCAAAGGTCATAGGTCACTTAAAGAATTAATCACTTATCAGCAAATTATGCAAGTAAAAGAATAATTTAAACAATTCAAAAAGTTTAGTTTAAACTTAAACTTAGTAGTGATTTGACGCAAATATATAATGCAACTTTCTTAGTTAAATCTGCAAAAAAAGTGCAAAATGCAAAGCGCAAATTCTTGAAAATGAATTTTCGCAAGTATAAATTTGAATTTTGAACTTTAATTTTATTTTAATTAAGAATTTTGTAGTTTCATTTTACGAAAACTCAATTTTCGATTGAATTTTTCAATTGTATAAATTTATGAATTTAAAAAAAGGACAGAAAAAAGAAGTACCATAAAATTCAACATCGCTAGGTGAATCGAGAACGGTGAGCATACCAACGACGTCAAGTTGAGTATACCTTTTGTTATGATTTTCTTCGTCATTTCTTCTTCTTCTTCCTACTTCATTCGTAACTTCTCGTTCAATTCGACGATTTCTTGGAGTGAAAAAAATAAATTTTATATTTTAGAAAAAAAAATCAATCTCAAAGTTTATACAAACTTCTTTTAACAAATCTTTTCAAAAAAATCGCAAAATAACGATAAAATTTTAAATTTCATATTTGAATAAAAATAAAATAACCGATTTAATACAATAAACAAATAAATAAATAAATACACATATATAAATAAAAAAATATGATATAAATATAAATATAATGCAATATAATACAATAAAATATAACATATATAAAAATATTATATAAAATAATATATATAAAAATATAATAAATAAATATATAAATAATAAACATAAATATATAAATAAAAAAATATAAAAAAAACGTCCTATTTTTTTTATTTTTCTACAAAACAAAGAAACTATAAAATTTTTAAAATCTTTTTATGGATTCAAAATTTTTTCATAAAAAAAATTCGAGTTTCTAGAGGAAAAAAAAAGAGTTTTATAATCACAACGATTAACAAAGTTTTTATTGGTGATTCAGTGCAAAAAAATTTGTGAAAAAAAAAGAACAAATAAAATAAAATGTGTTAAAGGATAATCACCCGTAGTTAACTGGTGGACGCAAAGACGGAGGACTAGCTAATTTCTGTGTTGTTACCGGGAATTCATTTATGGAACGACGAGGTCCAGGAGGATTCGGTTCTATCAAATTCGACAAACGTTCCCCTTTCATTGCATTTGTTTCGAATTTTCTGCATTGATTTAAAGGCTAAAAATTTGCCGTTGAAGATTAGAATATTTTGTTTCATTGCAAGAGAATTTCGAAAAAGTAATATATATATAATAAATCTTTGTTGTAATCACAAAATTCAACAGAGAGAAATAAATTTGAGCAATTTTAATAGCCTATAAAGTGTCGCATAAACGACGATAAGTAATGAAAAAGTCAAAAAAAGGAGAGATTCTTACTGATTCAAAATCACAATTGGCATCCTTTAAACAGAGGCGAATTTGACACGTGAATCGAGTTATGGTTTTTTCAGCGAATTTAAAAACTTGTGTTTTCTGTTAAAAAAAAAAAGAAACATTAACTTTTTCTAAACACAGCCATGAAAATAAAAAACCACTAAATCTTTAGCAATTTTCTGTTTAATTATTTATAGTTTCCAAAGAAGCGTCGTTACTCTTAACTGGAATAAGTCTGTCTGTCTTTTAAAAATGTAGCTGAAGTAGCTGTCTTTTAAAAATGTAGCTTGGTATTTCTATCGCCAAATGCCTCTCTAGCAAAAAATATCTGATCCGACTAAGGCAATGAGCTTACCCAGAAATGATAAGTGCCCATAAAAAAAAAAGGAAAAAAGAAATCAGTTGAAATCCTATTTTCTTATATTACTTGTATAGCCATTCGATGATCAGCTGTATATTCTGGAGTTGGTAGAACATAGTGATCTACACCACAACTGCAAACGAAATTATAAAATAATTAATAATTTATATAAAACAACTTTATTTGGGTAAATGAGATTCACAAAATTCCAAAATTGTTATTGTATTAAAGAATTTTAGCATAATTTAATTTATGAATTTTAGTATAATTTAACCATGCAATTTTTACTTGAATTTTGTTAATGTTTGAACCGGAAAAGTAAATAAATAAGTTAAAATTTATATTAGATTATCCAATTGATAAACCAAGGTTTTCAATGATATAAGCAATAATACCGGATTATTTAAATTTTTTTTTTAAGAGACCTCATTCCACTGGCTTGTCGCATTAGTCAAATATGCCCTTTGCGATGGAAATAGAGGGAAATGAGTAGCCAGCATCACCCGGATTCTTGGACAGGTTTATTCCAGCAGCGAGTAGAATTTTAGTATCGACACGCCGAAATTGAGCAAAGACCCACTGAGCTATTCTACTCCTAATTATTTAAATTTAATTTCTTCAAATCAAATGTTATTAAGAAATAAGTGGCATCAATGAATTTTGAGGAAAAAAATTGGGAAAATCTTTTAAAAATATTACCCGTTATGGTCGATAATGAGAATGCGATTTCGTTCTCCATCTTCCACATAACAATTCTGGACAAGCATAATTGATTCTTCTATAACTTTCCTTTTTTGTATGATAAATTAAAACATTCTTAAGAATGATAAAAAAAAACACTGACAATGAAACACTGACCATCCGAACATTTCCATACATGAAAGACTGTTTCACCAAGTAAGGCATAATGAATTTCTGGCCCATCAATCGATCCTCTTCTTATACTATAGGCACATTTTGGCTGTGATAAGCGAGTTTCAAACTGTGGCTCTAAATCAGCGGCAACTGCTTCACTAAATTTATATTAAAATTTATCTTATTGAAATATAAACTATAAATTTCTTCCTAAATATTTCTTCTTACTAAATATTAAATATTATTTTATCACACTTCTTGGTTATTATCCAATATTCGATTCATAATTCGTATCTATTTGCTATTTAAAAATTTTAACTTTTATGGAACTATATTTTGTAGACTAACCAAAGAAATAAGGCATGCATAGCAAATAAAAAGAAGTACTGAATACATTATCATCTTGATTCATTCTGATATGGAATCACTCATTAAAGAATGCTTATAGTACTGAAAAGTACTCACTCATCTATATTTCTATCTTCAAGTGACCACTTGGAATATTTTTATCCAAATACTCATACAATTATTTCATCCTAATAGCCAACGAAGCGAACTTATCCAGAAACAATTGCTGCAGGATTGTTTGTGTGGAAATACGCTCTGCTGATTGAAATTGAAATATTTTAGGGTATATTTCAGGAATTCTATACCTAATTGCTAATGTTCGATTCAAATTTTCAATTTTATCCGATTCCAAATAAATGCATTGAGCACAATATGATCGATCATTTTCAGTGGCAAATAGTGGATGTAACTGTATGGAAAAACAAATCCGATAGATTATAGACGTTGGATTTACCTATAAATAGATGAAAATTGTAAAAGTTCATCATTTATAAGTATTTTTCATTTAAAAAATCTAAATAATTGATATTTGAGAATTAGAAATTACTGTAAAATGCTAAAACTTGTCGTGTGATATTGTCATAATACGACAATTGCGTTTCATTATCTAAAATTACCAATTCAGACGAACGAAAAAAAAAGATTAAAATCATTTTTAAGAATATTTTTTCTGAAAAAAAAACAATAAGGCAAAAAAATTAATCGAAATAGAAATATTTTGAGGTCAACGAAAATTTCACATATCAATTTCGTTGAAACGTATCGCAACATTCTTTTCAAGAATATTCAAAAAATGAAAAAAATTAAAAAAGAAAACACCGTTTTTTCCTTTGTCATTCCACATTTATCAAGTGGTATATTGATATAATTTAAATTTCTGGATGAACAATCTGGATCACTAATAAACTCATCCACGTAGATATTCGACGGATTTGAAATAGTCGTTTTTACCTAAAAAAAAAAATTTCGAAGTTAATTTTTATCAATTTATCAATTTTCACGAAGTATAATAATTCGATTTTTCAAACATATGCTTAGTTATTTCGAATTGCTTTATATTATATTTTTGGCTAAAATTTAATAAAATAAAAAAGGAAACCTTTAGTAGAATTTTGTTTTGTTCACATTTTACGATTGGAATATCGACAATTTCATTTGGATAGCGAAGATTATTACCGAATTTTAATACAATCTATGAAATAAAATTAAAATAATTAATAAATTAAATGAAAAATTTTTTAAGAAATAGTGAAAATTAAAAAATCTTTGAATGATGTGCTACGTAATAATTTTCCCACAGTATAATTTCTCATAATTTTTGATTTCGACTTAGACTTCACCGACTATTAGATTGGAACTCATCTTGAGAGAATACCAATGACTGCCAGTATCACTAGGACAAAAGTAAGGTTTATTATTGTTAAAAGCCAAGGACTAGACCATCGTGCGTATACATTAATAGTTTAGGCAAAACACCAATCAATCTGTTTTGCTGTCTTAAAGATGCAACAATGATATAAATTAGGTGAGAATTTCCCAAGAAAATGTAAAAACTCAGTAAAATATCCGTAAAATAAGATCCGTAAAATAAGATTTTTTATTTAATTTTTACCATGAAAATAATGATTATTGATCTTTCCGCCATTTATTAGCCCAGTTCAACTGAAAATTAAGTGAAAATAATTAATTGCATACGAATTTACGAATTTCACCGGTAGAATAAGCATTTTTATTCAATTTTTAAAATTTTTCAGTACAATTTTCTAGCAAAAAGAAATTTTCGGGATTTTTTTATGCTAAAAAATTGTAAAAATCAAACAGCAAATACATGATAAATCTTCTTTCAGCTGTTTATTGTCCTCCAAAATAGATAAATTAATATTTGCAATAAATTTCTAGAATTTTCAAAAATATTTGAACATAAAAGAGGAACAACAATTTTGCATTTTTATTTAGTTGTTTTATTTATTTAACGTGGAAAATTTTTCTTGAGTCCTTCAAAATACGCCGAAATGAAAAAATTTGAAAAATGACAATTTTGCAGGCTATCGAAAGAAATACATATAATAAAAGTGAAAATAATTTATGCTAGTGGCATTGGTGACCTTGAATCTTCAAGATAAGTACCAGAAATATATTTCCTACAGTAATTTCTTGTACTAAAAGAGAAAATTTGTTATAATAAAAGTCCAAAAAAAAGTGCTATAAAAACGAGAAGTACCATACGATAAAAGCTTTTCAAGTGACTTTCTAAATGAAGGAATCCGAAAAATTAAAAATCAGATAAATCAAAAAATAGCTTATTAAGATATGAAAAAACTATTAATATCCTTAAAATATATAATGCTTAATTTTAAAATGTAAATATATAAATAAAATGAAGCACAAATACAACGAGATTTTTTATCGAAATTAGTAAATTTTTCGTTGAATGAAACAAATTTATAGAGAAATGTGAAAGCTTTAAACGAATTCGGTCAAGTGGGAAAAACTTGAACCAAATTCCGTTAAAATCACTCCTATAAACCACAAAATTCAATTGCAATATGATGATCATCGCTTTCAATTTACTCTCTACGAGTTTTAATCGTTAAAAATCTCTTGTCGTTTAATTTTTTTAATATTTCGATTAAAATGAAAGAAGACAAATGAAAAAATAACTGATTTTTGCCATCGAGATTTATTCTTGAACAATAGAAAATTCATAATGTTTTAAAACATCATTTTAGTGTTCAATGGTAAGTCCGGCTTAAGTGCATCAACATTCCGATATGAAATTTTTGCATTTTTTTTTTCAATTTTTTCGTTTTGCTCAGAAAAATTTAGTCATTCAACCAACTAAAAATGGTTGAAACGCTATTCTCATTAAGAAATATGAATAAGTTTTTTCTTTCTCGTTTTTCTTTTTCCTCCTCTCTCCAGATTTTTCATAACTAGTTTATTATAGAGATTTATTAAAAGCTAATTTTTTTGTCAAATTTTTGGAAAAAAAAGAAAGTTAAATAAATTACTTAAAATAAATAATTAGAAATATTTCACTTATAAAAGACGACTTTTCGTTGCATAAATTTGGGAAAGGAAAGGCAAATATCTTCTTTTTGCATATTTTGAAAAATTTTAAAGTATTAAGGATCTTTGAAATATGGATTATGGTTCAGTAAAAAAAAAATAAATGAATAATTAGTTAAAATTTTCTAGGCGATATTTTTCAAAGCATTTTTATTGATAATGAAATTAGAAATTAGATTTAATTATAGTGAAAATTTGGTGAAAAGAGAAAATTCTTCTAATAATTCCGACGACCGATTCGTATATTCATAGATATTTCCTGAAATTCTGGAATGAATTTAATGAATTTTAACAAAAATTTCTAAAATTTATTTAAATATTTACTAATTTTATGAAAATCTAATTTTGATTAATTTATTGTGGATGATATATCACTGATAAATATATCGTTTTATAAGCTCTAATATTGCCTTCGATCATTAAATTATGGATTGAGCAAAATCCAAGGAAAGATATCATCTGAAAATGTTATTAATCATAAATAGCTAAATTATCTATTTAAAATAGTTCGAATAGACAAAACCACAGGCTATATTAACTCAAAAAAAATGAACCCATTGAACTAAAAACTCATCTAAAACACCAACTGAGAAATTTAGTCGTAGGCTAAATCGAATTTGTTGAAATGGCAAAAAAAAATCGGTATACGGTGGATGCCGAATTTTTAACGGTGTCGAGTATCCACATTAAAATTGTGGACGAATATGACCGAATTTATTTCAAAATTTTACAGTTTTTCGCGCTTTTAAATAAATGAATTCTGAACTTTGGGAGAAGAATTTAGGCGTTTGTTATCCGGAAGAATTGGACGGAATATTGGATGCTTTACAAGGGACTGCAAATTGTTGCAAATTTAATCGTTGGGGTTCGTTGGTCGCCGTTGGAAGTATCGATGGGCGAGTTTTTATTTATGACGTTATCACGAAAGGAGTTGTTAAGGTTTTCTTTTAAAAAAAAACTAATCCTATTTTTCAAAATGTTTTTTTTTTGCGTCTAAATAGAAATAGAATGGTTGTGGTTTAATGAATCGTTCAATCATCACAAAAATCCGAAAATCACGAAAATCCGCGCCTATATAGCCGCGATTCATCCGATCTATACGAAATACGGCTGCGAGACTACCAACGAGAGTGGAAGATATTAAGAAGGCTATCTGCCTTTGACCATTCATATTTAAGGTTATTTTTCGCCAGTTGTGGTGCATTTCTTCTTCGTCCACCGCAGGAGTTGACGCATATTTCATTGCTTGCTAAATCCTCTGATGAATGGCATCAAAAGCGAGGATGGCCAACCAGACCTGAACTGGTACTTGAACAGGCCTGAACAGGAAAGATTTTCCCAGCGATATATGGAGATAAACGATTAGAAAGGGAATGGCTTCTATTACTATCAGTGATGGCATCAGATCGCACAGCTTGGAAATGTCTTGTCGTTGTGGCCAGCGGAGCCAGTAATGGTGAGAGTTGTTAGAAAAAAAAGGCTTTCTGGCAAAGTCTATTTGGCCTAACAAGACAGCAGAGCAAGTTTAGCCATAAATGACCAGTCATAGAAAAAAAAGGCTAATTATTTGTTTAATTTTTTTTAAAAATTTTTAACAAAAATATTTGTTTTTATTTTTAATAATTCATTGTATATTCTCATAATACTCAACATTTAGCTCTATTGGTTTCTGATTGGACTTCTAGAATATGTTGAGAATATGTTTTGGATTTTTAGGAAAAGAAAAAAGCAAAGATTGCCAAAATCGAGTGGAGAGTATATTGCTTTAAATGTTTATAGGTTCTGTCCCTATCTATGGACGACAATAAATTTGTCGTTAATAAAGTCGAAATAGAGCTGAGCAGCTGTTTATACTGCCTATATCCTTGATCTGGGAAGATTCTATTGGCAAAGGGGTTTCATCCTAATAGCTAGTGGAGATGGCAGAAATGGTGAATGATGCTGAAAGAAAGGAAGAAGGTTATCGATAAATAAATTTTTTAATTTCAGACATGTGGTAACCATGGTGTACCAATAACTTCTTTGAGTTGGTCAAGGAATGGTCGAAAATTATTAACAGCGTCGACAGATTGGTCGGTTGTGATTTGGGATGTCTTGGAAGGTGCACGACTTGAACGTTTTGTGTATGGAAATGCTGTTATCTCAGCGATGTTCAACCCACGGTCTTTTTTTAAAACTTCTCAAAAGATTGCTAATAACCAATGCGTAAGGCGAACAAGGTTTTATAACTAAAAATTTTTCAGCGACGATAATCAGATTTTGGTGGTATACCTCAATGGTAATAATCCTGTTGTGGAAAATGTTATCGAACATCAACAACGTGAGGTTAGTACTGTTCTTCCGAAATTTATGCTCTGACGATACCGTTGTGTTTTCCATTTTAGATATATAAGAAATATGATTCCAGAAAATTTTCAGTATGATTTTCATAGATATGTGAAAACAGCATAAATTAACTTAAAGTCACTATTAATTAAGAAGAAATTTCGGTTCATGCTAACCAAGATCTCAAGCTGTTAGCTTTGTTAGTTATTACTTTTGTATAAAATCTTAAATTGCATTTTTTTTGCAGTTTTTATGCTCTTTTACAGATTGCATTTCCAGCAACAACGGATGATACAGTAGGAGATATACTAGTTGCTACATTTGATCGTCGTGGCAAATATATTGTTACAGGAAGTAGTAAAGGTAGAATTGCCTTTTATGATTCTAAGACGGTGAATTTAGTTACGCACATCAAACAAGGAAATTCTTTTCACCAAGTATCAATTTTCGCAATTTTTGGCTAAAATCTATCTTTCAACTTGCTAAATTTTTGTAATAAACTACTGTAATTTATTTAAAACCAAGAGATTGATGATTAATTTTTTTTCTTTTTGTAGAATGAATTTTTATTGAAAGTAGATTACACTTAGATTGATCTTGTTATATAAGCTTTTCCATAGATTCTTAGAATATAACATTATTTTTGCAAAATTTTCTTTTAAATATTTTTTTTTCCGAAGTTATTTTCTTTTTTATTCGTCATTATTTATTTTGATTAATTACTTGATTAATCTGATAATTCCTGTTTTATTCATCTTATTTTATAGCCATATTTTGTAGATTAAAAATATCGTATTGTCCTGTCGACATGATTTTTTAATTACCAATTCGCAAGATCGTATAATTAGGACTTATAACATGAACAATTTGCTAAAGCGTCCTCCAGGCTCTGTCGTGGAACCCATGCAGAAATTATTGGATATTGTTAATCGAGTGTGTTTATATTTCATTTTTCATAAAAATGTTCTAAGAATTGAAAAAGGATGTTTTTTTCTTGGATAAAGTCTATTTTTTAGGCATCGTGGAAAACAATATGTGTTTCAAACGATGGTGATTATATTTGTGGAGGTAGCGCTAAAGGTCATTCTTTATATATCTGGGAGAGGAATTCTGGTAGTTTGATCAAAATTTTGCATGGAACAAAGGTTACAATTATCGCTTAATCATATTAGGAAATATTTTTATTAACGTTGCTAATATGGCTTTATTCTTTGTTTAGTTTAATTAGATATACATATATATATATATATATACATATTTCTATTTTATCTGCTTTTGACGTGCTTAAAGGGCGAAGTTTTGCACGACGTACAGTGGCATCCAACACGTCCAATTATTCTTTCTGTGGCTCATGGTATTGTCTCTGTATGGACCCAAGTAATAATTTGAATATTACTTTATTATTTTTTAGAGTAATATTATTTTTAAAGACTATATGTCGATTGGTGATTTTGAGGCACACGTGGAAAATTGGAGTGCTTTTGCTCCAGATTTTACTGAACTTGAAGAAAACACCAAGTATATTGAGAAGGAATCAGAATTTGATTTGGAAGATGAAGATGCTAGTAATGCCGAGGAGAATTCAGTGCAAGTTTGTCGATTTACTTAATAGAGATCATAACGAAATAAAATTCAATAAATTCAATAATTCAATTTATTATTAACTTTTTATAAGAAATTTCTTCGAATTTTTTTCCATTCGCTTATTTAATTTTTTTTATTTTGATAAAGGCAAAGGCAAATTTTTCAGGAAGACGATAATGAAATTATCAATGTTATAGAAATGAAGTCGTCAAATACATTTTATTGTAGTTCAGATGAAGATAGTGAAAGCAGCATGCGGCCAAATGATCTCAGTTCGAAAACTGGTCCTTTGTGGTTTATTCCTATTACTCCAGAAAGTGAAAGTTTTGATGAAAACGTTTCAGTTAACATTGGTAATTTTATTTAAAAAAAAACTTTTGCTATATATCCGCCCTATAACAAATTATTTTCATTTTCATTTTTTTATTTTTCGAACCACCTGAAATATTTTTAAAAGAATATGAATTTTTTAAATTGTCTTATTTTTTCAAAGCACTTCTTTTAACTATTTTTTGAAAATTACGATTAAGCAGAAGAACATTTTGAAACTGGCTTATTTAACGATAATCAAAAATAATAAATTCATCAAAATTAAGCACTGTCGAAATGTTTTGTTTTTCACTTTTTTTAATATTTTTCTAGATGTTTTTATTTTATTGTTTTCTTTTTCTTTTTTTAAATAAGAGTATTTTTATTTAATTTAGATGGCGATAATAATGCTGGTCAAGATGTTGACGCTTCAGGTATTTTTTCTAGTGCCCATCATTTTTATTCATATTCATATTTCATATTTTATCTATATATTTTTATTTATCTTTCTAGGGAACAGGAAAAGACAAACCATTCAACCTCCTTTAAAAAAGCATCGTAAATTAAAATAAACTGTCGAATGATTTATTCTTGCTTCCATTGAAACAAAAGTTACTATGAAATCGCGGAAAGTAGATTAATTATTTTCGATTTCAATGCAGTGAATCTAGAACGACTGATGATTTATTATGGAACGACTAGAAAGAAAAATGCCAACAAGAGAAAAATAAATATGGATTGCTATTTTGAATTGATTCCATAATTCAAAAACTCTGGAATTATCAATTTAGTAGCGATAATCAAGAATAGTAAAATGGGATTAATTCGACAGCACATATCAGCTTGACAAATCGTTTATTGTAGCAATTTTTGTTTCACTTATTGTTTTTTTTTATTTGTTTTTTATAACCTTCGAGTTTGGATATATATTATATATATTACATCTTATTTTATATTTGTATTTATGCATCTTTATACTCTGTATTTTTTATTATAATTATTATAATAAATTTCAATTAATATTCTGCATCACTCCTTTATATCTTGATATTTCAAGCATTCCTTTAATGCTTTCAAACCAAAGGAAATATAAACAATAGCTGTGTTGGTATGTCGAATTAGAGGAATTATAATTATTTCCTATAATTATTTCATCTTTTATTTTTGAAATTCATATCGAAATTCTTACTCTTTCTTCGCCTTTAGATTTTACTCATATTTACTTTTTTCTAATTATCTTAAAATTAAATTGTTCAACATCAGCAAAGAATTAAAGGTGTATAGATGAATCGACGTGATAAGATATGGCACGAAGTGACTGAGTTTTTAATTTAATTTTAATTTTCAGTTGGCTCAATCCTTTGGAGTTATAATTTTTCCAGGTGTAATAAGGAAAATATCGAAGGGGTTCGGTTCTAGCAATTTCAAGTCGTCATATCCGTTCTTTTTGCCTTAATGACGAAATCGTGTTTTTTTTCGGGCGCAGCCAAATTTTAAATTGATTAAATCATTGCAATATTATTTATATTATTAAATATTATTAATAATTTGAAAACCTTTCGAAATCATTTCTTGTGGAGGATTATTTCATATTTCTAATTTTATATTTTATATTCGTTATTTCATATCGCTATTAATAAGAGAGGAATACAATAAATAGCTCAATGAATAATGAAAGGCGAGGATTCCTGCATGACAGGAATACCTAACTTTAAAAGGCTGAGTGACGCTGACTGTCATATATGATTTTCTCGTTAGATTAGCTGGACTGTGATTCTAGGAATTTTCACGGAAGAGTTACTGCAGTGAATTCGTGGAATATAAAAATTTTATCTCCTCGTTATTATTTTAAAATTCCTTTTTTACCAGATAGTTCTTTAAAATTTGTTCGTTGACATTATATTGCATCATATGAAATAAAATTATAAAAAAAATATTTCACCAGTATGAACATCATAAACAAATAAATATATATAAAATTCCCTTTCTCACCCACCTATAGGTGGTATGAGTCGTCCTCAATCTCGAGTTCTCTACCAGAGGTTTGGGAAATTGCCGAGAGGCAAATAAGGTCTAGCCCAAGGTCCCTCACTGGAAAGGGACCTAGTAAGGATTGGATGCGATTCGAACCATTGTTGTTACATTCCATATCCCCGCACTAATCCACTTTAGATATATATACATAAAGTGCAAAAGGTTTGGTTTTCACAAAAGCCAACTGTTTTTAAAGATCAGATACTTATTAAACATAGCGCTAAGAAATAAATGAATTGAGGGTTTGTGGTTTATAATTTACACCAAAAGAACGGTAGGCCAGGAATCGGAGGATTAGATGTCCTTAGACAAAAAAAACGGCAAATAACAATTACATCAAAAACATTAATTATATATTATACAAGATAGATATATACATTAAGTATAGCAAGGTTTTCTATTATATTAATATTTCTATTCAATATTTTTAAATTTATGCATATCATGTATAAGGCAGTTAACAAATCCGAGTATCAATATTATCAAATCATACTTATCTAAAGAAAACAAGGAGAATTGATAAATTGATAAGTGATTTATGTTTGACAATTATTTTCCTCATTTGGAGAAATTCTTAACGGTGAAATTGACGCATCGCTATAATGCGTACAATCATATCTAAGAAATTTCGAATCTGATGAGGATTTTTTACGATTTCCTAAAAAAGAAAAAAATGATAAGAAGTTTTCCTTTTTTTTTTTTAAATTCTTATTTTATAAATCTCAGCTTATATCAGAAATAACGAAACGAAAAACCTGAATTAGACGATGACATTGTTAGATCTTCGAGTGATTTTCGATTTGGACTATTTGCATGAAGTATTCGTAGGCTATTATAAAACGGCCTTTTTGTTGTAAATGGTGAAGATATCTGAGATAGAGTGCTTCTTTTGCGGCGCTCGGTATTCGCTCTAAAATTACGCCCTATAAAACTGGTTTAATGCGAAATGAATCTTCTAATGCCATCATTGTTTGAATTGAAAACTGAAGCTAAATCATTGGCAATTTAACGAGTAATTTAATAGATGGAAAGATAATCATGGATTGTTGATCAAATTATCGTCACGAGTGTCAAAATTTTTCAGTCCTACATTTCCGACAGCATTAAGAAACTTCCTATTTCCTCTATACTTTCCTCCCCCCCCCCCCCCCGCCTTACGAAAGTTCCTCATAATACAAATAATCAATAAATCAGATACTTAATAATCTTTTTAATGCAAATAATTTTAACTGATAATAATTTTAAGTAATGCTAAAACGAAGAAAAAATTGTTGCATTTTATAGTTTACCTTACGAGCATTTGTAAATCTTTATTCATAGCAGCATATAATATCCAATTAAATGCCGAATTTACATACGTTAACCAGCTAATTACTAATGCAAACCAATTTTGTAAATATTTTGAACTACTATTTGGATTATAGAGCAAACGAACTGATACAGTAACCATTGAGAAAATCTAAAAATTTTTAAATGAAAATTTTTATGCTTATTCTTGGTTTATCTATGGCAATCGCTAGAAAAAGATTTACTTCATTTGATAAAAAATAAGAAATGATAGATGGCAACCAGCATATAACGTGAAAAACAGCCACACGAATAATGGTCGATGTCATTTGTCGCATATATCGAGGAGGCGAAATTACTTTGCTATGGTTTCCTAAATATTTCAATTTCATATTAATATTAAATTTTTGTGGAATTAATTTCAAGAAGGCATGGAAATTAAGAAAAATGATAGTAGAATCAGTAAAATTAATATTAAAAAATTTTATAGATTATTTTATAAATGAAAAATGGTGATAAATGAACAATGATAATGGTGTTTTCAATTTATTATTTGAATACTTAAAAGTCTTTAGGATTATTCAATAATAAAAAAAGAAGAAATTATAAATGAATAGAAGACTAGCCTCTAGCTTTTCGCTTTGAGAACTTCCTTCTGACATGTCTTACGATTTGACCATAATTAATACTTACAATAGCTAATAATGAAAGAAATATTATAGCAGTTATTAAACGAGCTATAAAACCAGATAAATAGACAATTCGTAAAGTACAGTCAAATTGATTATCAGCTAAAGTGATTGCTTGAAATTCAATAAATAAGGCAGCCAATGTTATTAAATAAATTATTACGGCAACGCAAGGAACGATCAAAAGCAATTGTTTTCTTATCTGAAAAATAAAATGTATGAAGAAAAGAGTGAATTTTCATGTTCATGAAGCATAGTGGTACTTCATCTGATGGTCTAAACTAGGAATCTATGGCCTTTGCGGCTTCTCTGGATCGCAGATAGTATGGTCAAGAGGATTGGACTTAAATGTAAAATTATGCCAGCAATTAAAAAAGCATAAGGAATATTCTCACAAATTATAGTTAAATCGTAGGAATTAGACTAAGGGATTCGCTCGGAAAAATTTCTCAATGACCAGAACCTCCAGATGGCATTTTTTAAAAGATTTTATTATATAACATGGTATTTTTAAAAGGCAGTTTGGCTGTACATAATTGGGAAACTTTCATTGTACAATTCACTGAGATGCTTTCATGAGGATTAATGGTACTCTATTTTGATGGATTCGGATTTTTAATTGATACAGATTAATATGTTCTAATTAAGGAAAGGTAATTGCGTAGGAACAAATTATTATACAACTGCATCAACTGCAGAATAGCTTTTATTGTACACACTTGTAGACATTTCTATCACTAACTGACTTCCCAGCAGAAATTTCTAATCGCATTTAAAATCAGCGGAGCTAGTTTTGCTAGAAATGATTGGTTTTCGAACCACTTATTGACTTTTTTCACCCCGCTAATCAGTATTCAAAATTTCGTACAGGTGTCGAGATTTCTCTATTGTTCACTTAATTTCCAAAGCGATGAACAACCAAATGGAATTTTAGGGATTTTTTAGATTATTTTCAATGAATAGAAGATTTATTTTAATGCTTTTCCTTTAAAAAAAGCATTTAAGATGGATGAGACTAACTTCGCTGTTAAAAGGTTTCCTCACAGTAATATAACGTTCCACGCTTATACATGCAAGACAAGTTAATGAGGCTAACTTCGCAGGATGTTCAATAATAAAATTCAATCGACAACCAAAATCTAAAAGATATAAACAAGTGAAAGAAGTACCAAGTGATAGAATAAAAAAAATTATTCTTAACTGGTTTTAATTGGTTAATTTTTCGTTAACTTGTTAATTGAGTTTCATAATTTTCTAACTGAAAATTTCTAGTCCTAATTCTTTGGCGAAAGAGTCCACCTTAGTAATTAGGAAAATTAGCCAGAAAAAAAATTAGAAAAAATAAGTTTATGATATCGATGGCGTCCGATTGAACAGCTTGGAGATATTTTACGCTTATAGCCAGCGGTGTTAACTTAACCAGTAATGGTGAAAGTTGTTCAAAGAAGATGGGACATCCTTTAAAAACTATAAAGATATTGCTTTAAAGTAAACATTGGAAGCATAATTTCAAGCGATGAAATCTAATCTTTTTATCACTAAAAATTTCAAAAAATTCTTAAGAATAGCGGTTAAAACAAATTTCCTTTCCCCGCAGTACTCATAAATTATAGTTGTACTGACTATTAGAATGTCGAACTTTCACCAATAAATTATATGATGAAAACATAAGTAGTTCCCCAGCACCATTTGCACTTGACTTTGATAAAATTGATAAAATTGATAAAATTTAGTCTTATGAAAGGCAATGTGCAGATTTTTTACGCTGCATTATGCAAATAATTTTTATGATAATAAATTTCGTAATTTCGCCCATTTTTTTTCTAAGAACGTAGTTTGTACCGGATAAATCTTTCCAAGGAGTCATTAACGACATAAAATTATAAGTGAATTTTTATTTGCACCATTCGGACCTTTGAAAAAAGGACCTTTATTACAGTTGGAATAACACTCCAGCATCGGCGCTAGGAATTGAGAGCAATAATATATTAAACCATTCCAACTTATTTCATGCTTGCGATAATTTTTTGTTTAAACATTTTGTTAGTTTTTTTATCATTGTTAATTGTTAATTGAAATATTGTTAATTATGCTTTGCTTTTTTTTCCTCTAAAAATGTTCGTATGAAAATAAATAAATATAAATGAAAATTTTTCAAAAAAAAACTTTTATGGATTTATCCATCAAAAATAAATTTTTGATAAATTTGATTCGAAATTCTAACCAAAATTCAGATTCGATGTGGAAATAAAAATAATTCGTGAGATTAATGTTAGTGTTACAATTAAATCTATAATAGCGAGTATTGAAATGTATATCCTAAGTCGATCGCTTGGCGACATTCGCATAATATTATTATATGGTCGTCGATTCCTTAGTACGGTACCAATTGCCCATAAATTTCCACAAACTCCCACTTTTACAGTTAGCACATATGCGCTTGCCAATAAATACGTTTCCCACATTATAACATCTAAAAATATTCGTAAGAATTTATCCATGTTTTGAATTTCACAATTATTATGAACACAGAAATGAAATGACGCAGTGGGTTGCGAATTATTCCAATATTTTCTTCTTAAAATTCGAATATAATAATTAATTTAATCTAAAATTTATTATATAATATATTATTTGCGAGGCATATGACTCAATGGCTCAATGAATTGTTGTTCAGTTCGGGAGCGCCGAAGCTGTGATTCTATTCCCTGCAAGAGTAAACCTGTCCAAAAATCCAAACGATGCTAATGACTTACCTCTTATCACAAGGTACTCCACGGCATACTGCAATGAGCCAGCGGAGCGAATCTAATCAGTAATGGTGAGGGATCTTAAAAAAAATATTTTACTTGCTAAATGTTTGAGGATTTAGCCAAATTAGATAGGCTATTCTAATTCTATTAGTCACTGCGGTGCATTACAGAAGATATCTATCCACACTGCTTGAACTATTCTAATGATTATTCTATAGTTTTTTATCTTATCAGATCTTCTCGATACTTAATGAGCTTTCTTTGCAACACTCCCTTGTTTTACCGAAGATCGAACCACCAAATGAATAAAATGGCGTTGTTGTGATTGATTAAGTAAAAATTATTGTATTATTTTTTCTTCATAAAAATCATAAAAATGTTTTTTTTGCATAAATATAAATATTTAATAAGCATAAATAAATATTAGCATTACTATAAAGCGCACGAATTAAAAAAATAATGAAAATACACCATATAGTAGTGGTGAAAATATCGTAAATATTAATTATAACAATTATTTGGATTTTGGATTTAACATCGACGATGAAAAATGAGACCGCAAATGTATGAAAGTTTCGCGAATATTTTGCTGAAAAATTGAAGGAATTAAGATAATAAATATAAATTCTTCTCAGCTGATTATGCTTAAGAAGTAATACTTACTAACATTATAGAAAGTCGCATGCAGAATTGTGAAGTACAGAAACCTCTCAATGGCATATCGAAACAACAATCATTTCTACTGGCTACTGTAAGTACATTATGATTGGTGAGTCTAATGAAGGACTGCATTTGCCTTTGAACTGCTTGCTTATCTAAGAAGTCACAGAAATGGAGCATATGGCTGAGCATCTCAACGATAAATTGATTATATAGGGAAGAATTTGGGTTATAGCTGGATGAAATCATAGGATATGTAATACATATTTGATTCGATAAGCATAGCTCGTAAATAGTAGTCATATTTTATTTTGTATAAGTATCACTGCAAGTATAAAAACCGTTCGAGAATATCAGTGATTTTGGATGTATTTATGGTTGAAAGCATTGGCCATGTGCTCTGATGGTGGCTGTTTGATAGGCGACGGTTATAAAAGATTATAGGCACTTATTCAAAGCAAAGCTCCAAATTCATTGTGCGCTCACTGCAACAAAATATCTTTTTCCCTTCCACACCTCCTTCCCCCCCCCCCCCACCTCCCCCAACCAGCTCACTTCCCTCTCGCTGAATATGGTATTAAGATATGTGATGAATGCGCTAAAATTTTTGAAATTCGACCGATGATAGCAAGGTTTTACAAAAAATGTGTGAAGATGAAAAAATTGTGTGGGAGCAGAATATATACCTTTGTCATAATATTGCCCTTCACGATGTGACTCTCTGGTGACAATGTATTGTCCGCCTCAACTAAATTACGGTGCGAAATATTTTTTTTCTTTTTTTTTGAATACGAGTATGTCACTTTATGAGAATAGATTTTCCGTTGAAATTTTTGTATTTATATGATATCCTTGAGAAATTAAATGCCACTGCAAGGGAAGGAATATTTACATCACAAAATTGGTTAAAAAAAATTCCAAAAAGAAATTGCGAAAATTATTAAAAATTGAAGAAATAAATTGTGATAGTGAGAAAAATGAATGACAAGGATTGTTTCTTTCTCGTTGCAATAGTTTATCTCCAATGAAGTTGATTTTTTTTTCAAAATATAAATCTAGTTTTGATGAACATATTTCATAATTTATCAAAAAAGAAGGTAGCGTCGACATGAATTCGCATGGATTCTTTCAAGGGTCAAAGCTCCAATCAAATTTACTTGTCCAAAAGATGAAAATCTTATTGCGCTATTTTATAATAATACATTGAATGATACAAAATTTTAAAGCATGAAACTGAGTGTTAGTTATCAGTAAAAGACGAAATTACGTTAATAATTGATAAAATTTTAATTCTATTTCCGAGGTCATATTTATGCAAAGTTGAATTCTCCGAGGTCGTAGTGATTACAAATAAATATTTTGTGATAATCAACGTGAAGTAGGGAATGAAGGAGATCGTGTCGATTGTGCTTCCAAGATTTGAGAAGATATGCAAAGAACAACTGGCTTGTCTGTCTCACTCATTAAAATTTATTTATTTCATTCTATGAATATTCTAAAAATATAAATGCTTATTAAATTTCAGAGGTCTTTGAAAGACGAGTTTCATTTATTCATTATCATTTATCCAACAATCTAACTGGCACAAATAAATTGCGTATTTGCTACTGCTAAATAAATTTGATTTGAAGTACCATGGAAGTATTTTGGTATTTTGATATACTAAGGGTGCCATAAAGCCAAAAAATTTTCAAAGAACCATAAAATTAAGAAAAATTTGTTTTGCTTCTTCTAGACATAATTATTGCTTACCACTTTAATTAGTTTCGCTCCACTAGCTTGTCGGATCAGATAATTTTTGTCATGGCGAAAACGATATGGCTGGGTCGGGTCATCAGCATTCGGATTGATAGGTTACAGAATTGCAGATTTAAAAAAATGAAAAATTTACTTGCAAGGAGTAGAAATTCAACTTCGCCGATCCAAAATGAAGGCAATTTTCTTGGCTCTTCTATCCTCTATACTTCATTCATCTGTTTGATTGCTTCTTAATGCAAATAAGGAGGAGGAAAACTAAGTGGCTAGTAACTCAAATCATTATGTGGTTCGGTTCCACTGGATGATAGTAAACTTATTATTAAAAAATCTAGGCGACCGACTTTTACTTTTCTCTCTAAATTATTCGGTGGCGAAAATTTCTAACTTACCAATAACCAGCGAGTATAACTAGAAATGCCGAATGCCGACCATATATTTACTTACTTTTATTTATTTTTGATATGAATTTTTTTGTGAATTATAATAGAAAATTTTCTACAGACAATGATAAATTTTCGCAAAAAATTGCACGAATTTAATCAGATTTACAGACTTAAAAAAGAAAGTAAATTAAACTATTTTCAGACATTTATTTTAATAATAATTTTTAGACGAAACAAACGATTTGAAATTAATAAAAAAATTTCATTCATTATTTTATGACGACTAACAGAAATTGATAATATTGATAATATTGATAATATTGATATTGACAACAATAACAAATATGCAAAAAACAAACGATAATTCTGGAAGTTTTTCTCAGACTATGGTTGAAATTTTTGGTTTACATTTTTTTTTTCATAAATGATTGATTATATTGCAGGAAAATATGGATAAATCGAAAGAATTTCAGACTTTTTTTTCGCAAACATTTATAAGAAAAATAAGCATTGATTCAAATTTGAGAAAATTCTAAATAAGTACAATTTATTTAAAAGCATAGAATTTTTAATTAATTTTTTTTTTTTATTTTCAGGAAATGAAGCGATTATTTTGTTTTAAGAGACAGAATGATCATATGGACATATTGCTTCAATTAACATTAAGTCATTATTATTAGTTGCTACACTTAGTTGACGGAAGTGAGCATTAAAAATGAAATCCTAGTCTAGCTGCCTAATCCATTTGAACTTCTATCCCCAAGCGATTTCGTATTAAAGGAATATTATTCTAACAGTCGATTAAATTAGCCTAATTATAAATGTTAAATGTTAGAAGTGCTAGAAAAAAAAAAGTTATTCGATTATTCGAAAAATTAGAGTTCGATCATTCACAATCATTTGTTTTCAACCAGCATCACTGCAAAAAAGACCAAAAAATTAAAAAGGCTCAATTTGTAGCCAAGATTTTAATAAGCCACAATATATTTTAATTTCAATAATATTTTTTTTTTCTAAGAGAGCTCTATTTTTGGCTAAACTCTCTCCACAGGGCTTTTCACACCAGGCAAATTTTGCTAGAGAGTCACTTGGCAACAAAAATACGCTAAATCGTTTATCCAGATTTTTGAAAGATCGATTTACTCTTGCCGAAAATAGAACCTCAATATCGGCATTTCAAAATGATAGTATCAACCCATTGAGCTATTCTGCTATTCCAGAAATGTTGTGTATTAAAATTGTAATTTTTACATTATTATTCTTTTCAGACAAATAAAAACAGGAAAAATGATTAGTCAGAACAAATAAAAAAATATTTTTGTTCTCCATTTAAAATTCCTTTGAGACAATGTACATTTATAGTAAATTATATTAAGGATTGCCGAGTTTTATCTCCAAACAACATACTCAACAGCCTTTAATTATTCCTATAAATTCCATTCCAATTTCTATTTATTTATTCAAAATCTATTTTTGTTTTTTTTTTCATATTTTCGTTAATTAAATTTAATATTATTAATTTTCGAACGGAACAACTTTTTGTTGTCATAAAATTTACCATTGATGATTTAAATGCAACGGTTTATGACGAAATGAATGCACTAAAACGATTTTTAATAAAAAAGAATTTTTTAACAGAAAGCAAATATATTAAAAATTCATCCAGAAAATAAAATAATTTTGATGCCCTCCACAGTGATATATGGGCTTAGATGATGAAAAAAAAGAAACAGTGCTATTTATTATTATTATTATTATCAGTTATTATGGTATTAGATTAAAAGGGATCGAAATACCTCAGTGAAGCCAGTGGAGCAAGAACCTGAGCAATTAGTAATCGTGCGAGCTATTAGATGGAGAAAAAGAAAGAAATAAAAATTTTGCTAAAAAAAAATTCATTTAATATTATTTTTATAATACTAATATTTATGTAAATTTATTAAATATTATTATTTAATAAAAATTTATTTAATATTATTATTATTATTCCGTAATTTTCGGATAATATTTTCGCATGATATTTCATTTATAAAATAATAATAAAATAGTATTTTATAAAAAACAACAACGAATAAATAAACGAAAAATATGAATAAAAAGATTGAAATTTCTTTTATAAAATACTTTAAAGAATAAAAAGTTAGCGGTTTTTTTGCAAAAAATAGATGCGATGGCAATCATGAAAAAAATTATTTTTTTTCCATATGATTTTCGTATTGGTTCATCTATTTTAAAATTTTTTTTTGCAATTTAGCAGTTGAAAGGTTTGCTGCTTAAATCAATGAAAAACTTTCTATACAAAAAATTTTTTAAAAAAAGATCAAAAAGGAATTATCAAAATAGCAAATTTATGAAAAAATTGAAAATTGCGAAAATATGAAAAAAAATGCAAAAAATGCAGACTTTTATAGGAAGAAAAATTTTTAATGAAATATTATTGAAAAAAATAACATTAAAATAACATAATTTTTAAAAAATTGAGTTTTTATTTGTTATACTACCATACTTATTATACTGCCTACATACAAATTTATACATTAATAACGATGCACGATATATAAAGAAATGATATTATAATAATAATGGTAAATCATTGTCAATATTTAAGATAAATAAAAAGTGCAACATAAAAAAATGATAACATTGATAACAGTTAAAAACAAATATAATTGTTAATCAATAAAATGACAATGATAATTATAATGATTAATAATAGTAGTAATCTAATAATAATAATAATAATATTAATAATAAATGGTATAGGTATTGCTACACATAGACAAATATTAAATTTGAATGCGAATTAACTGATAGGAAATCGACTGTTAACAATTAACAAATTATCAGACAATTTTGAAAAAAAAATTGCACAAAAAAAGCTGAACAAATTGTAAAATAGATTTTTCGAAAGAAAAAACTGCTAATGAAATGAATTGTTAATGAGAATATTAGATATTTCTAAATTTGTCGAACCTATTCAATGAAATTTAATGTAAAAAATTAAGTTAGCTTTTTTTTCTCTTTTCTTGCTAAGAATTCTCATCATTTCTGGTTAGGCTGGTTCCTTGCTGGTTTGCCGCATTAAAATTTTTCTGGGGAGTCATTTGGTGATAGGAGTACCTGGATTGGATTGTTAGAGTTCATATTCCTGTCAGAGGAATTAGAACCTCAATGTCTGCATTCCTAAATGATAGTGCCAAACTACATCCTTTACAGAAATTAAAAATGAGTAATGATTCATTATATGAAAAAATTTTTTCCATTCGAATAATTCGAAATAAGTAATGTAAAATGAATGCCATCGAGGACTGAGAATAACTCGAGCTCGAATTGAGTCGGCGCAGCAACCTTCATCGTGTTGAAACGGTGAAAATGAAATGAGTTAGAATGGCTCGATAGGCTTGACGTGCTTTTGCTCTGTGCTACTGTTGCCAAGTGATTCTATAGCAAAGTTATTTGGTTTGGGAAGTAAGCGGAACGAGTAAGCGCTTTTAGAAAAAAAACTCGAAATAAATATTTGTAGTTACTCCTGAGGGGGATAGGGTGGCTTAGTGGGTCGTTGCTTAATTTGGAGCGCATGAGTAAACCTGCCGAAAAAAGCATCCGAGTGATGCTGGCGACTCACCTTTATTTCTGTCACCAAGAGACTCCCTGGCATATTTGTCTAATGTACCAAGCCAGCGGAGCGAGTTTAGCCAGTATTTGTGAAAATTCTTAAGAAAAGGAAAGCTATTTCTGACTGGTTGTGGTTCATCTTGATGGTTAAGATTTGGAAATATCCAGCAGGATTTTTTAAAATAACTTTATGATACTGGGAATTTATTCATTAGGGATATTTATCGTCAAGTAATTCAAAGAAAAAATTACGAAGTATGGAGTGAATCTAACCAGAAAAGATGAATGCAATGATTGCTGATCATTTATTTACTTTCCCAAATAATTAATGGAACCAATAAGACAAGAGATGGCGAATTTTATCAAAGGAAATAAAACGAGCTGAATCTATGAAATACTGATAATATGTAATATTATATAATACTGATACTGATAATAAATACTGATACTGATAATACTAATATATAAGTGGGTATAAAACTACAAAACAATCGAAGCTTTTGGTTCTTCTGGGTTCCATTAAATGAGGAGAAATTATCATAGACCACACATATATAGTTGGATTAAAGAAAATATGATAAATAACATATTTATTAAATAAATTATCAAATATATTAAATAAAAAAAATAAAATATAAATAACTAAAGAAAAAAAGAATATAAATAGAAAAATATATAAATAAATATATAAATAAAAATATATAAATAGAAAAATTTCAATTAATTTTTATTATAAGACTAAAACCTGGTAAGATAAAACTAATGCGATATTTGACTTTATTTCTATGAAACTAGTGCATCAATGGCCGATTCGATGGATTTTCAAATTCTCAGTGGGTTCTCACATGGACCACACTATTGCCTTTTGAAAATTTTCCGAGGATTGAACATTGCTGCTATTGTAAATAAATGCTTAATTGAAATTGGTTTTGACATAATTTCAGCGACAGTTAACATTTTCTTAATAACTTATTACATAGAGGCATCATGAGAATTTTTTTGTCATACATAGCTTCCGTTTTTTTTTTCGCGAATTTAATTATTTCTTAATAATTACTTTCTTTCAAGAAATGAATAGATTAATTAAAATATTTTTCAAAGAAAAAAATGAAAATTCTGCATGAAAAATTCGAAATTTTTGCAAATTATTGTAATTTTTATTTAATTAATTATTTTTTAGAATAAAAAATCGTATATAAAAGTTTTAATTAAAAAAAATTTTAATAACTTTTAATAATAAAAATTTGAAAAAAAAAAAACTTTCTGAATATTGAATGAACGAACAATATTTCTTGAAAAAATTTCTTCATGCATTCATGGACTCATAGACTAAATTCTCGTTCCTTTATCATCAGTACCACTGTTAGTTTGATTGACTCTATTGGTGACTAGGGAACAATATTTCTCTAAGTTCCTCGCTCAAATATAGTTCTCTATTTTCTTTTCTTTCATTACTAATTATTACTAAAGTACCATAGCAGAAGTTATAATATTTATCATACTGAAAATTAGTAATAATAATTAGTATTTAGTAATAATTAGTAATATTTAATAAAGTCGAGAAAATTTTTTATGGTTTTATCATTTTATATAAATAAAAAAAAAATTTTTTAAATAAAACTGGCTAAATTCAATAATCGAATTAGTTCAAAATAGCAAATTCGGGAATTTTTAACGTTTTAGTCAATATGATAATAATAAAGCATTTAATAAAATATGGAAAAAAAAAAATGAAAGCATTTTGATAGACATTTGTGTTTTGCAAAAAGAACGATGACGATAGCAATTGAGACAAATTTGGCTATTTTTTTTTCGAATATTATGAGATTAGCATAATATAACTTTTTTTTATTTTTATTAACATTATAACGTTATTTAACAAACGAATAGCTTTTTTTTTTTTAAAGGGTGTTCATCATTTTTTATTAAATTTGTCCCGCTTAACTTGTCGAAATCGACAAATTCGCGTCAGCAAATATCTCAGTCAGTTAATTGGTGATAATAAGTTAAAAAATATCAATGATGAATTAGGATTATTGCAAAATGGACTTATTTCTGCCAAGAATAGAGCCTCAACGTCGATGCATCGAAATGATAGCAATAGCCCACTGAGCTATTTGCTACATAAAATGAATGGTAGCAATTCAATTCAATTAAGAAATTTTTAAACGCGGAAATTAACTCCTCTATAAGTATCATTTAAAATCATTAAATTCTCTACATTTTCTCAAATTTCATTCCTTAAATTTGAAAAAAAAAGACAACAATTTGAAGCAATTCAAGTGAAAATCGTGTGAAATTTTGCAAATATAAAATACCCGAAAAATCTCAAAATTATGCATTAAATTAGCAAACAAATCGAAAAAAATATTTTGATCTTTGTTTCCTTGGCTATCCATATTATTTTTAAATATATATCAATCCAGACAATGACTAATAATGAATATTATTAACAAATATAATTATAATAATAAATATGAATGATATTAATAATAATAATTTATTTTAGATTGAGATTTATACTTATGGATAATATAGCTGAATGGTGCGATATTCCTTAAATCATCAGCATTTCTAATAAGCACGGTCAAGCCTTAATTCACATGATAAAAAAAATCTTTATCATTATTATTTAAAATCAATCGAAAGTTAATCCTCTCTAAATCTCTAACAAAAAATTATTTACCACTAAACGATTTTCAATAGTAAATCAAAAATTAAATCAAAAATAGTGACTGTAAATGAAAAATGAACGAAATGAAAAAAAAAATAATAAAACAGCGTAAAATCATAAATTTTTTCTTTTGGGGAGGAGGGTGGAAAAATTAAAAATTAGACTGTTACGATGCGATAAGCGATAAGTGACATTCAAACAATTTAATAAAATATGAATGAAATTTATTTAAAAAGGCCCAAAATCATTAATTACCGTTTTGTCTTATTCGAAAACTCGTTTCGTCATGAAAGGTGACCGATCAGCAATTTTGCATTATTCGCTATTTGATAATCGCAAATTGAAATAAATAAATGTAATGTATTTTTGAATAAAAGCTAAAAGTTCTAAATATTTTCATACAAATATATATTATACAATTATTTTTATTTTTGTTTGTATTTAATTAATTAAAGGAAAAAACTTTTTTGTTACTTCTTATGAGGGTGCTAAGAATTATCTTCGAATTTTCTACTAGAGGTGTGGTGTCGGAGAGTTCAGAGAGTTCCGAGAGTATCGTAGTCCTACTAGTACTGTTGCTCATGGAACCTGCTAAAGTCATTTTTCCTAATTTAGAAATCACAATTCCAAGTGCTCCAATTATCACTGGAATCGCTTTCGCCATTATATTTTTCTTATTTTATTTATATATAATATATATATATTTGTATAAATATTTTATTTGATCTTGTTTTAGTTGTAAATTTTTTTTTCAATTGGCTGTTAATTCCCAATTTATTTAATTATTCTTTAATTAATTGAATATATGTCTGACTGTTTGCTGTGATAAGAACCATTTTATGAAATAAATAGAAAGCTATAAACAAGCGATTCCTCATTCCAAAATAGGTTTTACGTACTCGTCAAGCTGTGGTAAAATATCACATGGTTACATCCATCTTTGCTCAAATATTTGCAATATCGTCGCCAACACTGATTATATTTTTCAGAAGAATTGATCTCTCAATTCTCGCAACATTCGATGTCTTATGAAAAGCGAGAGAATTTAATCAAAATCTTGGTTGCTGTGGTCAGGAAAAAACGTATAAGCCTTTTAATATGTGGCTTTTTTCTAAAACAGTTCCTTGCTAGATAGTTCCACTTGATGAACGAGACTAACTTTGCCAAGGAATCGCTTGACATTAGAAGTGTAAGTGAATAACCAGCATTTGTCAGATTTTTGAAGATTTTTAAAGATTTGTTCTTGTCAAATATAGAATCTCACAGCATTGGTGTTCTAAACTGAACAATAAAATATATGGGTTCAAAAAAAGAGTGGTTTCTATTATTCTCTGGTACGGGATCGGATCGGGCAGCTTGGGCAACTTCATTCTTGTAGCTTCATCTTTGACACGAAGCCAACCTAATCAGTGAAAAAATGGTTTTCAAACCAGAGAGAGATAATCAAGTGATAATATGTAGGTTTTTCGATTCTAAAATCAAGCAGCCATCACTAATTTAATTCTTACTCTTTAACTGGTTAAGCCTACCACGATAACACTAATTATACTAAAATTCTGTCCATAAGTGACTTTCTGGAAAAAATTTACCATCCTATTAGCCAATACGGCCAGAAAAACGAAGAATGGTGAGCTATATTGAAGGGGCAATAAATAAGACTTAAGAGACTACGGTACCATGAAGGAACGCAGTATAAAGAAAAAATTGCAATTCTAAAGAATTCCATTGAAAAAGATAATAAGAAAGTTTTTTTTGTAAATCTTCAAGCTTCTATTTAAATAAAAAAATAAATAAAGAAATTCTAACCACAATCATGCGATTTGCTTTTCGCAAATTCTTCTTTTTTCTTTTTGCTTGACTCGATTAGTTGCTAATAAAATTCCTCCTAAAAATCAGAAAATTGAGTAATCGGCATTTTACCGCAAATACGAAGGCAAAATAACGACGAATCAATGTTGACATAGATTATCAACTCAACCCATTAATATATTCGGACGGATTTCTACCTTCGAAAGAAGCAAAAAAACGAATATCGGATGCCGCTAGCGATTATCCACCTGTTATAATTCGAAATGATTCCATAGAAAAAAATTTCTTATAGTAAAAACTAAGCGAGTAAAATCGGAAATTGTGGGCGCTAGCTGGAAATTTTTTTTACGACAACTAAAACTCAACAAGATAAATTATAAATTTTAAGATTAAAATTTTTATTGAAAAATTTTGTAATAAACTAGTTAATGGTGCATTTTTGGTGCATTTCATTGAACAATCTAAATTATCGATGTTCATAGAGAAAAAATAAATTTCATATGATTTTAATTTAAATTTTATCATTTATTATGAATTATTTAAAAGAATTAACTGTCTGCAATGAATCGATATAAACAAACAAAAAGAACAACGTTATTAATTTCGATGTTATGCGAACGCTACAATACCGAAAATTCTTGATACCAAATACCAAAATACTAAAACATTATTAAAATCTGGTTGACAGCAAGTATATATTTGTCTTAAGCTTATCACTCGTTGTTACTCGTTGTACTTATATTATCCCCAAGATTTCTGCCACTCTAACGGAAATAAAACTTTCATTGAAGGTGAAATTTTTTTCTACACCGAAGATTCACCTGTAACTTCGCTTTTAAAAAGGTCCTTTTTTAAAAAACAAAGAGAATTTTAACCATATAATATGGTATTGTAAATTGTATAAAAGTTTTTCTATTCTCGAAATTTGGTCGAATGATGATAACGGTGGGACCGGTACTACAATATATAATAATGGTTCCCAATAATTTTTTTAAATTTTTAAATGAGTAAGATTCAAAGAATGATAAAATCTGATAAGATCTGACTTGATAAAATTTGACAATATATTGTAATAATGGTAGCAAAAAAATTGAGCGGCTAATGCCTTTTCTTGTTCAGGTCCGCTGTGCATTATTTTATGCGTGGAATCTTTTGTGTATTGAAGTAAATATAAATGGCTAAATGGATTTTTTGATGATAGGTTTACTTTCCTGTTGATATCGGTGAACAGAAGGCATAATGCCCGCCCATTCCTCCCAGTATCGACAGTAATTTCAGATAGTAATAAGTCTACCTGAGAATTTTCGGCAGTTTATTTAGCATTTCCTATTAAGTTTGGAGCAAAGTCATTCAAAGAACCAGTTTTTTTTACATTAATATATGACATTCATTGTATTTGTTGCCACTTTATTATATTTATACATTAATTTCATTTCATTCTTAGGAAGAGAAATGATAATCACAATCATATCACTTATATTTTGCTAAATCTACGACCAATCACAATGGGCTCAATTTTCGTCCATGATAAGAGCAAATTTGTGGAAAACCGAGAAATAACCCTTAAACGAGAAACTTTCACTATTTTCACATATTAAATGATGCCAATCAAACCAAAAATGTTGCATTATTGTTCGACGAAGAAGGATAAATATTGGTGACATTAAAAGTGCTTCGTATAAATTTGTTTAATATACTTTTCATGGTCATTTTTTTTTTGAACGAATATTTTAAAAATGAAATATTCGAATTTATAGAAATAATATTAATTATAATAGAAAACATTTTAGAAGAAAAGAAAAAATTAATCGAATCATAAAATATAAAAATTAAATTAATGAGCCACAACGATACCTAAATTAATCAAAAAAAATTATTTCTGTCCGTTATATTTATTATTTATCTTGTTATTATTTTTTGGCATTTTATTATTATTTTTTATTATTATTCTTATTCTAACAACTCTCACCATTACTCTGCTGGCTACAATAAAACAATAAAACATTTCCAAGCTGTGCGATCTGATGCCAACGCCGACAGTAATAGAAGGTATTCCCTTTTCCATCATCTATTTCCATATATCGCCGGCCTTCAAAATCTTCCCTGTTCAGGTCTGATTGGCCTTCCTCGCTTTTGATGCCATACATCATAGAACTTATAAAGAAGTGAAATATGCGTCAACTTCTACGGTGGGTGACGAAGGCAAGGCAATGGTGTTGTTAATGCAAGTGGTATTTGAGAAAATGGATGTGAGATTTTATCCACTCAGCAAATCCATAATGTATATAAAATATGAGTGGTAGAAGAACCTCAAAAATAGGATAACTTCTTAATATCTTCCAATCTCATCGGCTATGTCTTGCAGCCATATAGCAAGATCGAGCGAATTGCATGGACATGCACTTTCGTTTTCATGGTGACTTCTAATATTATCCCTTATTATTAACTATTATTTGTAATTATTATTTATTATTGCTATTAATCATCATTTTTATAATTTATCATTTTAATTATAATTTATTATCATTGTTCTTATTTATTATTTACGAAAGATTTAGTATTAGCCTATTAAACAATTTGTTATCATTCTTGTTTTAAACAATTATACGATGAGATTCCTTTTATAGTTTTCTATGGTTTCTTTATTAGTTGCAATTGCATTTTCCATCAATAAATAATATAAATTTGTCGGTAGAAAATTATTAAATTGAAGAAAAAATATCAAAATTTTTGCTAAAACAAATGATAATTTCCCAATTAAATATATCATAATTATGAATATTATATATATTATATATATAATATACATATATATATATTATCAATGAATATATTATCTTCTGCGATTAATAAAAATACAGTAGAAGTAGTTTTCTGTCTGTGATAAACTTATTATTATTGAGAATGAGATTATAGTGATTGCTAATGATCTCCTTGCAATCTCCTTTTCATAATTCTTGGACAGCTGGGTTACCTTAATTCATCACATTGGCATCTATAGCATCAAAATAGCAAAATTAAATGAGCTTTTCAAGGAATAAAAAGAAGATAGGGGAATGATTCGGTTCGCACAAGAATGAAATTGAAGAATCAAATTACTAAGATTTTTTATGTGCATTTAATTTATTTGCAAAATATATCCTTAAGTGGGGAATCCATCCACCGCAATGCAAAATGATTATTATTTTCTATGAGGATCCTCACCAAACCTCATAAAATATTTCCTTAGGATTTCCACTCTTTTGCCATAAATAATATGATACAAATCTGTCTGCCATTTCTATTACTTCAGACCCAATTGCATTCATCTTCATTATTTTCTTGCAATGCCTCATATATGCAACCACAAATCTTAAATATCCAATGGTTGGCGAAAGTGAGAATGAAATAAGGAGAAGAAAGAAACGAGGAATACTAAACGAGAATAATAAAATTGAAGAATTCGAAGGGATATTAGAAGAATATAATAAAGTTTGAAAAGTAACGAGACGAGAATGAAGTGGCATATCGGGTTTGGAGGACTGAAGGACCTCTTATGCCAATTCTTTTCATTCATTTATTTTTTTCTTCTAACAGCACATACCATTTTTGAATTGGCTAGCTAGTTTTCTTCGACTATAATGGAGAGCAATTTAAATAAACCAGTCCGTATGCATATTAATTTCATACTTTTATTGGATTACATTTTTTTTACATTTTTTTACATTTCTTTTAGGAAATTATGTTTTCTTTAAGAAAATTTCTAAGAAATGTTTCGGGCATGAAAATAAATTCCTTCTACCATGAAAGATGAACTCATTTAAAATCCTCAAAAACAGTAATTATAATTATAAATATATATTTATAAGATCGGAATATTGACAAATCTACAAATTTGCTTCATAAGAATAAGAAAATATAAATAAGAAAAAAGTTCGATTAATATCGAATCTTTATAAGTAGGGCACAAAATAGATCAATGGGTTGTAATTCAATTCGGAGCTGAGATTCTATTCTCCACTGGAGAAAACCTATCCAAAAGATCGGGTCATGCTGGTGACTCACCTGTATTTCTGTTGCCAAGAGACTCTCTGGCATATTTGTCTAATGTGGCAAGCCAGCGAAACAAGTTTAACCGGTACTGGTGAGGATCCTTTAAAAAAAGTAAATGAGTAGTTAGCGTTCATCATTTCTGGTATGGTTCGCTTCACTTTTGGCTATTAGTATGCGGAAAAAATTTTTATCAAGCCATTATCAAGATAAAAATGTATAGAAGGTGAATCGATAAAGCCACTAGGATTTATTAATGAATTTCTATTCCTACTGAAGGAAGGATCCATATTGAACATTTGACGATAATCCTTTGACAGGAAAAACATTATTTATCCTATATATCTCCAACCTCAAAAATGTTATTTATATACCTCTCCATTATTATTGATAGTATTACATTGATAATATATAATTGATATGATAATTTATTCATTATTACATTATTTAAATTTAAAATTTTAAATTTAGTTATGTATTTTTTAAGTTATTTTTGCGTCAAAATAAATACGTCAACAAAAAAAACCTATATTTTTTTGGATTCCTAATCATTAAATAAATATTTATCATAAATGCCGAAAATGGTTTAATCTTATTTGCGAATTTTCGCCATGATTTTAACGAAAATAAATATGCAAAAAATTTCGCTGAAATTTTTTGCGTTTCCTAGTTATAATCAATGCAAATATTCAAATTTTTGAAAAATAAAAATCTTTGAAAAAAAATCTTTTTTAATCAAATATTGATATCAATGCATTGAAAAATTTCATGGTGAACCGTAAAAATTTGAAATGTATTTCAGAAATAAATAAAAAATAGATAATTATAGAAATATATCAATTTGTAAGAAGTAGGAGTTTTTTGCTTTAATTTTGTAGAGTGTTCGAGTTCCACTTCCACTCCTAACAAGTGTAATCCTGCCTTTCAAAAGTCCGATCTAGCAATCTAGCAATATATTTATTTTGGCAAAATTTTCCTGGTTCGAGATAACAAAGCGAGCTTAATCAGGAATGGTGAGAATTTATAAAAAGCGAGGAAGATTATTTTCTTAATAAAGCGATTTTATTTGAAAATAAAAGATGCTAAGGTTCAAATAGAATAATCCAATTAATATTTAGAAAACGAGAATTTTTCATTTATAAAAAAATAATCTTAAATATTTAAATGAACAAAAACATCGAATGCTATGTATTGCATAGATTTCAAGCAATTTCCAGCTCCTTGTTTGGTTCCCTTCGTCCGACAGAATTAAACCTATCAGCCCCTCGATACTGGGATTTCACCTCTATTTCTATCCCCGTGTGATTCTCTATCGAAAATTTCTCACCCCATCTTCCAATAAAGTGAGCTTATTTAGAGGTTCTGAGTGCTAAGAGTATTAATTTAAATAACTAAATATTGGAATTTACCCTTAAGGAAATTTCATTCATATAAAAAATTTTTATATTCTATGAAAAAAATAATAAAATGGTGGTAATAATAAAATCGCTTCCTTATAGAAAGCTCGAGTCAAAATTTGAATTTGTTTTAAATTTACCCTTTTTTATTAAATATTCAAGTTGAATTTTTTTAACCAAGCGCCCCATCGTTTTAAAAGTTTGAAATTTATCAAAGAATTCAATTTCATCAATTATTTATCGATAATTTACTGATAACTACTTAAATATATTTTTGAAATCTTTCATAGTTTCTTAGTTGAAAAGGATAACGAAAATTGTTTTAATTAGTTATTTTTATTAGTGAAAAAACTAAAATTAAAAACAACAAAAACTATCATTATTATTATTTATTATTATTTTTGATGATTAATCGATTTTCTTTATAAATTTTAAAAACTTCCTTATTTTTAATTAAAAGAAATTAATGGGAGAAAAGGCAAATATTTATGATAAACAATAAAAGTGTTAAAGTAATTTTTAAGAGAAAAAAATTCTTATAAATCTTTAAAATGTAATTTAAGATTGATTAGATTGGCAAAAATCATTAATCATTTAATTTGCTCGCCATATGATAATAATTTATCATTTGAAATCAACTTTTAACAATGATAAACAATAAAAGTGTTAAAGTAATTTTTAAGAGAAAAAAATTCTTATAAATCTTTAAAATGTAATTTAAGATTGATTAGATTGGCAAAAATCATTAATCATTTAATTTGCTCGCCATATGATAATAATTTATCATTTGAAATCAACTTTTAACACTTCTAAAATGATCGAAAATGATTAAAAAAAGAAAAAAAATTTAAAATAAAAGTCAGTTGTGAAGATAAATTGAATTGAACGAATGAAAAAGATCGCTTTAACTTCATTTCACGTAAAAATAGGCAAATAATGTGAATGCAAAACGAGAGAATTATTATTATTATTGCGATCTCATATTTGGCCTTGAAGAGGCAAAAATCTCCTAACGATGGTTTTATCAATAATAATCTAACGAATGGCAATTAGAATGGAATGAATTTCAGTTTCGAAATCAGTTAAACGAAATGAAACGATTTAAAGATCAGAAATTTTTCGGAAAATCGGACATATCTTTGAAATAACCGTCTAAGAAATTAATTACACGCACATACACAGACGAGATGATTCGACTAATATATTATTTCGTCTTCCCATTCCTCCACCCCTCTCCCCTTCTATCCCCGTTATATTCCCTTCCTCCTTTAAAAACCCTCTCATTACAAGTAAAATTCGAATGAATTCGTTAATTTTCAAATGGCTCTTTTAACGAACGAACCTTATTTTAATAATTCGTAGAACCACTTAAATTAGAAAGTTTTGAATGTTTGAAGAAGGAAACAATCAAATTTGATGATTTTCTATGTCACCTAAGTAGTATCATTAAAAAATTTTTCTTTCCCATAATTTTGCATTCTACAAATTTTATATATTTATTAGCCATAAAGAATTTCGTTTCTTTCCTTTTTTTCCAGCAAAACGATTTGTAAAAGAATATTTTTTTTTTTTTTTTGCTTAAAAACTAATCAAATAAGATTAATTATATTAGTGTATTAGCGAATTTTAGCATTTTATAATTTTTGTAAAATTCTCAAAAAAAAATTAATCGAATATCAAATTCATTCATTTTCTATCTGAGAATGATCCACTGGTTTTTTTATAGAGAACTGAAATCTAAAAAATTTTTGATTTTTATCGTAATCAACGATTATCGATTATTATAGTATTACTAGTTTGATTTGGAGATAGGATAAATGAGAGCGCAGATGCTGAGGTTCAATTCCCCGCAGAAGTAAGCCTGTACAAAAATCCGGGTGATGCTGGCGACTCACCTGTGTTTCTATCGGCAAGGAACATACTGCATATTACTCAATGCTAGTGGGGCGAATTTAACCAATAATAGTGAGGACTCCTGAAAAAAAAAACTAGTTTGATTTATAATATCTATAAAAGGACAAAATAATAGATATGATATCTGATAATAGGTATGTGACATCTATTTGATAATTTGCAGTTTTTTTTGATAAATATTTTGTTTTTTTGATAAATATTAGGTCGAAAAAATGTTATTACAAAATATACTTATCGAAAGATAAACAACTGAATATAAAAGTTGGAAGTAGAATGGCTCAGAGGTTATTTTATTACTCTCAGTATGGAATTTTTCTAATGTTGGTATCTATTCGCAGCAGGAGTAATTTTTTTTTCAAAAAATCCGGTTGGTGGTAGTGATTTACCCATATTTCCTCATATCACCATTTCAGTCCGATAAAATCCAAACGAAGAAATTCTGAAGAAAAAAAAATGATGGAAAAATAAATATACCTCTAGAAAACCAAATCAGCTAATAAATGCTGAAATTTAATCAAGATCCACGAAATTTTACTGATCCAAGTCTCTATAATTTCCCATATGAACTAATTATTACTTTTAAAAACAATTGAAAGGCTATAAATTAAAAAATTTATAAGAATGTGGACTTCAAGAATTACATATACAATACAGCATATTTCGACGAATCGAATACTTTAAAAAAGGTTTAGCAATCCATATTACAGGTGGAAGAGAGAATAGAATGACTCAGTGGATTATTATTCGGTTCGGAGCACCGATGCTGAGGTTCCACTCCCCATTGAAGTAAACCTATCCAAAAATCAGAGTGATGCTAGCGTTAAATGTATTTCTATCGCCAAGGGACGACTTTTTGGCATATTTGTCTAGTAAATATATTTCTATCGCCAAGAGACGACTTTTTGGCATATTTGTCTAATTGACCAACTAGCCAATGGAGCGAGTTTAACCAGCAATGGTGAGAACTCTTTAAAAAAAAAAAAAACCAAAGAAAACAATAGAACAGTGATGGTCTAGATATACCATTTGCCTATTTTATTTGCATGCTTCAGAAAGATAAAATGCTCGATTGTTATGTTGCTTCGGCTAAGATCAAGTTATCACTAGATGTTCTAAACTGATAACGATTCTGATAAACTTATCATTAAATATGAAACCCGAACGGTGGTGAGGAATCTTTATTTCGGTCACCAATTGATTTTTATGCGAATATATCATCTAATCTTAATGGCCAATGAAGCCAGCGCAAGCGGTAAACGGTAAATGCTATAATTATAGTAATTATTATCACAAGAGAAATTAAAAGAAAAATTAAAATTAGCGCATTTCATGCTAGTTGGTCAATTTATTGCAAATAAAATCATTTTAAATGGTATTCTTAAGCTTTTGCTAAAAAAAATCAAAACCAAAATTACGAATTTCTCAAGGACGATTTTTATATTTCTTTTCAAAATTTTCGAAAAATTTAGCAGTTAAAATGAAAAATCTTCTCATTTCCTCATTTCTCATGAAATTATTTTTTAAATTTTCAAAATTTGTAATTTTTTTTTAGAGCGCTCACCATTTTTGATTCGATTCGCTTAGATGATTTGTTGGATTTAATAAATTTTTTCGAAAAGAGTAAAAGAATCGCTTAAAATGATAAAAGTAAATCACCAGCATTATTCAAATTTTTAATAATTTTAACGATAAATTTAATCTTTTCCGAGAGTAAAACGCCTAGCAATAGCATTGTTGAAAATTTCTTCTTCTTCAAACAGCTCTCACCATTACTGGTTTGGCTTGCTCGGCTGGCTACAAGAGTAAAATATCTCCAAGCTGCTTGATCCGATGCCATCGCTAGTAGTAATAGAAGCCATTCCTTTTTCCATTGTTTAAGCCCATATATTTTGAAAATTTGGACTCAATTCTTTATTTAATCCATTTTATTGGTTAAAAAATAAAATGCGATGAATGCGAATTTATTTGAATGAATGAATTGATAATTAAATTGATGAAATTAACTGAAAATATTTGAGTGATTCTAACAAAAAATGCACGTATATTTTTATGGTCAAATAATAATAAGTCTTCGATGAAAAAAAAAAAAAAAAGCCTAAATCAGCCAAATTAGAAAACGATGAATATTATTAGAAGAAGAAGGAAGCAATGATTATTTTTTGCATTGGTATTTAGCAAATCTTGGCCATCCGAAATAATCAAATAATTTCCTAAATTTCATTTTTTTTTTTTGACTCAAATTCAAAAATCATTTAATATTCTAAAAAAATTTTTAATTAAAAAACACTGGAAAACGTCTTTACTTTTCTTTTCTTTTGTTTTTTTTTACTCGATACAAATAAATAAATTAAAAATATGTCTGAAAGTAATTATAAATTGCAAATATTTCTTGTTTTTTTTTCGTTTTTTGGTAGAAATTAACATACATTTTAAATGAATAATTTTACAGATGTTAGTGAAAGATAAATTTCAAAAAAATAAAGTTTTTATGAAAAAATTCTCATTATTAAAATACTTTTAATAAAACTCTTTTAAAGAGGTCGCTTACAATTTCTGGTTCGACTCGCTTCACTGATTTGTCGGAACCGATAAATTTTGCTAGGAAGTCATATGGCGCTAGAAATACATGTAAATATTAAAGATTACACGGATTTTTAAACGACAACTTCAATTCAACGACGAATCGAATCATAAAATTAGCGCTATAAAAATGCTTATTTGCAACAATCTATTATGTAATTTTAATTTCTAAAAAAATTTATTGGAATGAATTTAATTAAAATAATTTTTAGAATATAGAAAGAAAGGCTTAAATTATATTTAATCCATTGAAAAAATATCTAATGAAAAGAAACGACTAACATTCAATAGTCAACATTATAGAGTTATCATACGGTATAAATTTTTCCGGAATCGAAAATTCCATTTTTTTTAAGAACTTCCAGAAAATTACGTAAAAATTTCTTTTATTGCTTATTTATTGCTATCATTAAACCATTCTATAATAATAACAATATTAATATTGTTGATTGTTTGGAGCTTTTGATGCTTTTCAATAATTCGGTTCTAATAATTTTATTATAGCAAGTTCATCAACAAATTCTTTCAACAAATGAGTAAATGAATATAATGAAATATTAAAAAAAAAGTTCAAAGTTGAATACTGGGGTCGAATTTACGACTAATTTCTGAAAAATTTAACCAGTATTGCATTAAAATATGATAAATATGATAAGAATAAATTTAAGATTGCCTGATAAGCCAGCAGAATGATAATTTATTAATCAAAAATGGCAAATTTTTTTTTTGAAAAAAATTACAAGTAATGATCTCCAGCAATAATTATTTATCACCTGATCACCAACAATTTATAGACTTTATAGGAACATTATCTAATAATAATAATAAGTGGATAATTCCCACTATTTCCGATTAGGCAAAATCTAGCAAAGCCAGAAATTTTCACAAGAGAGTTACTCAACTATAAAAATATATAGATGAGTCACCTACACTCGGATATTTTAATGGAAGATTTACATTTGTCAAATTCCAGCAACCATTGTGGTAATCTTAGCAATTATGCAGTCGGCTATCCTACCCCCTTCGGCAATAAAAGTTCATAAATTCCTTTTATTGAATAGTAATTCATTTGATAATAATGATAATGATGATGAATGGTTTTCCTTAATTAATTGAAGTGAAACTTTTTAAATAAATTTAAATTTTCTTTATCATTATCAAATCATTAATGAGACAATCTAAAAAAAAAAAATTTTAAATTGAAATAATTTTTGTAAAATAAAATAAATATTTTATTTACGAATGAAATAGCTTTTTTTCTTTCTTTTAAAAATAAAAATTGTAACAAAATATATGAAAACAGCTGGAAATATGAATGAATGTTAAATTGTTTGCACTAAAAAAAAAATTGACGCAAACCCATGTGATATTTTTATTATCGTAAATACTTTAAAATTTATATAAAGATCCTTGTAAAATGGAAGTTTCTTCCCAGAGAGATGTTTAAGCGATGTTTTTATTTTATTCTTACTTTAATTAATGAATTTAATGAATTTTAATGAATTTCTATACAATTTTTTTTTTTATTTTAATGAACTCCATTACATTTATACACACAAATACTTGAATATGAAGACGCATATAATGGAATAAAATTAATAATAATAATTTCAATAATAATAACAAAATAATAATAATAGTAATAATAATAAAATAAAGTAATAATAATAGTAACAATGACTAATAATAGTAATAGTAATAATAATAGCAATAATAGTAATAATAATAACAATAATAGTAATAATGACGATAAAGGTTTCTAATGAGCGACACTGTATTATTTTAAAATTCACAATTTTGTTTTGCGAGTACATTATTTTGCCATAATTTTTTTTTGAGAATCCTTGCCATTGCTGGTTAAACTCGCTCTGCTGACTTGCCACATTGGATAAATATACCAGGAAGTCCCTTGGCGATAAATGTACAAGTGAGTCATCAACATCTCCCGAATTTTTGGACAGGTTTATTCCTGCGGAGAATCGAACCTCAGCACCAACGCTCCAAATTGAGCAACAACTCACTGACCCATTCTATCCGAGAATATTTTATGTAAAAAGAAAATAAGAAAACGATAGTATCATTTCTCATAAATGGTTCAACAGGAGGAATTTATATTTGACAAATTTAATTCCTCGTAAAACTCGGAGGCTCTTTCAATATTGCTCGTCTTCAGCAGAAGTAATATTTGATTTAAAGAACAATAAATAAATGGTTTATTATCAGTTATCAGTGATCGTATATTTTTGAATTAGTTTTCTTATTATCATTATCATTAGTTTTTTCTTATTTCACAATTTATCATATTTATTGAAAAAAAATTTTTTAGATAAATGAAATTTTTATTGAATAAATTTTAATGAGGTAAAAAGCATCGTAAACGTTTCGAAAAAGTTGTGATAGGATAAAATGGCATTCGCTTCACTTATCGATTCTTCCAAGTCTGTTTTATTAAACTAAATAAATTATTATAAATCTGAAAGCCTCGAGGCAAATTATAGATTAATATGACTTAAATTGATTAAATTAGTGCCTTCATTTTTTTCTATGATTTAAATATTTTTTATTTTTTATGCGCGAGAAATATTGCGATTCACATTCGCTATTCGAATCTTCATTATCTTCATTAATCTCCTTTCTTTATTCTAAAACTCAAAAATCTAAATACGAATTATGCTCCATTATTATATGCAAAATATGCTAAAAAAATTATCTTCATTTTGCAAATTTCAATCGCTAAAAATATGTTTATATGTATTATAAGAAATTTATAAAGAAAATTTTTAATTATAATAATTAAATAAAAAATATTTAAGAAAATTTAAAAATGATTCGCCAGAAAAAAATTGAAAAAAAAAACCGATGTGAACCTTTATTAAAGGAAAAAATAAAGAGAAAAAAATAGAAAATAGGAATGAAAAATTAGAAATATATTCAATCTTAGTAGAAATTTGCGAAACGAATTTAAAAATTACAAAAAATTTAAATTCAAAAAACACCGGAACATTCTGGATATGCCAACAAAACTCGTCTGGGAATCTTAAATTATAATAATAAAAAAATGAATTAAATAGAGAGAAATATAAATGACTGGCGAAATATTAGGCATAAAAATTTTTAAAAATATCAGAACAATGGTCGTTAATTTTATAAAGTCTACCAAAAGTCTACCAAATTTTATAAAGTCTACTATACGCTCTACCAAAACTTAAATTCAACCCATCATTAAAGCCAAAAAAATATCATGCAATTTCATGAAAAATATAAAAAGTATAACATGAATATGTTCTTAAAATAAAAAACGAATTAATGGAACGAATATTTTTTTAAACAAAGGAAATGGCATTTAAAACCAAATAAAAACTACACTGCATCGAAAAATACTAGTAGAAAAATTTGTACAAAAACACTGGTCTAATATTATCCAAAATTATTCAATAATATACGAATCTCGGCCAATTAATAATAAATTATGGATCGACAATTTTTAAAAATTTTTGAAATAAAGCTTTTCCATCCATTTTTACGAACGTTACGAATAAACGAAGGATTTTACGACTTTAAAAAATTTGAAATCATCAAAATTACAAAAATATGAAATGTATTACAAAAATATAAAATTAAGGAAGAGGGATTTGAAGAGGCATTTCGACAATTTTGCTCTCCTTCATATATAACCTGTTAACAATGAATGAAGCTATATCTGGATTAGCCCAATAAGCAGAATGACTCTTCAAGACCGACCAATAGCTTCTATCCGTAATTTGAGGCTGTAATTGATAATCCAGTCGATATTGCAATCCTATAATTTTGATTTAAAAATAATAGTTTAGTTTAAACGAAAAAATTTGGCTAGTTGAAACATCAATAAGCTCACCTGAAATTTCTTCAATAAAAAGTTTTGAAGCAAACGGATTACAATTATTGGAAGATAGAAAAACTCACGACTTGAAAGAGGAATTTCTTCAATTATTTTCTGAGTATCACTCATTTTTATTTCCTCATTTTCTTTCAATAATTCTGAACCATCTTTTTTAGCTCCACCAAATTTCCACCAGCTTTTACGTTGGTCACCCGGATCGAGTGGAGGAGGAGTAATACTACGTGGAGATGAGCCTGGAACCAAATATTTTTTTTCATAACAAATATTGATAAATATTATTAAAATTTCGATCAATTGAAATTATGAAATTTTTGGAAAGATGATAGTCTATTTTACAGTAAATATTTGTAAATATTTTACAGTTTTCTTAATGTTGAAATTTTATTTATTTGAAATGTCATAACCATACATGAACTTGTTGGTCGAATGATGGATGACTCGTCACTATCGCATTCATCTTCATCATCCAAATCTTCTTGCTCTTTATCATCGTTTTGAACCTTATTGATTCGATCTTTTTCATTTTTCTCCTTAGCTTTCATCTTTCTTATATACGATTTGAAAATCTATAAATGATTATATCAAATGAAAAAGGCGTGATATACACATAAGCATAAGCATTAACCGAATAAGTATAGAATAAAATGAAACTCTAATTACTTCAGGCATTAACGAATCATAATCCTTCATAGCTCTAAGATCACACGATGAAAAGATTTTAATTGGTCGTATGAAGCGATATTGCGGATGTATTAACGGTTCGAGACGATACGCCTGCAATTTTTGCCAAAAAAAAACATTTATTTTGAAAATTGAAACTCTTTAGACTATTTTTTAAATAAATAAACTAATGAATTTTAAAAAAAATTTCACAATGATTTCTTTTCATGAATTTTCTTTTTCATTAATTTTCATTTTAATGATAATTGCTCTCAATAAAACTTTAGTTTATTTACTTTTCCACCTAATTAACATAGGAGAGAGAGAAGGGTAAATTCTGATTAAATCATCTTAAATTAAACTTTTGACCGAATAATCGATGTGGTAAACATTTTCAGATTTAAATCATAGATTATTATTTAAATTTATTTTTATATTATTCTCAAATATTAATTTTATTTTCAATTATTGAAAAATCCTGGGGGAATCCAAATAGCTAATTTATCGATGATAGTGGAACATTAATAATTTTCAATAACATCTCTAAAATACTACAAAAATAATTTTAATTGTCCGCAAAAGCCTTATAAATCGAAAAAATTAAAAATAATAAACTATATAATATATTATATATAATATATAATTATATAATATAAGACTTTAAAACATATTTAAAAAAAAGAAATAAAGCAAAAAATTGGACTAACAATTGGATCATATGGGTGAAAAATATTATATATTCGAATTTTATTTGATGATTCACCACAAATATCCAACATGGTACCACGTAATATTAAAAATACGGCAAGAGGTGAGCCAATACAGAACAAATTCGAAACCTATAGAATAAATGAAATTCAAATTCACTTTTCGAGTTGATGATTGATTCAATATGAGCAATAATAGCCTTACAAAAAAGCAATTCTTTAAGATGAATTTTTTAAATAGATTATTGATAGAAGAAACTTCTAAAAGTGATAAAATACCACAATAAACGATTGTAAGAAGAAATATTTCAAATATTTTAGATATTCATAAATGTGAAATATTAATAATGTGAAATGTTATTGGAATAAATGATAAAATCGAACCTTAAATTTCAGTTTTTCATTCGAATTTAGGAAAGCATTTTGAAAACCACCATATAAATTCAACAATCTAAAAAGAAAAATTAAATAAAATAATTAATAAATATATATATATAATTAACAAATAAAATTAATAAATATATATAATTATATATAATTAATACATAAAAAGTAATTAAAATTAATAATAATAAATGTAAAAATATTAAATGAGAATTTGTGAGAATTAAACTAATCCTAAGCCAAAATATATTATTAAAAATAAATAAATATTCAATATAAAACTTAAATATAAAACGAAATATAAAATTTAAATATGTCTAATAATGAATTTGATTTAAAAATTACATATATTAAATTTTTTGCTAAATTATATTTATTTTAAAAATAAATCAGTGAAAATATTACGTAAGAATATTTGATTTTAAATTCACTATATCCAATTATTCTTCTATACTCGCCTATTTAATTGAGAAATTGCATCGAAAATTCTCATTTAGGAGACGATTCTTATGGAAATGGCAAATCTAGTTTAATCAGTAAAAAAAAAAACCTATTCATAGATATAAATGCTTCCTAAATAAACGTAGGCATACATACCGTAAGCAGTATTCAATCGTTTGTATTTTAAAAGATTTTATGGCAATTTGTAAAGTGATATAAATGAAGTGATAACATTTTACAGCTAAAGCTTCAATAACGATTGTTTGAAATTTATACGCAAATTGTTTTTCCTCGGCTTAACAATCGAACATCAAACAAATAATGTGTCACTACATGTGTCAAATTCCTACAGAAAAGGTTTAAATTGGGAAAATTTAGATAACATTATTGAATTTCATTCATTTTCTTATCAGTTATTGATGCAATGATATAACTCAACTTTTGTTTGAATTCATATTTTTATCAAATATTTGAAAAGAAAAAGATATCAGTGCATTTTTTTGATCAACCATTGCAATTGCATCATTATTCACTATTCTGATAAATTTTGCAAGTTCCAAATTAGATTTATCCAAATTTCTGAATAAGTCATGGAATAAAGCAAATAAATCTAAGTCGCTTTTTCTTAATCCATGCAGCAGATATAGTTCTGAAATATCCTCATGAAATTCAAAATCAGAATATGATGCCAAGTTGATACCAATAAGGCAATGAACGCGTTATACGCGTTGAGTTAATAAGAGGATAGTAAATAAATCTACTGGAGATCAGAAATTGATATCTCTATTTGATTTCAAATATCAACAATCCTCTTTGTTTGTATTATCATTTTCGATTGAGGCTTAAGGCTTAAACCTTAAAACTTAAGGCTTCAGATATAAAGTAGCGATTTTTTAAATCTTTAATTTACCAGAATATTTTCTGTTGAATATTATTTAAAATTCAAAATGGTTTCAAATTGTCCTTTTTAGCACTCTCATACTTATTATTTGAATTAAATTTTTTTTATTGCTTTTTATTGCAAGCGGTACTTTTCTATTTAATTACTTTTCTAAGAAATTTCCCTTTGATTTTTCGTACTAACAATTTTTTCGTAATAAAAAAATTAAGATTAGTACAAAATATCAAAATAAATGAAATTAAAAATCATTTCAAAAAATTTATTAAAAATATTAATTAAAAAATAAATGTAAACTTTTCAAAAGGCATAAGAAATTGAGGTGGACCGCAGGGAATTTTAAAACGGGGCGTGGAGTGTGCATCATTAAGCTCCAAAAAATCCTCACCTAATTAAATAACAATTTTTTTTTTATCAGCTTCGTTAATTATAAATAAAATTATCCATCGTAAGAAAGCAAATAATAAAAGGCAACGTAATAAAAAGAAAAGTAATTTTTCACCAAAAAAATTCATTCAGTAAAATATAAAATATATAAAATATAAATATATAAAAAAATAAAAAAAAATAATATATAATAAAAATAGAAAACTAATAACTATTAATAAAGGGAAATAGTAAAGGAGAAAAAAAGTTTATTAAGAAAAATGATAATAACTAATATTATAATAATTGGAAAACACTTACTTTTGACGGGCATTTTGGAAAGCATGGAAGGTATCAACATTCTCTCGATTATCACCGCTTATATAATTTTCCTAAAAACTAACTTGATAATTAAACATAATAGTATAACTGCTAGCAAAATCCACCGATGCCATTACAAATCCATTAAAAACAAAAAATTACAATAATAGTGGCGACATATTTATCATAAATTACTAATGGAGACCAATTAGTCATTAGATCATAGCACATCACTGAACCAAGAGAATGAGCAAACAAAGATATAGGACCATCGAAATTCGGATGATTCTGCTTAAATTTAGTATAAACTGTATTTAGTGAATTCGTCAAGCCACCCATAATCTAAAAAATTTTTAATTGACAATTTTTAATCTTTAATTTTTAATTTAATTTTTAATTGCATTAAGTGAAAAAGATCAAATTGAATTAAGAAAAATTAAAATTATTATTTTTTCAGCAATTTTCTTCCATTTTCCATTAAAAAAATATCTGAAGGACATAAAAAATATTCCACAAGCAAAAGATTTTTCATATAAATCACAAAAATTTACGACAATCTTATTTATTCATTCGATAAAAAAACGTATAAAGAAGTTAAAATGTAGAAAAAATTCAAATAAGATAAATAAAAGAACCGTGAAAGAATTCACCCATAAAAGAAAAAATGCTAACCTCGTTCCTGTATAAAGGAGATTGATAATATAATATATCCATAACGGTTGAATTTAAAGCATGTCGCATAGAAGACATCTTCGGAAGTGTAACAAAATCGGTGAGACCTTCATCAAGAACTAATGAAGCTCGCCATTCAACAGGAAGAATCATTGGCCGACTTTTTTCCTCGGCATAATTTTTCTCCATGATTGAATATGCCGCTTCTCGTACTCTAGTAATGAATAAAAGAATTGTTTTTATAAAAAAATCACAGATTTTCATAAAATTATAAAAACGTACAAATCGGTATTTTTTGCGATAAGATTTTCATAGCCTTTTTGACCAATTCCATGAACGACAAGTATCAGATGACTTATCACTCTCGTCCCATCTTCCCAATCAGCTTCTTCATAACCACGCTTCAAAGATGTACCTTTTCCCCAGGTTATATATCTTAAGAAACGACTTGTTTTTGAATTGTTGTACAATGTGATATCGATAACTGAATTCCAGCGTACTTCATATTGGTCTTTTAATTTTAATTCCGTTAATACTGAAATAAAAATGAATCCCTCAATGAGGTTAAATACGAAATTACAATAAATTACCAACTTTTTAAAATAAAATACACTGTAAAATTTAAAAAAAATATTAAAAGAAATTTAAAAGAAAAAAGAAAAGAAATGTGGAATATTTTTTGATAAAAAAAGGACTTGGTTTTTTGCTGGATTCTTTATCAGAAAACACTGCTGTTTCTGGAATTGTCTGCGAACGGAAAATGGATAAGTGATGTTTTTCAATCGGTTCAGCCATGTCCTGATCAATTGGTTGCATACTTTCAGCAAGAAACCAAGTGCCTCGCCTTATTTCCATCTCGTCATCTGAAAATTTTTAGCAAAAAACCAATTTTATTGATAAGATAATAAAAAGAAAAACAATAATTTAAAAAAACTTAACAAAAATTTCATTTCAGAAAATTTGAAACTAAAAAAAAATTTGGAAGCTAAATCAATTTATTTTTATTTTTCTAACTCATTTTCAAATTAAAACTCTTATATTTAATTACATTAGTTAATTACATTAGTTATAATGTTATTTAAAAAATCTATTATTTTATTTTATTTTCTAAAAAATCTAATCTTAATTAAAATAATTTTATTTGCTTTTTAAAACTATTTTTTAAAAAAATTATCTTTCTTCAAAAAAAAATATATACACCAACCTTTCCAATAAAATGAATAAATATATGTTATATCATCCGAAACGCAATAAAGACCATCATGAACAACAAGAGAATTCGCTACTTGCATGAAGGCCATATTTGCCTGAGTGGCTTTGTCAATTTCGATATTATTTCGCTGTCGCCATCTAATCTCGAGTTTAAGCGAATCAACACCTTAAAATACTGAAGAAAAATTATGCAAAATACGGATTTTCAGTTAAATAAAAATGTATTTTTGAAATAAAAACTATTCGTAGAATTAATAATCAAATAGCCTAACCTCTGAATGAATTCCATTTAGTTTCTCCCTTTTTCCGATAAAACCATCGAACTTCAGGACACCGTAATTCAGTTACACGCCGTTTTTTATGTCTCGGTGGTACAGCTGGCGTTTCATCTAACTTTTGCATTGCAGCAATATTCGCTGCAGAATTTCCCAAATCTCGTCTTTCCGCCTTACTAGTAACTTCTGGCGACGAAAAATCTTTTTTTATTGGCAATTCAGCTAATGGAGTACGACAATCATCAATATTTTTTACTGCATCATTTAAAATTTCTGAAGCACTTGAATCGGAAACAGTTTCACTACCCAAATTGATAAATAAATTGCATTTCGCATCATTTTGCTCCATTGCAATTATTCTGAAAAAAAAATCACCTAAAAATTGAAAGTTTATATCGTAAAAATTAAAAAAATCGAACGACATGAAAATGCAAGAAAAAAATGCTTGAAATAATTTATAAAAACTCAAAATTTATAAAAACTTAATGAACGTCTCAATTTTAGTCGTTCATTTAAATATATTTGCTGCAAAGGAATTCAACAAATAAAATATTCAATTCTAATTTAACTAATGAGAAATTTAATCAATCGATCTTGGAATTTAGATAAAATATATGAATAAATAACTGATAAGAATGAAACTGATAAAAATCGAACGAAGAAAATACTTTTAAATTTCGCAGCCTTTGAATAATTCAAATTCCGAAAAAAAAACCTATTTAAGTTCAAAAATATAATTCAAAATCCATCAAAATTAAACGAAAATAAATTTCTGAAATTTTATAAAATGATGCAAAAAAATAATTTCTATGCATTTAAAAATCGATGTAAAATAAAAAGATTTTTTTTCAACAAACGTTAAATACACAAAATATGCAGAAAATTAGAATAAAAGATATAAAAATCATTTAAAAAATTTCAATTTTTCAAATCTGAAAATTAGAGTTTTCAATAAATTAGCTGCCTGCAAAATAAATTTTTATATTCACAATATTAATATTAAAAATTTTTTCTCTTCTTTTACGAATTTTTGTAAAATGAATTATGAATGTTGAGCAGAATCAGTGCATTATTAGTGCACTGTCATGAAACAAAATTTGTATTAAAAATGTTTTCTTTTACGAATTTTACGAATTTTTATAAATTATCATGAATTATGCGTGTTGAAACTAGAATGAGTACATTATTAGTGCACTGTCATGAAGCAAAATTTATATTCCTTTTTCTAAAAGAGCTCATTGCTGGTTATATTCGTTCCGCTGGTTTGTCGGATCCGAAAAATTTTGCTAGGAATTCATTTAGCAATAGAAGTACACCACTCGGATTTTCGAAGGACGCCTTTACTACTGCCATATATGTTTTTTACATAAAGAAATAATCGTTGACGAATTTTATAATTAATCGTTTTCTAACTATTAAATTTTTATAAACTGTGATAATAAATTGATGATAATTCTGTAACAATGTAACTTCTGTGATAATAATTCTGTGATTAATAATTCTGCAAAATATTGAAATAATAATGAAAAAATTTTGCTAAAATTAATGCAAAAAAAAACTAATCTTCCTTATTCAAAATTAAACAAATAAAAAATAATAGATTTTCCATTTTTCTGACAATTTTCATAGAATCCGATTTATAAATAATTTTAACTAAAATCGATTGAAATATTTAATATTCCGAAAAAAATAATTGAAAATTATCAAAAATAATGGAAAAGAAAACACTTTAAAAAAAAAAATCAAAATTTTCAAACCTCTTAAAATATTGATAAATCATTTCAAACCGATATTAGAACACATGAATGCGCTCGATTCATTCCAAACAAAAACTATGATAATAAATTGATAATTCTACTAATAACTACAAAATTATTACTAAAAAAAAAAAAATGAATGGCATATAAATCACATGCAAAGCCATAAACCATTCAATAATTCTACAAAACAGTAATGAAAAAAAATATTTAACAAGAAAATTTAAGTGGAAAAAAAATTTGCAATAAAGAAGAGTAAAAATTATCGTTTATCGATATATTTCAGTAAAGAAGAGATGAGATTTTCATGAAAGTAATATTTCACTAAAATAATTTTCAAAAAAAAAAGCTATAAAAAATTTTACCATAAAATATCAACGAATAATCCACGCGAAGAGGAAATGGAATCATTTTCTCGCGTATATAATATTTTTTTTTCCATTAAGAATTATGAAAGCCGGGTTTTCTTTAAAGTGGGTTAAACTAAAATCATTAGAGACGCTTTATAAGTGAAAATGGAAAATAGGACAACAGAGAACACTATTCTTTTCGCTCATTCCCGAATCGCCGTCGTTGATAAATTCTGAGATCGAATACGGGTTATGGGGAGGATGGCAAAAAGGAATGGAGATAAGGAAAGGCTATTTGGGACGATTTTGGATTTTTCTTCGGACTCCTTTTGTTTTGCTAGTCCCACACCTCCTTTTTTATTAGTTATTTATTTTATGCCACCTTTTGAAACTTTTTTTAATTTATTATTCTAATTTTGTATTTATGCACAAAGTAAATCCTATTTTATTTTTATAAAATGGTTATTCAAGTTTCAGAGTTTCAGACATATTTTCATCACCTAATTCGCAGTAGAACCAAAATAAAAGGGAACCTGGTAGTCTTATTTTTGGTTGCAAAAAAAAAGCGTTTAAATATGGAAAAAAATGAACCTTTTAATTCGAATGAATTTATATTAGATGCTTCCATTGTTCGTACATGGCACATCGATCGGAAAATTTTTTTTTTTAAGAGTCTTCACCATTACTGGTCAAACTCGCTCCGCTGGCTTGTCGCATTGGACAAATGCCAGAGAGTCTCTTGGTGACAGAAATACAGGCGAATCGCCAGCATCACCCGGATTTTTGTGCAGTGCAGGTTTACTTCTGCAGGGAATCGAACATTAGCATCGGCGTTTCCAATTGAGCAACAACCCACTGAGACATCCTATCCCCATTATTTATTGCTCATTCGGAAATTACTCACTGAGAATTTGAAATGGTATAACTAATTGTGGTGCTTCAACAACTGTGGTGGAAACTATCGGTTATAAAAAAAAAGAATTTCTGATCGATTATCAAGTAAGCGATCAACAAAGGAAACGTCGAAATAAAGTGAACTGGCAACGAATTCAAAACAGAACAATATCATGGGCCTTAAAGGTACTTTTAGGCATAAGCAGGATGTATTGGTCTTACAGCAAATATAGAGAAATTCCTTGACACGTTAAATTTATTGATGAACGGAAAACTTTCCCAGTGTATCAGACGAGAATTTTTTCTTAAGAATTTTTAATTCTTTTTTCTTACCTAAACTTCTTTCCGTTCATCCAAAGATGCACAAGGACGAGTTCTCAATTTTAATCTAGGAAGTGGTCCTCCCAAAAGGAACAATGATGCCATGACTAAAGAAAGAAACAACTTGTCGAGTCCAAAGTGCTCAATTTTTTAATTCAGTTTTTTGCGACTTTTTTGATAATGTTTTTCAGCGCATTTGGAACTTGCCAATGTTGTCGTATATAATCAGTTTTGTCAGACGGCAATCGAGAAAATTGCGCATATTTATTTTGGCTAGAAATAACTCTATAAAGAACTTTATAAAGTTCACTTTGCAAACATCGAAGTCGACTAATGGATGAACTGATGAGATTCCATTGAAAACTGGTTTCGATAAGACGTCTTTATTTCGAACGCTTCCTCAACACTGCTGAAGTACTTTTTTTTTAAGAGTCCTCACCATTATTGGTTAAACTCGCTCTACTGGTTTGTCGCATTAGACAAATATGCCAGCGAATGCTTTGGAGATAGAAATACAGGTGAGTGGTGGCCAAGCATTACTCGGATTTTTGGACAGGTTTACTCGTGCGGGGAATCGAATCTCAGCATCGACGTTCCGAATTTAGCAACAACTCACTGAGCCATTCTATACCCATTCTACGCTGCAGCACCTTAAAGTAAATTGATGTGAACATAGATTCAACGAATAATTAATTATCAGAGAAAAAATCGTTAAAGCATAACGATTTGCCGAATGATGAAAGATAAAGCCTATAAGTTAAATTAAATTCGGTTAGAATTCACAAAAAGATTAACGGTAAAGTAATAAACTTAAAGGAAATATAAGGCAGATAATGCAAAAAGGTAGATTTAAGCGAAAATGACTTTTAAAATAATCAACTATAAATAACTAACGATGATCGTCCTGTACGATCTATGCGAACCACCATTTTTATGTGGTTATAAAATAGAGAGTACTACTAAAATCTACTGAAAAATAATCATTATAAAGCAGATACTCATTATATATGGATAATGAGCGGATACAATTTCATACGATTTTTCACCTATTCAGAACCATTCATTTTAAAAACCACTCCTTTTTCATGTTCGCTCAACTACCATCTGTAGCCCAGCGATGTATAAGCCTAGATTTCTTCTTCTTCTAACAATTCTCACCATTACTGGTTAGGCTAGCTTAGCTGGCTACAAGAGTAAAACGTCTCTCCGAGCTGCCCGGTCCGATGCCATCGCTAGTAGTAATATAATCGTAAACAATAGAAAAAGGAGTGGTTTCTAAAATGAATGGTTCTGAATAGGTAAAAAAAAAAAAAAAAAGATTCGAAACGATGGACAGTATCGACATGTTGTTTCGATTAAGCAACCATCACAAAATACAATAAATATATTTTTTTATATATGAATAAAATTTCAGTCTCATCCAAATCTTTAATAAACTTGTCTCAATTGGTTGAAAATATAATTCAAAAAAAGAAAATTGGTACTCTAATATGCAGACGAGAGTAATTATCGTCAGAAGCGTTACGTCTCGAGTGCCAGAGAAGTTTCGGATGATCGGCTTTTTTAACTTGAGTGAATCTTTTTATTAAAATTATTAATCCACCTGTTGTTTTTTATCACCAAATGATTTCATGGCAAAAACTTCGCATCGTAAAAGCGAGCGGATCGAATCTAATAACCAAAAATGATGGATGTTAACCGCTTAATCCCAAACAAACAATAAAATACATAAGATCGCTAACTAAATAATATGAAAATTAAAATAATTTAATTAAAATAATAATTTAAAAGTTTATAAATTAATTTATATAAATATTAATTTATAATTTATATAAAGTATAAATTAATTTATATAATATAAATTTATAAGTTAATATGGTATTAATGGTGTTTTATTTTATCAAACGATATTTCATAGAGGAGAAAAAATCAACCGGTTCAAATTTTTTAAAAACTAATTGTCTATAATAAATCAAAAAATAGAAATGACAATATTATCATTTTCGGTGTTGCACCAATGAGAAAAAATGAAAAAATGATAAATGGAAATATGGATGGTGCCGAGGAAACACAAATGTATGTACCTTTATAGAAATTTCTACTTGTCCAACAGAAATAAAATTGTGAAAACTGCTTCGTACCGAAGATCCATTTATACCACTGTTCTCTGATAGACTTCCTTTTTCTTTGAAAACATTACTGGTTGCTAATTGAGAGATAAACAAGGAGTCTTCAATTGTCAAATATTTTAACAAACGATAAAAAAAGCATTTTGTTTTTGAAAATATTATTCTTTCTTTCCGTTAATTGATAAATCTTTGCAACTTCCATTAATAGAGAACTACCTTGCTCAAAATCTGATTCAAACAGGTTTCAGACAGTTTGAAAATATGCAACATCCAATCGAATCGAACATACACCAATACTTCGGCCCTATAACGTAAAATATGAATGAGTTTTTTTAAAGGTTCCATGACCACATATTCAAAGGAAGAGAACAAAACAAAAATTTAATTTTAAATAATTCCTTGTCAAATTTTGTAATAATAACAGCAATAAAAAACAATAAATCATTAAACACTCATTAGTTTTGATTAGCTTAGTTTTGTTATCAGTAAAAATTTTTTGCATCAAAGTCATGTGGCGAGAATGAAGGAAGTACTCTTATATTTTTACATTCATCACATCAATTGTTAACTTTATTCTTAGGGAAAATAAGTGATAATCATAATCATATCACTTATATTTAGCTAAATCTACGACCAATCACAATGGGCTCAATTTTCGTCCCATAAGAGCAAATTTGTGGAAAACCGAGAAATAACCCTTAAACGAGAAGCTTTCACTATTTTCACATATTAAATGATGCCAATCAAACCAAAAATGTTGCATTATTGTTCGACGAAGAAGGATAAATATTGGTGACATTAAAAGTGCTTCGTATAAATTTGTTTAATATACTTTTCATGGTCATTTTTTTTTCGCAAAAATATGAATATTTTAAAAATGAAATATTCGAATTTATAGAAATAATATTAATTATAATAGAAAAGATTTTAGAAAAAAAGAAAAATTAATCGAATCATAAAATATAAAATATAAAAAATATAAAAATTAAATTAATGAGCTACAACGATAGCTAAATTAATCAAAAAAATTCCATTATTTCTATCTGACCGATATATTTTATTATTTATTCATTTGTTATATTTTTTATTTATTCGTATTATCATTTACACCATTCTATCGTCAAATGATCCTCCGGTGAATGTGAATGATAGTTAGCTAAATAGGAAATGGTGTGTTACTATTAGAAAAAGGAAAAGGATTTAGAGAAATGTCAAAAAAAGGACATTAAATGAATGTCATTCTTCAGTCGCTCAAACCCGATGTGCCAAATAATTTTCATTTTTAATCACCAATCTATTTCATGCAAAAAAGTGTCCAATCGGATCGAAATCGAATCCACGCTATCCACGCATGCATTCGATCATTTAACGTTTATTGCAAATTACAAATTTATTTTTATAAAAAAAAATACTAAAAATTATGCAAAAATTAGAAAAAAAGAAAATTCAAAAAAATTTAATTATATTTCAATTGAAAGAATCGTTTTTAAATAAATAAAAACTTTTAGGAAATTAGGAAAAATTCATTTGATTTTAAGTGATTTTACAAATTTTTTTAGTGATTTTTATTAAATGGAAAAATTTTTTAAAATCTATGCTAAAACTATATAAATACTAAAATATGATTTGATTCAAACACGCATTTCTTATGAAACTTTTATTTTCTTTAGGTGAAATTTACTAAGAAAAAATTCGAAAAGAGAGCGAATCCGTTCTATCAGAAAAGTTCCCTCATTGACGAAATCATTAAAACCCTCTAAAATAGCAATTTGCAGGAATAGAAATATTGACAAGTGTACGAGTTATCTCATAAAATTCACAAAATATAAATAATGAAGAAGTTAGATTGGATACGTTCTCTTCTTCTTCTAAAGGCCCTCACCATTAGTGGTTAGGCAGGTTACACTAATTACAAGGATAAGGTAAGACGTTTCCAGGACACGTTAAAATAATTATAATAAGCGAATAAATGGTTAGCGCTCATTTCTGATTTGGTTTGCTTCGGATTCTAGTGAGAATTTACTATACAATAATCAAGCAACGACAGATGGATCGCTAAAACCACTAGGATTTCCTAGTGATACTCTTATCGAAGATAAGTTCCGAATCTCTGATAATTCGGATAACAGTACCACTCATAGATGTTATCTCCTACCTCCTCATCTCCTTTATCACTAATAGTAAACAATAAATATGATAATTTATTCTTTAATGTTATATTATTTAAATTTAGTTATATATAGTTGTTTTTAGTTGTTTTTGAAATACGCCAATAATAAAAAAAAAAAAACAAATTTTCTCATTTCTAAATATATAATGGAAAAACTATACATTTAATAAATGAATAAATACAAATTTATTAAATTATTTATAATATTTCTTAAAAAATAAATATTAAATAATTATAATATTTATTGTAAATTTTAAAAATAGTCAAATTTTTTAGTTTTCCAAATAATAAATGAAAAAGAGTAAAAAGAGTAAAAAAATTTCATCTTTTTTCATCAAATGGAAAATAATATTAATGGCAAATTAAATGGCAAATATGAAACAATGAAAAATTTCAATTCGAAAAAAATAAATAATTTATAAAAATTTATTATTATTATTTTTTTAAAAAATTAGGAGGTGAATGGTTCAGTGGAATGATGGTGCCAAATTGGAGTACCAATGCTGCGGTTCTATTCCTAACAAGTGTATTCAAATAAAATAACCCTATTTAAATGTTTAAATATTTAAATGAACAAAAAGGTCGAATGCTATGTATTGCATAGATTTCAAATAGTCCCTTGTTTGGTTCCCTTCGACCCACAGAATTCGATCTCAAACCTGTCAGCCCCGCGGCACTGGAAGTTTTACCCCCTATTTCTGTCCCGTGTGATTGAATCTCTATCGAAAATTTCCCATTTGTTAATGATATTTAGAGGTTGTTAATTTAAATAACTAAATATTGGAATTTACCTTTAAGGAAATTCCATTCATATAGAAAATTTTATATTCTATGAAAAAATGATGAAATAAAATGATAAAAGATAAAAATCACTTTCTTCTAGAAAGCTCGAGTCAAACTATTAACTTACTTTTTAATTCAACACCAAACATTCAAAGTAACAGGAATTTACCGTAAGCGAAAACTCCTTTCTAGATCTATTATTTCATATATTATAGCTCAATATTAAAAAGATCTTTGATGTTTTCAATTTCTTTATCATTCTATTTCTATGAAAAACATTTAGAAAATTTACGATGAATATTTTTACTATATTAATTTTGGTCATTCTTCACTTTTTAATTTAGATAAATTTAGATAATTCAAATTAGAAATCTTATGGCATGTTTTTTATTACTAAACAAAAGAAATTCTAAAATTTCTATTTAAATATTTGATAAGTTGATAAGTTATTGTCAATATTTTGATAAGTTGATAAATTAATGTTAAAATTCATTAGATTGATAAGTTGATATTTTATAAGTTAGTATTTTGATAGGTTGATAAGCTAATTTTAATGTTTGCCAAATTGATAAGTTATTATCAGTTGCTTGGTAAAAATAAAATTCAGTAACTGTGATAGCATATTTTACGAAATTTGAAATTTTATTGGCTTAAATCAAATAAAGAAAAAAAATGATCCACTAAATTTCTCGAAAATTATCTTAAAAAATAATAGGCAAAATCAATTTTTCATTAACTACAGTAGTGGCACACTAATGGTGAAATCTAGTTGAAACGCTGATCACCTACCCTATATTTCCATTCCTTCTCACTCACTCACTGGATGAAAGAATTTTATCCTAGTGGAATTAGACAAGCCAGAAATAGCGAATGCCTGTTGTGAGCACAAATACTATAGGAAAAATTAGCCGTAATTTTCACGTTCTTATTAAATACTGTTCAATTAATAATTAATATTTAAACAGATTAATATTAATTATAATATTAATTAACTAATATCAATTATCTAAATATTTAAATATACAATTATTTAAATTATAATTTTATAATTTTAATTAAATAATTTAATTTAAAGGAAGCAAAAATTTAATAATTAGTCAATTAAATTTAACAAATGAAAATCGTTAAAAGCTGATTATTTATTTATTTTACAAAAAATTGATTTAATTGATTGCATTTTATAATTATATTCGGTTTTATGGTTCCAACTGCTTGAAACTTGGTTGATTATTCTCCTTGAATTAGACTCGAATTAGGCCGAATAATTCGATTAGAAATTCACATATACTCGATTTTTTAAGTATATAAATTTAATATTTCTTAAATTGCTCTTTTTTTCTACTTCTTTTAGCTATTTAACGATATAAGTAAGTTTATCTTATCATTTCTAATCGAGTTAGATAAAATAATTTTAGATTCTTCCCATTGGCTGTTTAAAGAATTGAAATTTTTATAAGGGAAACAATTGATGATAGAAATTCAACTGGATCACCAATATCATCCAGATTTTTCCAGAACGCTTCTTTATTATTCATACTCACCCGGTACGGACAACGCAACACACTTCAAGAAATGGTAAGACGAAAGTCAAAGAGGATGTGACTCAGTAGTGAATAACTGTTCAATTTCTAGTGTCAATATTGAGGTTTTCTATGCTCGGCAGGAATAAAATTGTCCATCAATAATCCGGTTGATGTTAATGACTCATTTGTATTTCTATCGCCAAATAATTCTCTTACAAAAAATTTATCTGATCCGACGATAAGCCAACGGAGCGAGCCGGATTAATTCAATTACCACAGAATCGCATGGCAATAGAAAATTATAGGTGAATCGCCAAATTTTTTAAAGAAAAAAAGATTTACGCCTACGGCGAATCGAACCCCAATATCGACGTTCCGAAATGAGGCCAAAAACTCATTGAGCCATTTGATATTCCATTAATTATTTTTTCAAAGAACAATCAAAAAACATCGAAATGATGCATTAATTTTTACATATATATATTTAACGTGAATGAAGTTGAACACATCGAAAACGATAATGGATTTGTTAAAATTGATCCTATAAAATTTTACACTATACAACTAAGCAGCAAACAAATTTTTATTTATCTATCTTCTCGAAGATACACATTTAATGCGGTCTGCTGCAGATATCTTTGTTTATTTCTCTTATCTATCCAGTTAGTCGGTCTTAATTTTCTATTTCTATTTCAAATTTCCACTTACTTTTTTCATATTTTTCATAATTTTATAGGTTTTTCATTTATTTATTTTAATTTGATTATAGAATGATTTTTTAGAATTTTTATTGAACTATTGTTAATAAATAATATAAATTTAATATAATATAATGATAATAATAATATAAATTTAATATAATATAATATAATATAAATTATTGAAATTTAATATTAAAATAAATATTAATATAATTATGAGTGAATATTTTCTTAAAATATGAAAGGAATAGATTTGTATAATATTTTCAAAATTTCAACAATTCAATATTTCTGGTACCATACGACACGGATTTCCTTTTCCTCGTTAAAGAGAGATACTCGAACTATGCTGGAAAAGATCGAATCAGAGTTCGAAATCGCTGCCTTTAAAGCTGGAAACCTTATTTCATAAATCGTTGCGAAAATTATTATAAAGATTTGTAAAAAAACTAAAATTGAGCCAAAGCCAATATGTGAATTTTATTTAAACTAATTTCCGTCTCGAATACATAAAAAATTCGTTGAAAATTTATAGATTTTTCGTTTAAATTTGCAAAAAAAGAAGAAATTCAATATAAAAAAATAAATGAATAAATAATAATTTATAAAAAAATTTAATAAATTTAAATTAAAATCATCGAAATAGAAATAAAATAGTTGAGTGGTATATTGGTTCGCATTTCGAAACGCTTTTGCTTGGATTCAATTCAATTTTTTGCTTGGAGCAGAAATAAACCGTCAAAAATCCATGTGACGTTAGCGACTCGTCGCTATTTCTTGTGTCAAATGATTTCATAACAAACAAAGTCAAAAATGCATTTTTAAAGTAAAAAAGAAATTCGCTGACTTATTTTATTCTTTTGATGGGTATTTTAGTAAAATTTTATAAATTTATAAAATGCCTCAGGCAAAAATAATTTTTCATTGTTGTTTTTATAAATCAAATTGTAATTATAATTCTCAAATAACGAATTTTCTTTTCTTTGAAGCGATTATTTAATTTTATAAATTAAATCACCAAAAAAAAAAAGATTTAGTAAATAAAAATAAAAAATAGTCGCGACTGAAGAAGAAAAATCATTGGAAAACGCTTCGACCTCTATGAAATATGCAATTAAAAAGGTAATAAATGCAGTAGGCGAAAGCGGTATAACAGGCGTTGCTTAGATTATAATTTTAAGCATTGTGGATCGATTCAATGCAAATAAAGGGGTATACCCGTCATTAAGAAAGCCGAGCAATGCTTAGCATCCACTTTTGCTTGCTTCTATAGCCCCAAGTGAATTTAGCCCGAGAAAATTGCATAGTCAGTGGTACTAAAATAATATTAGTTTAATAATTTAAATGATTTAATAAAAATTTAATAATTTAAAATAACAATAGAAATTTTTGTTAAAAAATTCACGCTTAGCTATAGAAATCCAATCGCCAAAATTATTCTCGACTTTATATTTTGATAAATCTTATCATTTTATCATAATAACAAGCCTAAAACTTTCAACAATATTTCAAATATAATTCAATTAAGCATTATTCACTCGGCTATCGTGCCTCATCTTAAATTTTTTAGGCGGATTTATTTCGTGAATTATCTTCAAGAGAAATTAATTAATCAAAATTGAGCGTCTCAGTGAAGCAAATAAAATGTCGTTCATCGACAACATTAAACTTGATCAAGAGATTCTCTTAAATGCAGCGAATCGAGTACAACGCTTAAAAATGTTTCCTTATTTCGCTATCGCACATTTTATACTCGTATGTCAATTGATTTACAAATTTTGATTTGAATTACCAAGTTTAGATCATCCAGAAACTATAACATTCCTTCAAGAGAGAGTTATTAAAAATATAAGTCGTCATCGAGCACCACTCGGATTTCACTTTTAATGATAGCTTAAACGCGCTTAAGTGATAAATGATAAACCAAGTGAAGATAGCTTTATCTTAGTTAGCAATTAAGCCTCAATCTTATCACCTCAACCTTAATTTTTATGAACTTTAGTCATTTTGGAATATTTCATAGTGAATTTTTTTTTTTTTTTCAAATTTATTTCAGATGATCATAGGAATTCGTGATGATTTGGGTACAGGTGCGTCAATTTTTTCGCGAAAACATCCACTTAGCTGTTGGGCTTCATCGATGTTAATGTGCTTTGCAGATAGCATTTTTGCTCATTTTCTTTTAGGCGAACCACTTATCACTCCATTTAAACGTCATGAAGAAGTTCTTGTTGTAAGTTATTGATTAATATTTTTTTTTTTGGTACCGAATGAGAGTCCCATTGGCTTTCTTTGATAAGAATGATATTATCACCATCGAATAGTTTTTTTATATTGAAATTGGAAATATTTTATGATAAGTTTTTGATAAACTGTTGCTTAGTCGACGATACTTTTGGCCTTCCAAGCATATTTCACTTTTTCTCTCTTCTTTTTTAAAAAATTATTTTTAAAGTCACTAATAAAAAAATAGTACCATTGCAGTTGGATTTAATGCTTATGATATTTTCTTCTACTACTCCATTATTTATGATTTGGCTAATTCTACTGGTTATTAGGATACTGATGATCCTTTTAGAGGATTAAAAAAATAACATATATCATAATTTTGGTGTAGAATAAATAACTCAGTGGGCAATTTCCTCATTTTAGAATCTTGATGCGAGGTTGCCGGCACAAGTAAACTTTCAATTATGCTAGTAATCCACCTGTCCATTTATCGCTAAGTGACTTCCTGGTAAATTTGTATAATAAGCCAACTAAGCTGACAAGCCTAATCAGTTGAGAAAAAATACTTATAAACAAAAGTCTAAGAATTCATAATTTCCTTCTTTCTGAGCCGCCTATTTTTCAAAACCAATGACCCCGTTTAAGAGTATATAGTTTAGGTGTGAATCTTACATTATTTGCACTAAATAGTCGAACTGATTTCGATATATATTTCAGGCAACTTTAGTTTGGTATCTCGTATTTTACTCTCCATTCGATTTAATTTATAAAATTTCTAAAATATTACCCATAAAAGTAGTTTTATGTGTAATGAAGGAAATATTTAGAACATATAAGGTAAGTATATCACCAAATATTTCAATTTTATTTTTTCGATAATTTTTTGATAAATTGTTGCGAATTTATTTATTTTTTTCTGATAATTTTCCGATGTTTTTTATTATTTTTATAAATTTATACATATCATTTTAAATATATTTATTTTATATATATATAAATAATAAATTTTTTTGAAAAAATAAAAATAATCGCTTTTAATTTTTCTTTTTATGAAATTAATCTATATTAATCGGTTTTCATTAAGGTAGCTCATGGTGTATCACATGCCGCGAAACTCTATCCGAATTCGTATATAATTCATGTATTAGTTGGAATAGCAAAAGGTGCTGGCTCAGGAATACTTAAAACTTTAGAACAGGTAACACACTTCAGCCTTATTATTTTCATCTATTCGTTAAGCTTTTTGGCTTCAAATTAAGCCATTCAATAATTCTCTTATTGTTTAAAAATATTTAAATATAAATATAATATAAATATTTAAAAATACAAACGACGTTTTTAAGAAGAAAAAGATGAAAAATTATTATTACACTCATTTTTTTTTACAAAAAAAAACCCTCAAAAAATATTTTTGTCTAATAATTTTAAGTTGAAATTCGAATAATTTATTGAATTTTTAAGAAATCGAATTTTTTAATATAACCACTTAGTACCACTTTTAAAAAATCTTGCTAGGATATCAGTTTGTGATAGAAATACGAGTAGGTCGCCAGGAACAGCCAGATATGAGGCACTAGATGAATTCTCACCGCTTGGCTAGTCTGCCTCCCTATATTTATAAAACTCGAAGAAAAAAGAAGGAAAAACCATTATAGATCTGTAGAACAGATTTCCTATAATAAACACTGGAATGAAATTACGAATTTACACCAAGCACCATAAGGTCGATTCATATTCCTCGAATGGAGTAAACCTGTCATTTAATCCGCAATGGTGCTGGAGATCCATCCATATTTCCAGCCTTATGACCACATTTCTGGTTTAATTGATGATGATGCCTATTCACCAGAGAATCAGCTGGGTTTTGTACCAGTGGAAAAAAGCACCTCTAAAGACATTCACACATATTAGTTTGGTTTTGAATTTTGGACTGTTTTCATAGTTCTTCTTCTAGCAGCTCACACCATTACTACTTATGCTGGCTCCAACGGTTACAAGAGTAAAACGCTTCCAGGCAGCGCGATCAGATGCCATCGTCGACAGTAATAGAAGCCAAACCTTTTTTCATAGTATCTAGTGATAATGATTTTTGATTTGCTTCTTTTTCTTAAAACCCCTATTCACAATTAGTAGTACATATAGTTCTTTAAAAAAAATAATTTTAGCTCATACGAGGTGTTTGGATCCCATCATACAATGAAATTCTTCGGCCATCATTTTCAACAAAAGCTTGCTTCATCGCTGCAATTATTTTCACGTTGGACAAGCAAACACAATATATCTCAGCACCACATGATGTCGTCTACTTGGTAGATATTTTTCTAAAAAATTAAAAAACTACTATAAGTTTGCTGAGAAAAAAGCAAGACAGTCACCAACCAGTGCAACCTGTTTTCTTCATCCGTTAGATTTGCGAAACATTCGGCAATGTATGGAAGAGCTTAGTGGCTTGTCGCACTAAAGTTCCAACAAAAGTAAAACATGCCCTTCAAAGATCCGCATTGTTGTAATGCTAGCAATCGACTATACTTCTAATCTCCAATTTTAAGTCCTTGGTAAAATTTTTCAGTTCCTATATGTAATGCGAAGGTGAGCCTAACCAAGCAAAAAAATAGAATTTCTTTCTATAAAATATTTTTTTTCGATAAATTTGGATAAATTTAAATATTTAAATATTATTTTAAATAGTCTGGGAAATTTTCAGGGAATTGTTGGTTTTTTTATATATTTCAAGTTAAGTGCAATACTTTTGAACGTTCAGGATCCTTTCGCACCTTTTGAAAATCTTTTCTGTGCAATATTCATGGGTGGAATTTGGGATGCAATGTCAAGGTACAATTATTTTATTTAATTTTATTTAATTTTAATTAAATTCAACTAATAAAACCATTACGAACGATTTTGCATGATTCAAAATCACCAAAAATAATCGTTCAACATGTATTGCTTATATTTAATCGTTAAATTATAAAATAATGATAGTTAGCGCTCATCATTTTTGGTTAAGCAAGCTTAGCTAATAGACTTGCTAATAGGCTTGAAAATTTTTATTAAATTATATTCTTGGCCTCATTTTTTGAGCTAAATGGCCAAAAATTCACATCACAGAATCAGGTGAACTACTAGCATGAACCAAGGAAAAAAACGATAATTTAAGGGCGATAACGGCAAGTCGTGAACGACGTCGTTTTGGAACGAAAACCGATACTGACGAAACTTTAAATGAACCAAAAAAGGACCAATGAATTCGATTTGCACTAAAACAATTATTTCGATTCGTTTTTCTTATAATTTCTATGAAAACATAATTTTCTCTTAAAAATTCATTCAGTTGTTGTTTAATTCTAAGAAAATTAAAAATTATTTAATGAATTAAATTTCTTCAAATTTTTTCCTAATTTTTTTAAATTTACGCTAAATTAAAAAAATTCAAATTTTTGTTGCAAATCGTTAAATCTATAATTATCGTCAATAATTTAATAAAAAATCGTTCGTTACAATGATATTTACTGAGGTAGCACAGTCGTTTTTTGTATTGTGGAAAATGAAAATGCCAAAGTAATCGCAGTGATAATTGAAGCATTTGAAAATGTGATCATTGAACTCGAAAAACAACTTCACGAACAGACTCCAAGAACAACATCCCAGACCTCTAATCAAAAGAGTTATTGCTAGGAACAACTAAGACATTGTGCAGAAGCCTCAATCTCCCAGGCCTCTACCAGAGATAGGGGATGCGAGGTTGAGAACGACCATTACCACCCATAGGGAAGATTTTTATTTCTTAAAAGGAAAGGGAAAAAATATGGGAATATTAGGATGTTAAGCAAAATTCTAGTTTCTTTTATCTGAATTTTCCAAATTTTGTCAAACTATTACAATTAAATTCGCCATAATTATTTATTATATCAAACATTATATCAAACATTTTTTGTCACCACAATATATATTTTCTTGTGCACTAACCAACATGCAATTTTTTGTTTACGAAAATCTCGCTGTCTATTCTTTTTTGGCAGAAATAAGAAAACCTATCAGAATAACCCATTCAGAAAGTGCTAAATTTCAGATATTTTGGGTCTATTCTTGTGGCCAAAAAAAATTCAAGTACGGATGGCCTAGGAAAATACCGTTCATCCACCTAAGTGAAATTTCCATGGCTATGGAATCGTTATGAAATTATTATTAAAACAAAAGTCCTCATCTACTTGGCTATACTATTGTTATATGGGAAATTTATATCTGTCCTTGATTACACCTAAGGCATATGTGCCTAAGGCACCATTCATCCACTGAGTGCACAGAATCTCATATTCAACTTCGCTTTCACACCGCATTCCCAATATCGTCGTAAAACATCGTTTACGCTCGTTCGCCATAGCTATTCTTTATCATCTATCGCTAGAACTATGTTTTTCGTAGGTTCTATGAGTCAAGCGAGAAATGCGAATCAAAACCTGGACAGGTCAAAGAACAACTATAGCTAATTTTTTAAATGACGATAGAAATATGAATAGAAGTAAAACTAATGAATTCGCCCCCTCTGTCATTTGCTCACCAGTAAATGTCTCTCCAAATGACCAACATAACCGACCCTAAAGACATGCGCAAATGTCCAAATGACCAACAAAAACCGATAATCAATGACTGAATCCAACAACCAAATTGATCAATGGTAACACTAAATGAGCTAAAAATCCTAATACTTATATTAGACTACTAACTGAATGGTCCTAATGGACACAGCCTAGCTATTATGCCGAGTCACTGCTCCAGAATATTAAGCTGCTAAGACATGCAATTTTTCGTTGCGGGATGCGAACTTTTAAATTTTTTAAATTGGCCTCTAGCAATATGGAAAATTTTTATCAGTTTTTTATTGTTGTTAGGGCAAATAAATTCATTTTATTTTTATTCAATTTTTTATTTATTCTTTTTTTAAATTTTCGTTAATTTAAATTAAATTTTAAAATATTCAAAAAATTATTTTTCAACTTTTTTATTTTTATAATATTTAAATATAAAATTCTGTAATTCCTTGAAAATTATTTATATATAAAAATATATAACAAATTTTTTCTCGGTTTATTTTTTATTTATTTATTTTTATTTTCCTATTTTATTTATTGAAATTAAAAAATTTTTTTATAAGGTGACCTTTAACCTTTTATTTATTTTATTATTTTAAGCTTATTGAAATGATAATTGGCTGAAAGAATTATGATAAAGATTGTGATTTGTGAGTGAAGTTCTTAATTTTTTTTTTACAAAATATTATATTATAACAAAATATTACAAAATAATTAGTCGTTTACCATTTATTATAATGATAATATATCATGATAATATATTTCAATTTTAATCATAGAAGAATGAAGAGGTTTGCATTTAGGGTTAGGGTTTGGCTTGCTCTGGCCTTAGGCCTACGTAGGATCTAAAGTGCAATATAGGGTTAAGCTTGATCTAACTTAATATATGCTTATTAATGGTATATGCTTATTAATTACAAAGGCTAAAGGTAGTAAAATAGCCTTGGCCTACAGTTTACAATATATAGGGTTTACAATATATTATTTGAATTTTACTTTTAGAGAAATGAAGGAAAAGCTTTAAAAAAGATTATGGTTTTTGCTATTTTGTTCTTTGAAAATGCTCACTATTTTAAAAGAAAAGAAATTTTTATTTGCAGATTACGCTTCGTTTATATATTTTTTGCCCAATGGAAGGAATATTTCGCTTTATAGGTTTATTAAATGTCCAAAATTGGAAAGAATTTTATCTTTTTAATATCGCTCATTACATTCTTGTGAGTTTTTTTTTTTCATTTTTTTAAATAGTTTCTTTATTTTTATAATTTTGTTTTGTTTTTTTTCAAACCTATAATATTATTTTTTTATTTTGGTGATAATTGAATAGAATGTCTACGATTAGAGAAATAGTGATTAGAGATAAGAAAATAAACATAGTAAAGGAGAAGAGGACTTATTTCAACGACAGTTGATTAATTCTATCATTTGATGTTTCATAGTTTAATCACAAAATAACTGAATACATCAATATTTAAATGAACATAAAGTTTATAATTAAAAAATATAAAACCTGAAATATTCTAATTTTTATTGTATTAATTTTTATTTTTAATATTTACACGTATATTTTATTTATCAATAATATTTTATAAATAAAATTTTATTACAATTACTAAAATATGTGCGATTTTAGTGAATATGCACTCTAGATTTAATTTAAATTAAAATTGAAAAAATATTTTATAATTTTATCAATTAATACAAATGTGTGGCTATTGGATATTTGATTCTATTAATAGAATAAAAATATATTGGATATTTTTGGTTTGTATGATATTATTTTCAGATGTCAGTCTCAGTTCGTGAAAGTATGGGTGCAGAAGCAAATTTCTTTTCTCGAAGAAATCCGCTTAGTTGTTGGTTATCTTCTATGATGATGTGCTTTGCTGGTTGTCTGTTGACAAATTTTGTAATTGGTCAACCAGTAATCTCATGTTTTGCGAATAATAATGAAGTATTCGTCGTGAGTTAAATTTCTGTTTTTGTCGTATAATATTTCAGTAGCTTATCAATTTTATTATTTTAATCACTTATTTTGAAGGTTCATTTATGTTTTTAAATGGGAAGAAACTATGAGCAGAAATATATAGCAATAATATTTAAGCTTTTTGGTGAATGTATTAGCGATATTAATGAATTCTTGAAATTAAAAATTTAGGCAACAATTATTTGGTATCTCATATTTTATTCACCCTTTGATATTTGTTTTAAACTGGTCAAAATAAAATTAATTGTCGTAATAATTGCTATATTGAAAGAAATTCAACGATCGAATAAGGTTTTATTTTTTTAGTTTCTAAATAACCCATAGCTAAATAATTCAATATTTAATACGAAGAAATTTTAGGCTTAAGTGGAAAAAATTAATAATTTTAGAGGAATACCCTTTAATCTCTAGATTTAAATGGATTTAGTAAAAAATTTTGTATTCATAGAAATTCGTACTCACAAAAATAAAAATAAAAAAGAATTGGGAAAATACTTGAGAATTTGAAGTTTCAATGAAAATTAAAAAAAAAATATTAAATAAAAATTTATAGGTATTTGATGGTGTGTTATATGCTATAAAACTTTATCCGAAATCGTTTATTATTCATGTTATTATAGGTGTGACAAGAGGGGCTGGTTCCGGTGTCGTGAGAACTTTTGAACAGGTTGTCTTTTTTCTTTTTTTTTATTTTATCAATGTTATCAATGCTTGAGACGTTATTTGCTATTAAATATGGTAAAAAGACTATTTTTATTCATTCTAAAATATTTTTTGTAATTGGGAATTAAAAAAGAATATTAAATAAAAAATAAAAATTTAAAATATACTTGCCAATTTGAATAGGCAATACAGTCAGCAGTCAGTGGCATTTATTTTGCATTTTTTAAATAATTTCCATAAATTAATGTTCAGCAATGTATCTTTCATAAATGTACATCAAGTTGTTAGTTAAGTCATCGTTTTTATTGCAGTTCTTTTGATATTCTGCTTAAAGGTGGTTATAAAAGAGTAAGTGGTGTGTTCATCGATTTTCGGATGGGTCCAGAATGTTTAACTTACAAATTGATAACGTCCTATATCATATAGTATTCTTTTACGATATGCATTGCTATTTTAATGATTTCTTAAAAATCTTTTGCAGTTAATTCGAGGAGTTTGGGTTCCACATGATAATGAAGTTCTCCGTCCTTCATTAGCTACGAAGGTATCATTCATTGGTGGATTGCTTATTGCTGTCCGCAATCAGTACTGGAAAGCAGAATTATCAGAGGATCATCTATATATGTTAAGAATATTGACAAAAATTTGTGGCTACATAATTTTATTGGAAAATAGAGAATTTTTAAAAATATTTGTTATAGGTTAAATATCTGTCATCATATATTCTTCCTCAGTTTTTTTAAACAAATTATATTTTAGGTTATCGTTGCATTATTCGTTTGTTTGAAATTGAATTCAATAATTATGGATATTCAAAATCCCTTAGCACTATTTGAGAATTTTTTGTCTCTTTTGCTTATTGGTGGTAAATGGCGTACGATTCCCTCGTAAGTTATTTTTCTCTTAATTTATTTATTCATTTTATTTTTCTCTTAATTCTAAAATTCTTAATATTTTCCATATTTAAGAAATGCAAAATATTTGTTTTGTTTTTTTTGTTTTTCAAAATTTTAGGTTCATAAAATAATTTCGAAATAATTTTGGAGAATTTTCGAATAAGAATAAGAAAGGTTATAACTAATTACAAATACGACTGAATATAACTCAAGGTTTTTTATTATTTTGATTATTTTAAAAATAATAAAATGCTATTCAGGGAATCTCAAATCGCTCAGAAAGAAAGGAATACGGATATAGAAGTTAAGAAAAGAAAATGACTTTAACATTCATATTGTTTTTTTTTCACCTTTATCTTACTATTTTGTTCATGCTTATCTCTGTTTTTTTAATTTTTATTGTAATTATAATCGACAAAATTAACGGGTCCCACAGGCTTTTTATTTTTTATTATTTTTATATTTTATTGAATATGGAGTTGTTTTGTAAAAAGTTTCTGGAAATTCTAGAACTAATATATAACTAATATATTTTTTTGGATAATTTCCGTTCGTCTTAGGATTATTTAGGATTTCCTGTCAATATTTGAGAATTGTCGATTATACTGTACTTTGGTTATATTTAAATATTTAATTCTTAATTCTTAATATATTCTTAATTTTATAACGATGGTAACGATGGTAAATTGGATATTTTTTATTTTAAATAAAGTGGTTTCTAAAGTGATTTTCTTTTTGACTAATTTAGTTTTATCTTTTTTTATTTATTACTTGAACTGAATCTAGAGATGTTATTATTGTTGTTATTTTCCACTGCATATTTCAGATTTTGAGCGTTATCACTCCTTTCAGCGTAGCATGACGGAAAAGAAGAAAAGGATTATTGATATATTAGAAGAAGAACGAGCGAATTATTTCAGAACATTTCATGGAAAACTATCAAAAATCGTCATTATTGAAGTTAATAAGTGGAATATGAATCGTATTTTTCCTTATATAATATCGTGTGCGAGAAATGCCAGTTTTGTGTCGATAGATTTGGTTAATTTTGTTTTCCTTTAAATTCAAAATTTTTTTTTTCTTTGATTATCTTCATTGATTATTATTATCTTCTTTAATTCGCTTCTGGCTGAAAAAGTTAGGCACAATGGTTTATATAGCATAATATGGCATTATATAATAAGCGGTTTGTATTATCATTACTATTAGTCTAATTAGTTTCTTTCTTTTTTGGTTTATGCTAGCATATATATATGAATATTTTTAATCCAAAATCTTGTATATCGATAGATCGATTAGATTCGAATAATGGAATTTAAGGAACTTAGTGGCTTAGGACCTCAGAACTTTATTGGACAAGATATGCTATATCGTTATAAAATAATCTGTGAAACAGCAAGAACACGATCAATTATTTCAGTCGGTTTATGCATGTTCCGTTTGTTGAAATGTACGGAAAAAAAGAAGAAAAAAAGGATAAAATATGAGTGCCAGGTTTTTAAAATTAGTTTTAAATCAATTTTATATATTTTATATTTATATTTAATTTTATATTTATATTTTACATTATTTTTCAACCAGATTCATTAAATATGCTAACCATTATTTAATTCTTGTATTTTTTTTTTTTTTTAATAGCCCTTATCATTACTGGTTAGACTCCTCTGGTTTGTCGTACCGGACAATGCTAGGAAATCCCTTGGTGGAAGTACAGATGAGTCGTTAGAACCGGATTTTTTAGGGATAGGTTTAATCCTGCCAGGGATAGAATTTCGGCATACCTTGCGTTAGGCCACAATACCGCCTAATGAAGAGTGGTGCATTGGCGAAAGCCTTGATTCTCGGTGGCAATTGTCTCGAACTTCTAACGCACCATTTAAGGTGATATGAATTCTTATAAAAAAGCTTATTAGCCTAAAACATTAATTTATTCCAGCAACTCTGGGCCATATTTTTGATTTTTGATTTCAGTTTTCCCATTCAGAATTTCTTTTTATTTTCATCCATTCGAACGAAATCCTCAAGGTAGAATTTGGCGAAGTTATGGTATATAATGATATATAAATTAATTTGTAAATATAATATGACTATATGATATATATATATATATATAATTTGAAAATTCACATATTTTCATTCTCTTCTAGTTCTATTGTATGCAAAGAACACTTCAGGTATTTAATATATTGACAATGCGGGCCGTACCATTTATTGTGGAACCAAATTCAATGAAATTTCTCGCAAAAAATAATTTTGATATGAATGAACTTTTCTCTTCCAGCCTATTTCATACATCTGTTGAGGTCCATAAGTTTTTGCTTTTTTTTCGTTTCTAATGATTAAAATCATATATTTTTTTTTACCCAATTGGCAATTTTATCGGCATTATGTCATATGATCCTGAAAATCATTTTACGATAGTGTTCGAGTGCTTTCAACCTAATTTTATAGATAGTTATATATGATTTTAACTAATAAGAGTTATTCTTCTACAGGGTGACACAATGAGGTCGATTTGGTCGGAAATCTTGGCTGCCCGCATACCAGTTGTTTTCCACAATGGCTTGATTGATCTTTTTTTCATCTACCAAAATTTTTATCTTGGTTTGCCTGAAAGTTGCGATGAATTTATTGCTAATATCTCGGATTGGTTCAATCTTGAGGAATCATGTGGTGTTTATGATTCAAAATATGTAGCAGAAATGGATTTTAATACTAAGCGAACCTCTTTAGAATATATATTTAGAAAATGGTTTGTTTCGTATTTGCTGAGTTAAGGCCTTTAAATTTTTTTTAATTCAAAGGTTAATATTTTTTCGTTATTTAGCCAACGAAACAACGTTTTGGAGGCGAATTGCTCACGTGCTTTTATTAGCATTTCTTTCGATTATCATTTATTATCTGAGGATCCCACAACTGACTTCATCTACAGCATTGATTGTAGTTTACCTGATGGGTTTTACGAAAATCCTCCTCGAATAGATGTATATCATGATTCAACGATAAAGCAACTTTGCTCTAATTATTTGGTAATTCGATTTTTTTTACTAAAATTTCTAAAATTTTCTTTTTACCATTTCTATTATTTCTATAATTAAGAATTGTACGTTTTCAAAAAAATATAATAATATAAAAATATAATAATAATATAAAATCTAAAAAAATACAAGAAAATATAAGAATGAAAAAAAATAAAAAATTTTATATCTTTTTGGTAAATCATTTATTTTTTTAATTTTTTATATTTTGAACTATTTTTTGAATTTCGTAGAAACGTTGAATTTTTGAATTAATTTGGACTTGGAACTAAAGATAAATGAGAAATTTTTAAAATTAAAGTCCCCTATTCGTTTATTAATTCAAAATTTTTTGTTTATATTTTCAATAAATTCAAAGAACTTAGTCTTTTATTATTCTCTCTTCAGTCATTAAGGATAAAATAAATGCTTAATATTCACTCCATTAGTACGATGATTTTTGTTGTAAAAATTAAAATGGATCCTCGGTACCACTCCAGTGCCTTAATTTATTTTGTTAGAGGGCAAGATCCTTAAATTTTAATTTAAGCAACACCCTCTTAATTATCCTATTTTCTGAATCATTTTGAAATTTTTAATTTTTTTATAAACAATTTTTTCTTCAGAAACGAAGAAAAGTATTTCAATTATTCAAATCAAAAAAATTATATAACAATATCGTTATATATCGTTAAATTCATTAATTCAGTTTTTCATTTTATTATAATTATGAAGACAAATGGTCAAATTAAATTTACATAATGAAATTTTAAGTTTCTTTTTTAACTTTTTAATATATTATTCTTTATTTATTTATTTTTGGCATGCAGATTAGAAAATTGGAATTTTTTTAGAGGATTGGTAACTGCAAAAAGCAACAATGTAATTATATTCATAACATGGATTTATTGCTGGATTGTGAATATTACAACAATTTAAAAGTATTAATTTTCCATTATCTGCGTAGTCTCCTTAAATTTCAAATTTTATTTAAATTTTTAATATCTCTTATTTTTATCCCATGATTACGAAAGAACATCATATCGTTAGTAATAGATGTAATTCGTTATTTTTTAAGTACATTTAGCATATCTTATAGACTCGCCAACGTCGAAAGAGGCGCCACTCATCATTTTCGGAGAATAGTTCAAGTGGGGGTAATGGAAAGAACAATGAAAATGAGCCATTGAAGGCGGGCGAGGAAGGAAAAGATGAAAATATGGAAATCGATGAGCAAGAGGAAGAAAAGAATAATACAGGAAATTCAGATCCAGTATTCAAAACTTATGAAAATAGGTCAGTTACAGGTCAGTTTCACCCATTTATCATCTAATTTCTAATATAAGATTTTCTAAACTATATAATATTGAATCATGGTATGTTCATTTTTTTTGGATGAAAATTTTATGGAAGTACCAACGAGTGTAGATAAATTAATAAAATATTTTCTGCGGAATAGATAAAAGTACCGAAATGATGATATTGCATATGGCAATAAGCAGGAATCATGAGATCACTTGAATGATCCTAAAATTGATCTATATTGACCATGAAAATTCTAAATTAGTAAACATAATTCTTTTTTCTAAGTATTATCGTGTTATTTCCAATTTAACTGATTCCATTGGCCATTAGAATCACATGGGATATTTTTTTTTCTTCTTTTCTAGTTACTAAGGCCTAAGCCTAAGCCTAAGCCATTATAAAATTTAGCAAGAACGTGTCACAATATATGCATCAATTACTGTGGTAGGCGACAAGGAACATGGCCGAACCAGTTCGCAAACAATGCTCTGTGACCATGTTCTTAATATACAGATGATACAGATGATAATTTGAACGAAGATGGATGTTGTCATGTGAAGCTCTGTCCAGTTGGTGGATATATATTTACTTATAGGCAAAAATATTCAAAGGCAGATATTTTCCGCTCTCATTGGCCAAGTTTTACATCAATTGAGATTATGCTTAGCCAGATAGATGAAAAAAAACTTTTGTTTTGTGACTGATTGATTGATTTTGCAGCGATTCTGGAGAGTTTTCATCTGGTAAAAGAAGGCATTTGTGGCTGTAGTATGCAAGCTGGAGTTTAATTCTTCTGAACATTAGATATAAAAGAGTGGATCTAAGATATTTAAATTTCCATCTTATATGCGTTTCGTATATAAGAATTTTCTTCTTATTTACATTAATTTAAAGGTTGCCTCCTTCGAAACCGCTTTATCATCTGTTGCAATTTATTATAACTCACCAAAAAGGCCCAGTGTATTCAAGTTCTGTAGCACTATGCTCTGGACTGGATTTATGTACTGGATTTATATACTGGACTTTTGAATGTCGGCAGCTGGTTTCTCTGGCCCAGTCTATTACATACTGCATTATATAGAAAATTGTAAGGAAAAAGATAACCTTAACGCCCACCTATGCGTTTTTTAAAAGATTTCATCAATTTCCCATACTCAATTTATGCACTGATAAAGTGCTCTGGTTGATTCTGAAATATGTCGGATGGTTTGCCAGAGCACCATTCTGACTAAAAGCATTGGTAAAACCGATGAAGAATGTAGGTTGCCTATATTTGAAACGATATCCTGGATTTAGAGCTATATAAATTTGTTTAAGAGCATTATTTAGTGGAATCTCTATAGTGGACTGGTTGTTGCTATGAAAATCACCTTATACCTTTGAGTTCGGACTCTTATAGGAGCGAATTGGTCATTAAAAAATCCATATGGTATGAATTTTTCTTAGGTCTTCATTTTGTTGTTTGTTTGTTCTTGCTGACGTCTGACGTCTCATCTCTGACGCCTTAATCCTGATATTCAATTTTCTTTTGTTTCTTAAAGAAAATTATTTAAATTTGATTATCAAAGGTGAGAGAATGCGATGTTTTTGTTATTAATTTTATGAACGCTAAATATTCATCCTTTTATCAGTTTTATCAATTTTCTTACAGCTAGCCATAATGCTGGAATAGATTCATTTATGACTGGTTTTGCAATGGTTTTTATGTCGCGAATGAAAATATTACGTGACAAACGTTTTAATCCAGAGCAAGGTTGGTGTTCGTTTAATTGATTATAGTCGAATGGTTTCATTTCTTATAGAAATTTTTTTGGATATTATATCTGATGTAAATACATCATGCTTTCACCACTTTCTTATTTCACTTTTTTTTCTTTCTTTCTTCTATTTCTGGAGCGCTTATCATTGGTGATTATTACTCACTCCGCTAGTTCGTCGGATTCCGGCAAATTTTGCCAGGAAGTCATATGGTAATAAAAATACAGGTGGAATTGCCAGCATCACCCAAATTTTTAAACATTTCATCATATTGCGAGTAGAACACCATTATCGGCGCTTCGAAATAAGAGCAACAACCAAGCCAATTTGCTTCCCTTTGCTTTCGGCGTTCGAAAGTGCTTTCATTTGTCGAAATATGATGTGATTATCCGGTACATTATCCGATCTCCGAACCCGAACTATTCTCGATATAACCATAGAAACTATTTTGCCTGTAAGTCATCGATGATAAAACAAATATTAAAAGCAAAAAAATTAATACCCTAATTATTTGCAAAAATTTTTTTTTTGTTGCAGGAAATCGCCTACCCATACCGGCTACTGATTCGCTATTTAGTATTTTTAAAAGTGAATATTCTAATGCTTCGCATGATCACAAAATTTTATGGGAAAGAATTCTGAAAAAGCATTCCCATGGCGATGACTAAACGATATTTGATTTATATTTAATAGCATTTATAAATTAATTTGCAATTTTTATTTTGTTGTTCGATTAATTTAAATTGGAATTTGAAAATAAATATATATATTATTTAAATTCACTAGAATGCAATTTTTTTTATGCAAATAATTTTTTTTCTGATCTAAATTTTATTTTAATCAATTAGATATTTCTTCTAATAGCTCTCAGCATTAGTGCTTAGACTGGATCTAGCGGTTACAAGGCTAAGACGCTTCCAAGAGGCGCAGTCTGAAGTCATCGTCGACAGTAATAGAAGCTGTAAAAAATAAATAAATTATTGATTGGAAGCAGTGGGATTATGCTCGCCTGCCACGCGTTAATTGTATTAGAATAATTTTGAACGTTTTTATCGACGTTTCTGCGTTGGCGCTATCGAGTGAATCATTCATCTCCCAAGGATTTGCTATTCAGAGACATGCATATGCAGCACCAGTGTTATAGGATTTGTTAATGTTTTTATTTCTTCTGTTTTTATGTTTTTGTGTATATATATTAAATAAGCGATTTATTCAAATTTGAAGGTCCGATCTTTCTCAGTAAGATATTTATAAGGAGGACAATGGACGGAGAGTAGGAATCGAGCTTCACCAAATATTTTCTATACATGATACATCAGCTGGGAAACTCATCGTGAATTGAATTTTGAAAAAATATGAATTTAATCAATTATTAGTCGATTATTGGTCGATATCATTCGAATAATTTTATCGACGAAGAAGAAATAACTAAGGAAGGAAAAGCATTGTCGACAGTTTATTATGATCGATATTCAGCGAAGCTTTATCGAAATTTTTAAAAGTTTTTCTAGAAGTTTTCATCTCTTGGATTGTAAATATCGTTAATGTTTGTGAATAGTTATTGATTTGTTTTTTGAAGTTCTTTTTTGAGAACTAACCATTATATAGCTGAATTAATTGAATAAAGTAGAAAATATTAAAACCCTTAAAAATCTGGGCCACCCACAAATAGATATCCTTGCACAGTTGGATGAGATAGAACAGCTCAAGATAGATATTAGGCCAACTGGCCCAATATGTAAATAAAGGGATGAGAGAATGGGGGCACTAATAAATACCAATACCAATCCCCTCAATACCAATAGGCACACTGATATAGAAGAGTGATAAATTGATGGCAGCTAGCCCGAATGGGTATTTAAGACTTAATATATCGCTCGTATGCTTTTCGGCCTTAAATGTGGTCCTTTGTTATTAGCAACCATTCATTCATCTTCATCTAAAAATATCCAGTTGCGACAGAACTAATAAAAAATCTTTACGTTGATAATGTCTTCCTAACATTTGATAATGAAGATGAAACGGTTAAAGCTTACAAGGAACTAAAGACATTTCTTGAAGACATGTGAAGCTGGGAATGTTCGTAACTAATAGTGATACAGTAAACCATCATATGGGTCATTGAGGTACCCTGACACGAATGCGCTGCTAAAAGCTAAAAGTTATAGTCGTATCAATGTTCGACTCGGGTATTTTAATTTCTTGCACTCTTCCAATAAAAATCTTACGAAAGCTTATGACAAATATGACTGGGATCAGAAAGTTGACGAGATAAAGAGCCGATAATGGCCAGACATATTAAGAAGAGTCGATATCAATAAGACCGTCCAATATCAATAGATATCAATAGATCGTCCAATAGATTGATTAGAGAATAAATACAATAAAGAAATCCACTGCTTTGGCTTTCGCTATTGTAGCCCACATAATTGTTATTAAACAATATCGTCAAGTAAAGTTTTTGATAGCAATAACGAGAATGGTACCACTCAACGAGATTTCCATTCCGAGATTAGAATTACTGAATTCCTGAATTCCTCATTTGAAGCTGTAGGCTGACTCATCGATTTCATCGCTAGCCAAATTGGAATTGAGGTGGAGATACCTCATCATCTGTGGTCTAATAGTAGAGTTGTCAGCGATTGGATTAAAAAAAATAAGAAAGAACAGGAACAATTTTGTTCGAAATAATTTGGAAGAAATCAGAAGACACCAATATGTAGCAATTCGATGAATTTGAGCATGACATCTACAGCAGAAAAACTTAGTTTTTCCTGTACTGATTTATCTTGCACTCCATGTTATAAATCCTTATGACCATAAAGATTTTTTTTTTAAACCAAAATCTAAAAATATCATGCCATTTCATAACCTTTTGACAATGACTTTGACATTGTCAAAAGGTTTGTTTCACTGTTGAGTAATGATGATATCCAAAAATATCTGTTAATTGCCGAATTTCCAGAAACAGCACAAAGTGATAAACGATGGGACCAATGGGAAGATTTCTGATTTTGTCAAGTTTTCGTTAAAAGATATTATTTTACAGTAAAGGCTATTCCAAATCGAAGGCTGCCAATGTATAATCAGTCAAAGAGCTGCAGTTGTGTGGGTATATTTTTTTAAAGATAAAAGAGGCCCCATTCGAAACATTTGCAGATATTAGATCTCGAACAACAGTATCCTCAACAGCGTTAATTGCATGTTTGTCACCAAGATATCAAAATAATCATCCTGTGATATGCAACATGATGGACTTTTATTTGTTATTTTTATTGATCATGCTTCTTTTGTCGGGCTTGGTATGATCGGAATTCGAAATTTTTAATAGCAAACAAACTAAATATGCACGTTTTGTTGGCACATCTGTGGTGTGGGACTACACAACGATCTATTAAAAGAATTGTACTATTTATGACTAAATATATGAAACTCAAATTAAATTATATAACGCTGGACACGAAATTTTGCCTCTGAATACTTTCTGGATCTACAACCTCGGCAAACTCCAACTTTTCTGTCTTAATTTCTCGTATGGGCTCAGACATCACAAAACTGGGTCCAACTGGTCCAATAGCAATGTTGGCATACAATGCAGTCTCGCATTAACTTGCTTTTTTGAGAAATTTGTGACATTTTGATGGAAGAGTTCGTTCTGGAATTTTTTCGCCATTTTCATTCTGACTGTAGCTCAACCAGTCGGGACCCTGTCACCACAACGAAAAAGATTCTTTTGTAAATATTCCTTTTAATGCTTTATCTGTTGTCTTTTGAAAGGACATATCGAATTGTTACATGTTGATGTCGTCTTCTGATTTCTTCTAAAACAATTTGAATAAAATGTTTCTGCTCTTTCTTATTGTTTTGTCGAAATAACGAAACTCGGGGAAAAACCGTGAATTCCCATAAGATCTGCAAAAGTTAAGTTAGCCAATGGCAAAGAATTAATTAGGCCGGTATCCCTCTAGAAATTACAAAGGAAAAAGAATTTGTCCCTGAGAGATATCCTATTCTACACATTCAAGCACACCATTAAGGGATAATGATGTATTGGTATTGGTATTAAGAAACAGAGAAGTTCGCAAACATATTAAGGATCCCTCTGAACAGAAATCGCTACATGCAGTTGTTCATGGCAAAGAACTAACATTTAAATTAGTTTCTTTATTCTTAATTTAACAATTCTTCCTTTTTATCAGTGGTGAGCGTAAGCGATTTCTTAATTTTAATTTAAAGAGTGATCTCAAGGAAGATGTATATTTTATTAAAAAAGAAGAAATTATAAACGAATTATTTCTTAAGAATAGTTGGGATAATAAGAATAATTGTTATCTTGCTAAACATCGATGGAAAAGATTTTTGTTGATAACAATTCTTACGTCTATGACAGACTTTTGTCGGATGTCGCCGAATGACGAAGATAACTGCAAATATGAGCAGATCATCCGTATCGCACCTGCTGCATAAACGAATTTCTTTTCCAGCAAGAATATTAGGAAAATCAGAAAGTCTGGAGTTGGAAATGATATTGGAAAATAATAGTTGAGTGCGTCATTAGTGAATGAGAGGTCCAATAAAGATAACTTCTGCTTTGAGAGAATGGAAGACAAACTTCCTTCCATCCATCTCAAAAAAAATGTAAGCTGCCAAGAGAAATTTTTGGGTTTGTTTTGGGGAAAGGGAAGGTGAAAGGGATGAGAAAAGGGGTAAGTATGGAAAAAGTTGTGGATCGCGGGAGCATTGGATAGGAACGTTTTTATCGACATCGTTCTTGCGTTGGCACTATCGAGTATTTCATCCATCTCCCAAGGATTTACCATTGGGGGAAATGATAGGCCGCACCAGTGTTGTAGGATTTGTCTATGTTTTATATTTTTTTCTGTTTTATGTTTTATATATATATAGTGAATAAACGATTTAATTACCCAAGTTTGAGGGTCCGATTTTTTGCATTTGATATTTATAAGGAGAATGCTGGTCAGAAAATATATAATAATTTTAGCAGTTAAAAGGTACAGCGAGGCAGGAAATTCAAAAATTTATACATAATATAGAGACCTGGAGCACCTGGAGCGGATTATCGAAGAAACTTAAAGGAAAATATATTCTGGTGGTAGGAATCGCTGAGCTCCACCAAGTGTTTTTTGTTGTCACATTTACATTTGCTGTCGCCTTAAAAAATAATAGGCATTTAGCAAAAATCAACTATTCATTAATATACTTTAATTAAATAGTTGCACAATAAAGGTTGAAATCTAAATCTAGTTGAAACGCTGATCACTGTTTTTCTATCAATAAGCGAGGTGAACAGTAGGGATCGGAAATTTGTAATTGTATAAAGAATGTACACATCTCTGTAAGTTTTTCCCAAATTACCAGAAAAGTGAGGAAAAATGAAAATAGATCAAGTTTTCCAAAAAAAAATGGGATTTAAAAATAATTTATTTCTAAATTTGCTTTATCTGTTTTGTTCAGTTCGGTGCTTTACAGCATTGATACTGAGTTTCCATGCAAAAGGCCTAGGAATGGAACGAATTTAACCTAATCAGCAACAAAGATTTAGCAAGAAACCTAAAAAATTCACAGATTCATATGTTTATTATTATTATTAATTATTATTATTATTAATTATTATTGTTAATTATTTATTATTAATTATTATTATTAATTATTATTACATTATTATTATTATAATATTTTTTATAAACAATTTAGAATTACGAAGAGTGATAAAGAAAAAACTCGCTTAAAAATATCGTTTAATTATAAAATATCGTTTAATTATAATTACGCTAAACTTATCAATTGCTGTTTAGTTCAACTTGGTGATATGTTCGAATTCATAAAATTGGGATCACAGCGGTCATTTTTCAGAAACAAAATTTAATTAAAATATGCTTTTCGTGAAATGCGATGTCCATCCCAAACTTATGTTTCAAGTTAGTTTTTCATTATTTTCATTTTTATCCGAAAACTTATTTTTTTAATCGATTCCATGATCAGTTAATTAATTTCTAAAAAAGAATTGACCTTGACCTTCAATTAAATTTGGTAAGGCTGGCGTACCTTATGAAAAATTTTCATCTTTATTTTAATTTTATCTTTAATTCAATTTTTTAATTTAATTTTAATTTTAATTTTTTCATCTTTATTTAATTTTTATTTTCATCTTGTGTCTCATTAAATTTTATGAAAATATATAAAATTTTTCCAATTTTTTGCGTGGTCTTCAAATCTTTAATACTTTATCTTTTGCGTTACCCATTTTGTGAAAACATTGCATAGTTTTTTAATATTTTATTTCTTGCGTTTCGCCTTTTATTATTGATTTCATTTGTAGGTTTAATTAGCCAAGTCTGAAGAAAAAAGTTATAATCGCGCGATTTTAACCTTTTTCTTATAATCGTGCAATCTATTGGTCGTTTAAAGGTAGGCGATTTAAATGATTAAAATATATTTGCGTGGTAGGCGAACATTATTTTCCTTCTATCTATTTTAATTTTTACAATGCGTTTATTGAATATATTAAAAACTGCTAGAAATTGCTATAAAGAAAATGATTCATGATGTAAAAGAAGAAAAAAAATGAAAATATTTAATATTAAATATTCAAGGTAAAAAAAATGAATTAGATAGGCTCAACAGTGTTGAGGTCACAAAGAAACAGGCCCCTAAAAAGTAATTTGATAATTAACGAGATTACTGGTGTAATACTAATATTTTGGTGATAGAATTAATATTCAGAAACACTAATAATACTGATATAATCCTGAAATTCTATCAAAAAAACAATTATTAATAATTATAAAGGAAATTATATCAAATAATTATAGAGGAAAGATATCACAAAAAATAAAAAATGTATATCTAATATAGGAAAAACGACCCGTCAGTTCTCCTCACTGAAAAATATACTGAAACATAGTACCATTAACTTAATTGATGGAAATTTTACTAAATATATACAATATTCAATAATTTAAATAAAATAAAAAATAAAATTTCCGGTGATTATTATATGGAAAAATTAATTCAAACAAGTCCACGAATATTCCATATCATCATAATTCGATCGACACCAACTGTCACTAAAAGACCAATTTGTTCCTGTAGATGCATACATACTATTCCATGACGCAAGTCACACGATACCGCTAATGGAGTTAGGCTGAAAAATTTGTATAACCGAAAGAATGAAAGGAAATACGATGATCGGGTGCAAAAGCGTCCCAATTAAATCTACAGAATAACCTATCAATTCAACCTATCAATTAATCAAATGTCCTTATAGAGAATCAATTTTTTCCAATTCACGATAACCTCAAATTTGTTTCTGCTAGGAAAGAAAATAAAATTTTGCATTAAAGGAAAATCATTAAAATATTGAAAATGTTAAAAGTTCAGTTGAAAATATTTGAGGTTTCACAAATTATATCGGAAAAATAGAAAATTTACTCGAACTGATCAGGGAATTGTTGCATTCTTGAATTACATGCATTACAGATTCTAACAGGTAGTTCATAACCCATCGGTGGATAACGCGTTGTGTTACTACTACAATGTGCACAAACAGCACTACCACATGTTCGACAGTGGTGCTGTCGAGAACCGACCACCTAAATAAATATGAGACCTTTTGTAACTTTTGTAACAACCACTTATCTGCCACAATTAAAAATTCAAATTCAAATTCACCAACTTTCTTTGCCCACATTTCTTTCAGATTCCAAAAATAGGGAGAATCACAAAGTTGACAATTATCACTAGATTTCCATTCCGGTGTTTCTAAACGCTGAGTAGTCATATCCCAACAAACAAGTGTACCATTTTCATCAGCCGAAAATAAACGACAGGCATTTTGAGCATAACAAAGGCACGTCAGTTTCGATTTATGGGCGCTAAGAAAATAGAGGATTATTAATCATAGAGGAAAAGACAAAAAAAAAAATAAAAGAGCTGCTGAGAAAACGCAGAAAATAAACAAATTTCATCTCAGCTTTTGAATATTTTATTTATTTGTTTCATGATGAAAAAAAAAAGACCAAATAAAAGGACGAAAAAAAATGAAGGTTTACTTCATTTCGAATGCTTGACCTCTTTTCCCACCAATATCCCATGTAATAACCAGAAAATCTGCTCCAGCCGAAAATAATAATTGGCGCTTGACGTCCCATGATAATGCATTTATTGAAGCTGTAGATAATTATTTAAAACCCATTAATTATATGAAGAATCCAGATAATCCTCAATTTTGTCTGAATTTTTAACAATTTGCTGGTTTGTGAAGTATTGGAAGAATTCCAGTTGGAAGAGTGTTTTCTGTTTTCATTCTTTCTTTTACATTTGATGAAACATAAAAAGGATTTAAAAGTGGAAAAAGACCTGTATGTGCCGAGAGTTTACTGATTAATTGTGCGTCCGAGCCATTGATTCGTAATAGTAAAATATTACCACTTGAATCACCAACAAAAATAAATCCTGATGGTGAATCAAATTCCATAGCTGTAAGAGTCGAATCCGCATTATAATATCCTAAAATAAAAATAAAAAAATCCAAAATTTGGAAAACAATGTTTTTTTTGAATAATATATATTTTAAAACCACAACCTATTTTCACAAAAGACTGAGAACAATGCCATATAAGAGATTTGTCCTTACTGCAGCTAAAAAGTAATTCACATTCAAGAGATAAATAAATTGCTGTAACGACATTCGTATGAACGCTAATGTGTCTCGATTCTGATAAACTGTTCATATCATCCGCCACAATATATTCATAAATACTGCCATTAACAAGTCCGATAAAAAGCCTCAAAAGCAAATAAAAGACACTTTCCTTATATGATTTATTTCATAAAGAAGAAAATTTTAAAAAAGATGTGCACAATGCAAAATAAATCTATTTTTTTCCCTGCAATAATATTTTCCAACAAAAATTTTAAAGAAATAAATTTAGAGAAAAAACAAAATTTTAAGGACAAAATCTTTCAATAAAAATGAGAACAAAATCATACAAAAAAATAAGCATATTCAAATACACACAAAAATTACCTTAATTTATCCTCTTTGAAACACATTGAAGTTGGAGCAAATGGCATATAATGATGCACTGATGGCCAAAATTGCCCATTATCACGTTTTAGCCAAATTCGTATCGAGCGATCATCACTTATCGTAATAACGCCATCTTCTTTGGTTAAAAGAAAAACATCATTAACACGAGCGATATGTCCTTCTATTTTGTGCAATAATTCTGCAAAAATTTCAATTTTTATTAAAATTTTGTATTCATGTGGAATTTTCACGAATAAAAAAAGAACGAAAAACAGATTAATCATAAAATAATAATAAATATTTTCTTCCACATGAATAATACATTACTTTCCGCATAAGGGAAAATTAATGGAAAGGGAAAGTTGATGAATCATTTAACAATTTCCCAAAGAGTCCATAATCACTCGTTTCAAAGCAAATTTCGCCGATTCTAGATTTCCAGTTAACAAATTTGCACGAATTTCAATCACACTATCTTTCTAAACGTGAAAAAAAATGCAATTCTATATTATTAGTTCCACACGATAAAGAACAATTTAATTTAAATATAATAAATACATAATATTTGCTCAAATAAACTTGATATACCTCAAATAAAAAAAAGAAGCAAATAGAAAACCTGGTTTAGCAAGACCCATGCTGGTTGCAGCTGAAGAACTCGGCCTCGAATTAATTACAGCTGTCATAAAACTGAAAAAAAAAAGGAACAAAATAAAAGCTATATTTCGATTTCGATAACCCAACAAAAAATACCATAAAAACTAATTAATTTATTTATTTTTAAATTACTCAAGTATATTAAAATTTGGCCAATAAAAGTTACAGATTTTGCAAAAATACAAAGAGTTATTACGCAAGCAGTGCTCCGCACTCTAAATAATCCATTTCATCAATGAACAATTCCATAAATTCAAAAAGAAAAAGTTTCCTTAATATTTTAACATCCTTAATAAAAAAAAAACTAGAAACGTTCATTGAATTCTCAAAGGAAACTCGTCGTTTAAAAAGAACTTTCAAAATTTTAAATTTAGCTCATAAATTCATAGCTATTACGAAACTTTTTAAAGAAATCGTTTTTTAAGGAGAATCCGCAGTCTCCGCCGAATTCTTAAAAGAATTCATAATTTGCACTAGCAAAGGAATTCATAGGATTTTTGCTAGATTTTTAAAAATGAAAATTTGGAACATATGAAAAAAATTACAAAACTAGTGAGTTAGACAGAATTTTTTAATCTTATCCACATACACTTGCAATATTTTAAAATTAAACAACCTTTAACAATCAATAAATACAAAAAAAAGAAATTCAATTTTTCCACTGAAAATTTAGAAAAAATATCCTTTTTTATATCCCTTCTAAGTTCCATTAAGGAACACGTGCGAGAAGAGTCATCATTTCTAGCTAAAGCCATTCATTTCAATCGTTTAGAGACGAATTGCTCTTAGGAATTAAAAAATAATCCTCTTAACGAGAATACAAATAAGGCGTCAGCATCAGCTGAATTTTCGAAGATTTACTGCTACCGGGAATAGATGCCGGAATGCCGATATCTACAACTCCAAAATGAAGACAATAACCCACTTCGCCATTCAATATCATCAGTACAATTATTTTAAAATGAAATGAAAATTTAAACAATCTCCAAAGTGGGATTTGGAACCTAAAACGCAGTCTCTTATATTAATTCATTTAATTTCTTTACTGTCTAAGTTACAAGCGATAACGATAATCGAATGGAACGTTTTTTCGGCTAAAATAAGCTACATTTTAGATTTTTGCCCTTTGACGGACAGAATCTACCATTCAAAGATAAATCACGGCGGTGCTAGGGACTCATTTGTTTCCAAATTATTCACTAATGAAGAAATCTAAACGTTTCCACTAAATGGTAGCAGCCAAGCCGGAAGCAGCCCATTGAGAAAGAGCTATAAACAAAACATTCTACTAGCAAAAAATAACCACCCTCCCCCTCAACCGAGGATGCAAAAATATTTCGGACCATCAGCAAAGAGAAATCCACCAAAAAAACAAGGAAATTGAACGAAAAGAATGAATCATTAATACCGTATTCACGTTTTCGTTTTAGGACAAGGTCATATTTGAATCATTGATATATAAATTTTAATAAAAATTGAAAAAAAGATTTTTCCAATTATTTCGATAAATTTTTGTAGAATTTCAGCAAAGATCAAAGGTCGCTTTTTTCAGGAAGTTTTCTTTTTTTTTAGGCTTTGGCCACTCGTCTATCAAAGCCAAATCGTCTAATCCTTTCTCTTACAGAGGCTTTAATTTTAAGCCTTTTAATCGTGCAATATTCATTTGTATAAGGCAAAAAAAAAATTTAAAAAAATTATATATATTCTTGTTGGCCATAATTAAATTGTCAATCATTAAATTATCAGTTTTTCTTTATCAGTCCTCTTCTGATAATCAATTTTGTTATCATCAATCTTATTTTTAAGGCAAGACTTTAAACGTCAAAAAAAAAGAATATCGAAATATTTTTATAAGATATTTCTAATATATTTTCCCCTGGTTTTTTTCTAAGGCTATAATATAATATAACGTTTTGTATAGCCTTTTAAAGGTCCAATCTATATTTATTATATTTATGTTAAAATCAGCTGATAAAAATAAAAAATTTATTGAAAAATTCCATTAATCATATATATTTTAGGAATTTCAAATAATTCCATAATTAAAAATGATCAATTCTTCTTCTTCTTCTTCTTCTAACAGCTCTCTCACCATCACTGATTAGGCTGACTCCACTGGAGACAAGAGTAAAGCGTCTGCAAGCTGTGTCGATCTTTGTGTGCCATCGACGACAGTCATAGAAGTCATTCTCCTTTTCCATTGTCGAAGTCCATATATTGCTGGTCCATCTATACGCTCAAAATCTTTCCTGTATTAGTCCATGTTTTGATTGATTATTTTGGCTTTAATTGATTAAGACCTGTGTATTCAAATTTATGAGGAAAATATTATCGAGAAAAAAGCAATGACAACGATTGTCGCTAAATATAAATTAAAATTTCATCCCATTATTAAGCATAGATAAACGTTATCACAATGTTATCACTTTGAACATTGATTAAGAGTAGGCGATCTTTGTCATTTTATCATTTAATGATAATAATTTTTTTTAGAACTATTAATTTATATTTTTTGTCGAAATTTAAGTTTGAAATTGAGAATGAAATTAGAATAAATTAAATAGATTTAAATTAATTTTTTTTTTTTTTAGTGCAAAAACAACGAACAACGCACGAAAGGACACATTTATAATTGCTAATCGAACGTAAAATTGTATCAAAATATGGCAGTGAATTAAAATTTATATTTATTATGTATTCCATATCTCTGTTATGCTTTCCTCTTGAAGGGTCATCATTACTAGCTGAGTACGTTTCGCTGGCTCCCTACGTTGAACGAATATTCCAAATAGTGCATTGAGTGATTTAGCAAATTCTCATTATGTTTAAGTAAATTGGAATTGTGACAGTGGATTCTTTAGGTGAAATTTGAGGATCCTTATGGATTGCCAAAACTAGCGGTCTTCATCAAGCGATCTTCTGATATAGAGAAAAACTGCAAGAATCCAAGTAGTTGAAAAATTGAGAATTGATACTTGAATTGGAAATATAAAATTTTGAGGTAAACTTTATTAATTAGAAGAAAAAAATTTTTCATTGTTATTTTTATTTAAAAAATTTATGGGATAAAATCTCGAAATATTTTGATAAACAAAATATTTGAGTTCAATTGGGGGATTTTTTTTTTTTTTGCAAAATCTGGTTCACTTATTCGATTTATAAAATAATGTTAGTGATACTGGAATTTAAAATATCGATGTAGATCTTTGCAAAAACAAATAGATATTGCTATTTGCTGATTTTTGTCATGTTGATTTTTCTCAAGAGTTACCAATTATCATTAAATACCAATTTTTTTTTTGCTCATCTTTTCAGATTAAGCACCTTTCGTTGGTTTATTGCACCGGATAAATTTTGCACCAAACACCAGAAAGTCACCTAACAATAGAAATACAGCTATTATAATTCGAAAAATATCAGCGAATTATTAGCATTCATTTTAAATCGACTTTGTAAAAAATAAAATTCTATTCTATAAATTCGAAAAATTTAAAGATTAAAGACAAATATTCAATTTTAGATGCATTTAGCAATTTATCGACAATTTTATAAATAAAATTAAAGGTAAAATTATTGAAATATTAAGCTAATTGAGGAATTTTTGTTTCGATAGTTCATTTTATTTTAATTCAATTAGGCCAAAGCATATTTTGTTTTAAGTTGTAATGTGTCGCTGAAATAACGATGGAATCCATTATTTAATGTTTTCGCTCAATTGCGTTAAAATTTAAAATGATAAGCGCTCTTAGCAGAAAAAGAAATTTTAGAAAAAATATTAAAAATAAAATAAAAAATAATAATCGAATTACTTTGGCGAAAAGTAGTAAATCAATAAGTGTAGCAATATCGTTTGGATTCTAGAAAATTAGAGCTGGGCTTTCACTGAAAATCACGATTGGCATACAAAGAAAAAGCTAAAATCGGTTAATCTTCAACGATTTCATCAGGTCTTTTTTTAGAGCTGGAGCTTTAAGAATGGTCGAGTTAAACAATTTTTATCAAGACGCCACTTGGTGATAAAGATAAATCGCCAAGTATCACTCGGATTTCTTAAAGAGGTACGAGCGCTAAAAGTGAAGGTGCTTCGAAATCTGAGCAAAAATTCCCTTCATGAAATTAAATTATAATTTTTTTATAATTTTTATTTATAATTTATAATCTTTAATAATAATAATTAACAATAGTAATAATTAAATAATAATAATAGTATATAATATTAAATTAGTAATTAAATAATTTTATATTATTTAGTATTTAGTGCAAAATTTTAGTTATTATAAAAATCCAGTTAAACTAAATATTATTGAAAATAAAACAAGTTTTTTCCATGTAATTCAAAACCAGGTTTTTCATATTTCAAAAGAAAGAGTTGCTTAGTACTCATCATCATCGTGAAAAGAAAATTCAACGAAAATGGCAGCGCGTATTGTTTGTCGAATTACAAATTCCATTAAATAGCTGTTTAACTATTGGAGTAATAAATCGGCACAACTAGCTGGACAATTCATTTCGTATAGTAAGCAATACAATGGTGACTAAAAATTATTGTTGGGTCAAGAGTGGTCACTATTCGTCACCATAGCCATATATAAGTAAACCGATTTTATAAAATTTCATCAGTTTATCGTATTTATAATATCTCGATTTTGATTCAGTAAATACTCTTGAATTTTCTTGTATCTTTTTCATTTTTTTTCGTATACCATTAATTAATTCAGTTCGCTATGCTTCCAGTTATTCCAGTCATAGTTCAATAAAAAATTCCTAATCTAATGCGATAGAATCACATAGGAACGGTGACTATGCAGGGAAGAACCTGTTTTGTTTAAAGAATCCTTCTGGTGCTGGTAATCTATCTGAGTTTCTATCGCCAAGTGACTCGATTGCCCAAATTTGTCTTGTTCAATAAGCTAATGAAGAGCTCGCATTACCAGAAATGGAGTAAATTTCTTAAAAAGAAAAATTCATATTGCCATTGGCGATTTGATATCCCGAAAATTTCACTTCCATAAACTTTGCAAATATTAAATTATTGAGTTACTTCATTTAAAACCAATAAAAAATCAAAAATTTTATGAGAATAATAATTATTTTTTTTAATTTTTTAACAATTTTAATATTTTTATTTTTATTTTTGCTGATATATTAACAAACTTTTTCTAAAGTTATCTGACATGACAATTATCAGGGCGAAACGAAAATTAAAAAATTTTAAGAAATGAAGTATATTCTTGGCACGTTCGCATCGATCCTCATTGACGTATGCATTGCCCAACTGGGATACGGTGGTGGTGGTTATTGCGGTACATGTGCCATGAAAAATTCTGGAGTTTTTTCACCGGGATTTGGATATGGCGGCGCTGGTTATGGTGAGGTTTTAATTCAATTACGGAATTTATTATTAAATTGCTCCAATTTTTGTTGATCTCAACTGATCACGTTTTATGATCGTTTTATGATCGGATTTTTGCAACAGTTGATATATGGCCATATATTCCTATTTGTTTTTCTAATAGCGTTTATAATTTTAGTTTTTGCAATTAAAATCGAATTTCTCCTTTAGAGATTCATTTAGGGATAGGGGAATAAGGATAAATTTATTCTTAGATGTCCGATACCACCGACGAAGCATATACTTTTCCCCAATATATATAGATATTCTACTATTTTTATTATAATTTTTAATTATAATTAAAATTTAAAATTTTTTTTAATGAGAACTTTTTCCTCTATTTTAGCATCTTCGAATGTTGCTAGTCCAGTAGCGGCATATGGCTATGGACAAAGCCAAGGCAGTTATGGTAGTTATGGTTCCCCATCAACTTATTCAGCCTATCCGTATAGCAATTATGCTAGTGGTTCAGCGCAATCGAATGTAATTTTCATTCTATTATACTTGTTGAATCCACTGATCACACAATTATTTGACCACTTTTTTTATTTATAGCTGAATATATAGGGCTTAAATGTATATTTGTTCTAAAAAATTTATTTAAAAGATGCAAATTTTGAATTATTTTTTACGTCGCATAAAAGGCAATTCTTTTGCTAGTTTTCAGCTTCCATATCGTCAATCCAGTTATCCGTACGCTGGAACATTGAAAAGTCTCGGTTCTTATAGTAATTCACCCTATTCAAACTCCGTTGGTTCATTAGGCGCTAATTCAGGATTGAGTGGGACATCTTTTGGTTCATATCCACCTTCATCATCAAATGTAATGAGCTATCAACCTTACTCATCTTCATCAAATATCGCAAGCTATCCTTCTTTACCTAGTATGTATAGTAATTATGGATCGAATGATCCATCATCTAGTGATGGCTACAATTCTTATGGAGCGAATGGTTATGAAGCGTCAATTGGCTATAATACTCAAAGCTTGGGTTCAGTATTTCCTGGATATAAACATTACCGCAATAAATCCTTCTAAGGCTCTTTCGAATAAACCTCTAAATTATTCGCAAAATTATTGGTTTTTCTCTATACTCGATACAATATTTATTGTCATAATTAAAATTTTCTTTATCATTTTATTAATAAAAAAACAAATAAAATTTGATGTATAAATCTTAAAATTTTATAAATTTTGTAAATGAAGTGATAAAAGATAATTTTTTTAACGAATGTTTTTTTTAATTTTTTAATTCTTATGAATTTCTCTTTTTTGTAAAGAAAAAAATTTGACTATTTTTTTTTCTTTTTTTCATTGCATCACAGCTAAATAAATTATCTCAAATTTCGACGTATTAAGAAATTTAGCTAATTCTTTTCAATCGCATCCATAATTATCTCAGATTCTACTAAATCATAAGTGTTGATAAGTGTTCTTTTTAGTTCAGTTAAACTTAACAATAATCCTTATATAAGGTAAAATGGTTCAGTGGGATGTTAGTTCAGTTTTTTTTGCAGTGGTGATGCGATTCGGCACTCAGCAGAATCTGCAGAACCTGTAACCTGTCCTTCAAAAATCTGAGAAGCTAGCAATTCACCTATACTTCTGCAAAATTTATTTCACCCCATAAAGCCAACGGTGATTCTTGTTTTAAAATAATGAGCGTTGCTAGAAAAAAAATAAGACTTAAATGCAGCGAATGGTACTTAATAATTTTAAAGATAAATTAGAAATATGTAAATATGTAAAGGTAAATTAGAAATATGTAAATATTCATCAAAATCGAAAAGATAAAAATGAATTTTTTTAATTTTATTTTATTAATTTTATTTAAAAGTTAAAAGAGTTATTTAGTGGATCGCTACATTTATTTCGAAGCATCGATGCGTGGATTCCATTCTAAATAATTCCGTCTTTCGAAACACCAATTCAAAACGCGTAATAATCCATCCGTATTTTTATTATGTTTTTCTATTTTCATATTTTATGGCCGATCAATTCTGACACTTATAAAATAAAAATAAAACTAATACGACTAATAAAAATTTGTTTACGAACGGCAAAACAATGGAATATTACTAATTAAAAATGGCAAAAATTCCTAGAAAAAAAATTTGAAAAATATCAAATCAAAATAATATAAAAAAAAATATAAAAAATTTATAAAATATTTAAAAGACAAAAATTAGCAGTTAATAGCAGTTTTCATGTTTTTTGATGAATTTCTACGATAATTCTTTTTTTTTGTTAATTATTTTCGCAAAAATTTGTCGTTTTGATTGTGCAGATTTTATAAAATTTTTTTCCATATCATTAAAATCATAAATTTTGAGTTGATTTTCGAAGAAAAAAAAAGAAAATAAATAAAAAACGAGGACAATATAATCGACCGATTGTATTATTTCGACTAATAAGTTTTAAGTTTAATGCTTTCAAAACTATAAATGCGACTGAACTCGTCGCATAAAAACCTTCCCTCCTACCTCTCTGCCCTTCTTCATTACTTAACTCTCATTTTTCTAACAATTAAAATTGACGAAATATTAAAATATTATTTGAAATAAAAAAACAGACAGAACAAAAAAACAGACAGTTATAATTAATTATAATATAATTTAATTTAAATAAAATTTTGTAATTATATTTAAATTATATTTAATTATATTACAAAAATTTCGAACCAGCAATATCGAAAAAAAATTCGGCAATAACAAGTAATTTGAGTAATATTTTTGATAAGTGCGAAAATTTCCATTAATTTTAGTTTTAATTTAATTTGAAATTAATAAGGAAAAATAAAAAGTTTAGGACTTTTAAGAATTTTGAAATAAAAAAACATGTTCTATTGCATATTATTTTTTAATTAGAATACTCGAAGAGAATTTAATTATATGTGAAAATCTTATTTTTATTTAATTAATTCATATCTATAAATTAAAAATATTCTATGAGAAATCGTTTAATCGGAATTTTTATTTGACATAGAGAAAATTTAATGGATAGTCAGTTTTTTAAAATAAGCTAAGAGACTTATTGCTAAACGATTATTTTCGGTGTTTCCAATTTATAGAAATCGATTCGAGCAATTTGAGAAATTTTAGTTGATACAGAGAAGCACTGAGGGGTGGATACATAGTCGCTCTCCAGTCTTTTCGATTCCTTGAGATCTCCTACGATTTGCGAATCATTAAGAATTATATTAAACTCTATTGTGCTTTCGTCTATAAAGTCTCTAAAAAATTTTTAATTGAAAGAAGAAGAAAGACGCCTCACGTTTTCCTCATTGCATAAACCCGTAAATTTCATAATTGAATCTTTTTAAATAATTAATTTATGAAATTTGAAATATATAAAATAATTTACGAGAATATTTTAGAAATTGATAAAAAAAACTGATAAAAACATGGATCCAAATCGATACAGAAATGGTTTTACAAATCCTTTATCGTTAGCGTTATCATATATTGAATTATTTCTCAATGTAACAACCTATCCTTTCATAATTGCTTTTTTCATTACATTGATTAAAGAGAAGGTAATTTTCAATTAATCGAATATTTTCATGATAGACCTTAAAAATTTTATCAAAAAATCAGAATTTTATCAAGATATCTTTAGAGTTTCTTGAATTACTTTCGTTTTGTCGCGTTATATAATAGAAAATTACTACCGATATTTCAATATACATTTCGATAATTATTAAAATATATTAAAATCCATAGCCATCTAAAAAAAAAATATGGCTGAGTGATGTTGATGGCTTTATCAGTAAAAATAAAATATCACTCAAAGTGGTGTAAGTCGTCCAACCAGAAATGATAAATCGGCTAATCGCTAGAAAATAATAGTAATAATAAATAATAATAGTAAACTTCTACCAAATGATCTAAAATTTTCTATGGGAAAAAATTTTTTTTGCATATTTTATAATCGAAAATTTTTATAGTCATTTTCTCGAAATCTAGTGATTATCATGGTCAATACTGCATTCACTTATTTGTTTTATCATGTTTCAAGACTAACAAAGTTGATTTTCGAATTATGGTTCTATGATCCTCATAAAAACTGTGATTTTATTGCTGACTATCTTGTAACGATAAGTGGGTTTTAAATTATTCGAAAAATTCATTTAAATTCGTTTGCCAAATTTATCAAATCCTTTCTGCCTTTGACCACTCATGTCTAAGATATATTATATGGATCCGTCGAGCGGATAAAATCTCATATGATTGTACCATCTTCGCTCAAAAATCACCTGTATTAATAATACCTATCACAGAGCGTCGCCTTCGCTGGTTAGAACTCGTTCTCCGTCGCTTACCACAAGATTTAAGGCATATTTCGCTTACTGATGGTTGGCGTCAAAAGCGAGCTAATCAAGACCTAGACTGAATTAGAAAAGATTTTGAATTTATAGGGGGTCCAGTAATATATGGACTTAGACAATGGAAAAAGGAATAGCTTCTATTACTGTCGATGCCATCAGACCGCGTCGCTTGTATCTAGCATCTTACCCTTGTAGCCGTTTGAGCCAGCCTAACCAATAATGGTGAAAGCTGTTAAAAGAAGAGGAATTAGTCAAATAAATAAATAAATAATTTAATAGTGAATAATTATAGCATAATGGAATATATTATAAAAATTTCTAGTAATTTTCTAGCAATATTTTTTCATATATTTTTTATAGTTTTCTAACGAGGAAAATTCAAATATAGAAGTAAATAGAAAAAAAAGATGCAAAAAATTCATATGAGATGCAAGCAAATTTCCTTTTGTAATGCCAGATTGACGAAGCCATTCCGGATTTCTCCTATTTTCTCGCTTGATAGTTTTATTCCCATCATTGACTAGGAATTAAGGCTATGACGACTTTACTTTATTAGAAGGAAAATCGGCAAGGAATTCATTCATTCGTTTATCTGCAAAGAGAAATATAGGTGCCCGTCATAGGAACTTTAAATAATTTCTCAAAATTTAAGGTAATTTAAAGTACCTGAAAAATTTAAAGTACTTGCAAAAAGATACGCTAGTTTAATGTTTCTTCAGTATGGCTTTTTCATGCGATTCTGTGAGAATTCAAAAGGTTTTAAAGAAAGTAATTAAAGAAAATAAAATAACTATATAATTATTTATTTCCATGTTTTAGCGAAGCATGCAACATGTATTAATATTGCAACGATTGTCGTCGAACGAATCATTTCAACTTTTTCGAATATAAATTCGGGCAAAAAAAATTGCTTGAAAACAATTATTTTCAATTATTCTAGCATAATATTGGTTGCACTACAGGTGAATTTTGCAAGTAAAAAAAAAAAAGCAAATTCTTGAAAACCTTTTAAGGCTTTCCATAGGAATATTGCGTAAAAGTTCCTTCAGCAAATGCCTTTCAGGTTCAAAATTTATTTATTATCGAGAAACCTGCATTTGGCTTTCTCATTTAGAAAGAAAGATAATAATGGATGAGGGATATTTTTTAAAAATTTTTATATTTAAACTGCTCAGAATAAAATCGAATTTCCCGCTGATAACCACTGATTTTTTTCAGTGGGCTGTAGCTTTAATGATATTTTATCTGTTCATCAAAGGAATCATTGCTCGATCTCTACCGTATTTTGTTTTTGCACCGATATATTTGCTTGGCGGATTGGTGAATTTTTAATTTTTCTTTTTTTTTGTTATTATTTAAATTTCATTCAATATCATTCCGAAACCCATTCATCAGCCATACCAATCTTTACATTTATTTTAATGCCAGAGTTTGGGCATTATTAATGCCACAATATTATTGATATCATCAGTATATATTGAATAACTACTTAATCACCAGTGGTAGCCTATTGTTGCTAATAGCTTATTTAAGTAAGTTCCCCTTAGGATGCGAATTGAAATCGGGCTCAAGCTCAAACTCGCGAGCGATTTTATGATTAGGAGAGTGAAAGCCATACATGAAGAAATCTGCGAATGTCGGTCGGGTTTCTAAAATATTAAATCTTTTTATATTCGCAATATTTTTGTTTGAAAAATATTTTTTCCAACATTTTCTATATTCCATTGGAACGTTGCAATACTTTTTAGTCTTAGTTTTTAAATGAATTTTCATTTCGATGTTGTTCGGTCATTGTCGCATCACAAATCAAGCATACTTATCGTTCATATAAATACAGTACGAATCCTCAAGCTCTCTGATGTTTTAGAAAGAAAATCCACCTTTGACAATGGTCATTTATACTTTTATGAAAAAAATGCAAAGAAATTTAGCCAGAACCTTCTGAAATTAATGGACGATTGCCTATTAAAATTCTCGTAAGAGCGTCAAACATTGGTAAATTATTCTTTCGAGATGTCTGCAACATATGTTCAGGAGGGAGAGAACGAATTCGGAATTCTGGTGGAACACTGATCTTATATTTACCACAGTAATGACCGCTGCATAATTTAGCCACAAGCTACCATACTGACGAATTTCAAGGACTAAGGATTTGGCATGAACTTAGATTTAACAGCGAAATACCTCGTTGAATATTTTTTACTGCTACTTTAATACTGAATAAAATTTTCGCTCTATCTAAAATATAGAAAAAATTTTTCAATTTTTTTTATAGATTTTCGCCTTATTACCGAGAATCACTCGAAAAATAAGTGAAAAAAATCGTCTCAAGCAACTACAAAATTTACAACATTCATTGAAAAATCGTTATTATCATTTGCAAAACGTAAAAGCTGCTGAGCTTCTTAATCCAATTATAGTATCCGGAGCATTCTTATCGATAATATGGATTATTATTGGCGCCACGAGATATACATTTGTGATTAGCGACCAGGTGGATAGTATTCTGAGACCTTTTTACTTCATGATTTACTCAATTGAGGTGATTTCACGTAATAATTTTTCACACATTATTTTTAGCTAATGTATACAAAGAATAGAAGTTTTATTTTTAATGGCATTCATCATTCATCATTTGTTGATTCATCTTCCTCCTCATAGATGAGATCTTTTAAAAGCAATTTGAAATCAGAAATATAAATCGGTTTCTAAATTTACGCTATTATATGCTTATTCCCTTTAAAAGGCAATTAGGGAACTACAATGGCTTGATAAATTAAGGAATTTCGGTTTTTTTTAAGAGTCCTCATTATAACTGGTTAACCTCGCTCTGCTGGCTTGACACATTGGGCAATATGCCAGAGAGTCTCTTGCCGATAGAAATACAGGTGAGTCGTGAGCATCACCTGGATTTTTGTGCAGTTTTACTCCTGCGGTGAATCGAACCCCAGCATCGGTGCTCCAAATCGAGCAACAATCCACTAAGCAATTCTAATCTCTTAAAGAATTTTAGTGTAAAAGATTAAATAAAATTACAGTATTTTAAATGTATCTATTCCTATTCCAGGTGGATATCGTATCCGTATTGCTTGTATATAAAAGTGAATGGTGGCATAGATTTTTGAATAAACATTCACGGAGTAGAACGAATCAAGATAAACCTAAAAAAATTGGAACAGTCGCACCAATACAACTCGAAGCCGACATGTATTTTAAAAATTATGCATGGTGATGAAAATATTTAAATATATTAAAATTAAATAATATTCAACATAATGAAAAAATTTTTTAATGATCTAATTATGTTCCATATAATTCACCAAATTCACCAAATTTGAGTAAATTTTGATAAATTTTAAGTAGATTTTAAAGAATCGATTTTGTACCACAAAGTTGCTGTCATTTTCATTTTTCGTAATTTTCGTTTTAAAATTTCTGATATATTTCATAAACGCATAGAAACGCCTAAATTCAAACCACATCGTATTCCTTTAATAACTCGATTTCTCCTCATAATTTCTCCTCAAATCCTGTTATATTCACCTTCTATTATAAATATCCCTTAGGTATTATAGAAAAACTTTGCGCTAATTAGCCTAATTTGATAGTTTTGCTCGCTGTGCCATCAATATAACGATTTTTTTTGTCATATAAGATTCTGAAAATAATAATTTATCTTCCTATAAAAAATTTCCCATTATTTTTACGCATCATTTTTATTAGCAATATGAAATATTCATCTTCTTCTAACAGCTCTCTCCATTACTGGTTAGATTGGCTCCGCTGGCTGCCTACAAGTTGCTCGCTATAAAATATATTAGATTTTGTGGAGATCTATACGAATATATTCCCTGATAAATTATTGGTCGTCAAGTTAAAACCTTCACAAAGTCGCAAACTTTCAATATTTTTATTTATATTTTTATTTAAAATATGTTATTTGCAGAATTTTAATAAATAAAACGTAAAACATTTCTTATTATTCAATAGATTCATAAATTATCTTATTAAATAATTTCTTATTTATTATCGGTTTTTTTCTTTTCTTATTGAAAGATTTCTTATTTATTGCTTTTTTTTCAACATCGTTTTACATGAAAACAAAGCAGAAGACGAAGAATGTTCGGTAAAAAATGGACAAATTTATACTATTTTCCTCGAGGCAATTATTACTGCGCTGTAGTAATTTAGCATTTCATAGGGCAATTTTAGTAGTTCTTATTATATTATAAGGCATTATATATATATTTAAAAAATTGTTGCTAAATTCGATAATATCGTGAAGATGAAATAAAACGGAAAACCGAGAAAAATTACAGCAAATTTTTTGCTTTTTAAAAAGCTACAATTCAAACAAATATTCTATTATAAAAGATATTCATAAAAAATGAAATAAAGATGAAATGGTTAGTTTTGAATTTTGGTGAAAAATTCTATTTCTATCGCTATTTCTATTTGATAATATCACTGATAACAAATATAATTCGACCGAAAATATTTTGCTTTGATATAACAAAAATGCAATAAATGTGCAACATTTTAGTACCTTATCAACAGTTCTTTATCAAGAGTTCATAAACTTAGGCGACTTAAGCAACTTTCTGATCTTCAGATAATCTTTCTGATACGACGCGACTTTTTAAATAAGGTGGAATATTATTTAGAGAAAATTTAAAGTAAAACTGAAAGAATTTGCGAAATGAAACCAAGTTACCTATGAAATAAAAGAATTTGTGCTAGAAATTATAAGTAAAAAATGACTCATGGATTTAATTCATATTTGGTGGCACATTGATATGAATGAGGTGAAAGCCAACCTATCAATGCCATTTTTCTAATATTATAATATTGTTCCAAAGGAAATTTAAATTATCGAAAATAATTGTATACATTTTGATAATTTTATACGCTGATTAACTATGAAAATTTTCCATGAAAAATATGCAGTTTTGAGAACTTTACGAATTAATTCTGAGAATTTTAGCACATTTCAGCATATTTTGCAAATTATATGAATAGTTTGCCGATTTTTTAAATTAAATTCATAGAGTTTGCAATTAAAAATTTATACGTTTCAAATTTCAAATTTCAAAATCATGTTTTTTATTTATTTATATCATTTACAACGCCTATATTGTAGGCAATCGAATTTTTTATTAGAGAAATTAGAGCAATTTTAGAAGGATTCTGACGAAAATAAGTCACTGAGAATTGCAAAAAGGAAAGTTCCATCAAACATTAGTACCATTGGTTTCATAAAACTTTTATGTTGATCTTCTCTCCATTATAAAAATACCTAAAATAAATGGTTTTTTAAAATATCTCTATGTGGATCACTCCATTATTCCTCTTCATCCAAAGCTGTCTAAGGAAAATCAAAAGTTTGGACAACCACAATTAATATATAAATTTATTAAATGCGTACCACTAAATCGAACTGCAATAAAACGTAAATATCGTGAATTCTTCGTTTCAAGAATTAAAATCCTATCGTTTTCTAATTTCTAATTTTAAATTTATTTTATTTTGATTATCTGCATAACCAATTTGCTTCAACGTGAAATTCCACGTCGGCTCTCACTTGAACCCTTTTCGATTATTTCCATAACTTTCCTATTAATTATAAATTCACATAATTCATAAATTCATATGACCTAATTTCAGTATAAAATTTAAATGAAATTTTTTTCTCGCTCGAAATAGTCATATTAATTTTAAGAAATATGAGTAAATTTGCGTAAAGACAATTTCGAAATTTCTCAAATTCGATAAAATAAAAATAAAATAAAAAGTGAAAAGTACATTCTTAACAAACAATTTATTTAATTAATACATTTCTAATACGAATTTTCAAAGAATTTTTTAATTTTATTTTATGAAATAAAAAAAAAATGGAGCAAAATGAAAATAAATTTATTGCAGATTTTTTAGCGAAAATATTCAAATAAATATCATTAAAAAATAAAAATTTCCATATAAAAATTTTTTTAGCAAAACCATAATTTAAATTTAAATTTTGCCTACTCTTTTTAATTTTATCAAAAATAATATTATCGACAATATCATTAAAAATAGTTTTCTAATTTCGATATTCCTGTAGGTTTTGAATATTTTCCAGTAGGAAAAATATTCTACATAGTTATGAATAATCAAACATTTCGATAATAGAAGAGATTGCGGGAAAATTTCATGCATCTTTTAAATTTTTTCTTAAAAATTTCATGCATCTTCTTAAAAATTTTCTCTTAAAATTTTCTCTTTTCTAATGGATTCGGGAATTTCAGTCGTTAAAACGATTGGTTTATGAAATAACACCCAGTGGAAATCGTAAAAATTTGCATATTTCAAACTTTTTTTGCTGGTTAGATTTGCTCCGCTGGCTTTTCAGACTATGCAAAGCCAAGGTATCTTTGGCGGTAGCATGTGGGTCACCACAATCACTCGAAAGTGCTGCCAAACATTATCATTATATTGAATAAATAATAAGAATAATATGATTTGCATAAATCGTCGTGAAATATGATATTTATAATATATATATTTATATATATGTACATTGAGGATTAAATGGATTGATTGGTCGACGGTGGCCATGAACTACTGGTTGCTTACCATAATTTTTAAAATAATGATTCAGCCATAGTTCATCAAATCAACCTTTGGGCACCCTAAGCCTAAGCACAAGCCAAATTTATTTATTTAAAGCAAATATTGGATAACTAACCTATACAAAATTTGAACGAAAAAAAAATTTGTTATGGAATTACGGAGTAAACTAGGAAATTAATTAAGCACAATAAAATTCTACAGTTATAGCCCACAAAAAAAAGGAAGTAAAGACAATTAGAAGATGGAAATTCTACATCAATAAAAAATAATAAAAATATTGTTAAAAACATAAAAAAAATAAAAATTTGTTAAAAATTTAAATATTTGGTAGAGGATTATTCGAATCCCAAAATGAGTTATAACAACACTTGGCAGAATAAATATGTAAGTATGAATTATATTTATAGAAATAAATTTTTGTGGCAAAGGGCAAATTAAAAATTTATTTTTAACAGGAAAATTTAGAGACAGCAAAAAACATGAAATTTGCTGCAATTGATGAGGAAAATTATTTTTGAATTTTTTTAATTCATGTCAAAGACGAAAAGATTCGTAATATTTCCAAATATTATGAAAAAAATTTTAAGAGGCAAGGAAAGAAGGACCACGCGAAAATTCTGAAGCCCGAACTATGGCGACCCAGATAAGCGAAAAAAGCGAATATCGTCTAGAATATAGATTAAGCAACATCCTTTTTTATTGCCGAGGAAGCACTTTTGTTAGCGAAAATAAGATGAAAATTTGCTGATAAGCTAGCTCGATTTCTCAAAGGAACTTTGCTTCGATATCACCAGTATTGATGTTTAAGTTTGAATATCAACTAAGACATGGTATTTGCTGGTATAATCATCATAAAACCAATTTTTTTGAAAAAATGAATCTTGAGCAGTTGTATTTGTATTTGTATTCCTGCTGTTATTTTTCACGCTTTTTTCGGAATATTTTTTATAAACAACGAGCTTTTTTTTCTAAATTTAAAAACAAAAAATTAAGATAAAATATATATAAAATTTATAATAATAATACAACATTTATAATACAATATTATATCTATATTTTGATAGGAGTAAACCTGTCAAGTTAAAAATCCGAGTGACTGGTGGAACCCACCAGTAAATCTATCCCCTAGTGACGCTATGGTGAATTCAGATATTCTTGATACGGCGTCCTCATCTCTCGATACGTTCCCAGTCCGGTAGTATATATACGATAAGTATACAATCCGAACGATCCTAAGGCTGATAAATAAAATTTGCTCGCAAGCCAGGATAATTGTTTGAAATCTTCCAAGGGAAATAGTTCTCTGCATGCGAACTATTAGCCGTGTTAGCGTGGAGCGTCAGAACGCTCATGGACGTTGCAAGTCAAGCGATCGTTGTCTACAACCTTTTTAAATATCGTGTGAATATCGCCTGCTTGTCGAAGCTGTTTTCCTCACTTCGGGTCTCGGGCAATTATTAATCCCAGCTTGGAGCCATGCTGGTTATATCACTATGGTGTTTCGGATAACTAGGGGCGAAATGGCGCAACGATTGTCATATCTGACAAGGTCCACTTTGATTAAGTGGAAACCCGTAAGTGGCCGCATGGTCTATGCCTGTTTTTAAAGGTAAGTTCTGCAATATCTCGTTCATTAGTGCATATGCGCTCACTATGCGATAGACTGGATAATAGAACCGCTTATCAGTTCACTCATAGACACTCAAAAGGTGTGCAAATCAGTCCAGAGCATAGCATTACAACCTCACGCTGATGATGCAGTCCTCTTTGCTGACAAAATGTAAATATCATGAAGAAATGTAAACAATGCTAAACAACGTGTGAGCAATTGCAGCGAGAATCGAACTTGGGATCACTGAAAATAAAACGAGTCTTTTTGTCTTATGCATAGGAATCTTATATAAAAGAAGAAGAAGATAAAATGCTTCTTTTTATAAATTCATTACCGATTGAAGAAGTTCCCCATTTTTAAATACCTTGGGTCCACTCTAATACCAAATGGCCAGACAAAAGACGATATTATAACTCGGATTACGGCAGCTAGAAATGCATTCTTCCGGTTGATTACCTTCATGCAGCAATCGTGAAATTACCATTAAAACGATAGTCCGCACCTATATAATCGCGATTCGTTCAATCTTGTTATATGGCTGCGAGACATGGCCAATGGAAGAAACTATCAGCCTTTGACCATAGATGGACTTTGGTAAGCGAATGTCTCAATAGTATTATAACTGTTATCCAGAATCGAGGCTCGAATCCAGTCGATGCACGACCACTTTTTTTGTTGCAGTGTCGTTTAGAGGCGAAAGCAAAAAAAATAGAATGGCTCACTAAGTTGTTGTTCAAGCGCTGATACTGAGGTTTTACTCTGCCCTTCAAGAATCCGAATGGCTATTCATTGGCTATTCATCTGCATTTTTATCGCGAAAGGGCATATTTATCTAGTTCGATAAACCAGTAGGGCGAGTCTAACAGACAGTAATGAACTTTTTTTTTAAAATATTGGCAAAAATAATAATAAAAATTATCATAAATAAAAAATTATATCATATTATTTTATAATATTACAATATATTTTATAATATTATAATATTTATTATATATTTAAATTATATTTATTATATAATATTTATTATTATATTTATTATATATTTAAATTATTACAAATTAAATATTTGGAATACAACCACTCGAATTTCGAGAGGGTTTAGAGCAATACTTTGATACATACTAAATACCAAACCAGATCTGCTAAGATTTATTAAAGAAACTTCTGGAATGGTTCTACTAATCAAAGAATTGTTTTTTAGCAACCTTACTGCTTACATTGGCTTCGTTGGCTATAATGATGAGATTTTTCCAAGCATTTCCGTCTAACAACTGAAGAAAAAAATTTTTATATTAGCCGTTAATATTAGCATTGTTGTCGACAGGCATATTCATGTCAACGACATGTTTTAATTGATTTGAAATTTTGCTAAATTTGTTAAAAAACTTCTAAATATTCATGCAATATTAACTTTGCCAGACATTTCCAGAATATTTCCAATTCACTTCGTAATATTTTCTCGAGTAGTAGTTGCATGATACGAGTATACGAGTTATTGTATGTATATGTGGTACTTATCCTGTAGTGTATACGCTATCATTCCACTGTACTTATTGGTTGTCTGACATTATCACATTTACAATTTAGGTCGAACTTCGTTGGAACTATTCATAAATTTGTAGAAATTTGAATACATATATTTTTTTTCCGTTTTTTAACATCTTTTTAGAGAAGTATAATTGTGCAGGCGTATAGAAAAATAACGAATCTAAAAGCTTTTATATTTAACTTAACTATATGTTATAACCGCTAATTATGAAAGTTTTAGAACAAACATTTCTAAAGATTTTCTTCAGAGAAATTCGCAATGCAAAATTACCAGGTTGAGGGCATGTCTATATTCACTTATTTGGTTCCTACGAATGATGATTATAATTTTGGCTATAATATTTAAAGCATGGAATATCCAGGATATCTAGGATATAAACAATAGCGTAGCAAATCCTTTTAAGACTCTTTCGAATAAGCCTCTAAATTATTCGCAAAATTACGACTTTTTCGATGTAATATTTATTGTTATCATTAAGATTTTCTTTATTATTTTATTCATTTTATTAAAAAAAAAACAATAGCACTTATTTGTTAATGAATTTTTATTTATTAATAAAGAAATAATTTAATAATTTAATCTTATAAAAAATGATTTTTGAAAGAAATTTAAAAAATAATAAATATAATTTAGTTTGTAAATTTTAAAATTTTAATAAAAAAAATTTTAAAAGTGACAAAGAAATGAATAAAAAATGAATACTTTGCATAAAAGAACATTTTTTTTCTTTTTAATTTATTGTCACGAATACGATATTTTTTTTAAAAAAAAGTTGACAAATTTCATTTTTTTTATCACATTTTAACAAAGAACTGAATAAGTTATTTTAAATCTTGTTAAGAGATTTAACCAATTCATTTCAATCGCTCATGATAAGCTGAATAGATTCGCGTCGAATCATGCAGATTTTCACATGAAATCATTCGGCGATGGAAATTCAGTTGAATCTCAAGCATCAATCAATCATTATTTGTATATTAAATATTTTCTCAAATGATATTTTTCTTAAATAAAAATAATATTAATATTTTACTTTCTTTTTTTTCAGCTACAAGGCATTTACCAGTAGTCGAATAGTAAAAATAACATCAAAATTTCTTGTCTTGTAAATTTCTGTTGGAAATAAGTATAAATGAATCGGAAAAATATGTGTAATTAAGCAAATATTCAATTAAAAATAAAAGAAATTTTTTTTTTTTGCTTAATTCATTTAGGAAATAAAATAATAGCTCAGTTGTTTTTTGCTCTCATTTCTAGGCATCAATATTGGATTTCTATTTTCATTAGGAGTGAATTTGTTCTGTAAAAAAAACCATTCCATCTATATTTTATATCGCCAAATAATTCGATAATTTGTTTTTGAATGAATTTTAAATTTTACAAAATTTATTTATAAAATTAATAAAATAGAAAAAAAACAAATTATCAAGATTGGTGAAGTGGAATGTAAAAAATATTTTTTATATTTTATATAATAACAAAGAGACAAATTTTACGCATGATTATTATGATATTTCATAGCGCATAAAGCAATAATGATCAAATTTATAATAACAAGATTTTTAATTATATGAAATGTATTATAATATAATAAAATAAAATTCGAGAAGTTAATTGCCTTACTCATTATGAACTCTTGCAAGCACAGTTGCAAATATTTATGCAATATATATATATATATACATATATATATATTAATATGGCTTGTTTAATGCTATTTTTTATTTATTATTATTATTTTTATCATTATAATTATTAATATCGTTTGTAAGAAAAAATATAAATCCTATTTTTCCATATTTTTGAAAATACTCTTATATTTTTAAAAATTTTTTCTCCTCTAATGTCACTCATTATTTATCGCTCGATTGATTTTATTGCTAATTTAAACGATATCCTAATTTATAGAAAACCACTTGAAATAGAAAAATAAATGAATTTTCAGTGCCATTTCAGATATCTTTAACTGGCCAATTATTGGCTTATAAAATGAAAAATGTGAGTTAATTAAGTAATTCGAGAATATCTCATTGTTGCTTTTCTATAAATTTTACGAAAATTTTCGAAATAAATCTCATAAAAAATTTTTTTATCTTTATAATTTAAAAAAATGCTCTATTTGCGCCAAAAATAATATCGTTTATTTTTTTAAAAATAAAAAATGCGAAAAAATTTTATAAATTAGAATTTTTATTAATAGTTTCGAATCGCATATTTTCTCTACTAATTTTTCTTTTTTTTTATAAATAATATCTATTTTAATAAATATTTTATGTAAATATATAATTATATTTTAATTATAAATAATATCCTCTTTTTTTAAAAAATAGTTTTAAAAGAGAGATTTTTTAATTAATTTCGAAAGGATTTTTCACTTTAGAATCTCAAATATGCAATGTGCTATTAGGTTTCCAAAATCTGTTGTGGAGCGATAATCTCTTTATTTTAGTTAATTCTTTTCTTAAAAAATTCTTGCATAAATTCTAACAATTCTTATCATTGCTGGTTAAATTGTGGCTGCAAGGGTAAGGATTCTTTCGGCTAATGTAGTATAAATTGGTTTCCTGAACCTTAATAAGATTTACCTATCCCTCTTCTTTCCTCTCTCACCTATATAATTTTGCTAATTAAAATGGTGAGATGGTGAGTGTTGTTAAAAGAGGAAGAAAAAAGTACTTTAAATAAGAAAAGGTAAAAGGTTCAGTAGAAAGGTAATTGACCAAGAATCGAGGCATGGATTCAAATCCGCTGACACACAGCTTTTTTTCGTCGAGCGATAACTAAGAAAGTAAAATATTCAATAGGCTGTTTTCCAATTTGAAGCGTCGATAATGAAGTTCTACCCGTGACGAAAATAAATCTGCCCAAAAATTCTGGCTATATTGCCAATTCACTTGTACTCTTAACGCATCAGCGGATTTCCTAGCATATTTGACTAATGCAATAAGCCAGACAAGCGAGTTTAACCAGTAATCGTGATTGCTTAAAAAATTCAAAAAAAATTTTTTTGGGAAAAATAATAATTTTTATTTTATTGAGAAATATTAAAGATATTAATAATATTAATATTAAAATATTAATATTATTTTCAAGCAAAAAACAGAATTTTCAAAATCAAATAAAATTAATTTTAATTCAAAGTGAAATATAAAGAAAGATAAGGCAACAAATTTTTATATTTAAATACAAATATTTGAATAAAAATTCATAAAAATTTTCATTAATTACATGTGAATCCATATAATTAAATACATATAATAATTAACAATTCTTTTCATCTGAATTTTATTATTAAGTAAAATACTCAATAAAATATTATAACTTATATATTTGTGCTTTTTTCCATTACTTCGATTACTGAATAATTTTTGTTAGAATTATTTCCGGCTTTAATCTATAAGCTTATTTCTTATGAATCGAAAATGAATTTATATCATGAAAACTAGGTTTACGTAAGAGTTACGAAAGACCGTCGTCTAATCGCTCCACACGCTTATCAACTCAAATTTTTATTATCCCCCCCCCTTCTATTTCTAAAATTTCTCTCATCCTTAAAAATTAAAAAAAAACTCTTTGAATTAAAGTAGAATTGCATTTTGTCTTTTTTATTATACTATTCGCAATTTGTTGAAATTTCGTCATATTTTAAATGAAATCATGAAAAAAATATTTTTTTTTAAGGAAATTTTAGAAAGTAAAATCAAGAAAGCGAAAAAAAAATGGCTGAAATTGGTTACACAAACGGTTATACAACTCCTTTATCAATATCATTATCGTATATTGAATTATTTTTCAACGTAACATCCTATCTTTTCATATCTGTTTTTTGTATTACATTGATTAAAGAGAAGGTAATTTTCAATTTATCGAATAATTTTCATGGTAAACTTTAAAAATTTTATCAAAAAGTCGGCTTAATTAGAACTTTATCAAAAAATTTTTAGAGTTTCTTACTTTTACTTTCTTTCTTTCTTTACTTTCTTTCGTTTATTTTCGTTTTGTCGTGTTATATAATAGACAATTACTACCGATTACTGAAATATGTTAAATCCATAGCCATCTAAAAAAAAACATGGCTGAATGATGTTTATGGCTTTATCACTAAAAATAAAATATCACTCAAAGTGGCTACTAACCAGTGGTGTAAGTCGTCCAACCAGAAATGATAAATCGGCTAATCGCTAGACAGAAAATAATAGTAATAATAAACTTCTACCAAATGATCTAAAATTTTCTAAGGGAAAAGATTTTTTTTGCATATTTTATAATCGAAAATTTTTATAGTCATTTTCTCGAAATCTAGTGATTATCATGGTCAATACTGCATTCACTTATTTATTTTATCATGTTTCAAGACTAACAAAGTTGATTTTCGAATTATGGTTCTACGATCCTTATCAACCGCCACCTGATTTTACTGCTGATTATCTTGTAACCATAAGTAAGTTTATCTATTAATTAATCTACTCTATTCAACTACGATACTTGTAGAAAAATTAATTAATAAAATCTTCGAAGTAAACAAATTGTTAAATAGCAAATAATTATAAGATACAAAATGAACAACCATTTGAAATTTTTTAATAGTAAATTTTTTCCTAATTTATTTACTATCAGAATGAAGAAAAATAAAAACTGGCATAGAAGGATTTAAGAAAGAATGATTAGGCATTAAAGCTATAGCGAGTTGTCTTTACCAGAAGCAAAATCGGCGAGAAATTCATTAATATTCGCTTACCTAAAATAAAACAAAATAAATAAGAGGCGATCGTCGTAGGAATTGCATAGAATTTTTTCCCAAAATTTAAATTTATGAAAAATTCGCTACGATAATTTGGCATTCATTATTCATTAAAACTTTTTCCTACGATTCTGTGATAATTTAAAGGGTTTCAAACCAAAAATTATATAAAATTATAAATAATTATATATTTTCCATATTTTAGCGAAGCATGCAACATGTATTAATATTGCAACGATTGTCGTCGAACGAATTATTTCAACTTTTTCGAATATAAATTCAGGCAAAAAAAATTGCTTGAAAACAATTATTTTCAATTATTCTAGCATAATATTGGTTGCACTACAGGTGAATTTTGCAAGTAAAAAAAAAAAGCAAATTCTTGAAAACCTTTTAAGGCTTTCCATAGGAATATTGCGTAAAAGTTCCTTCAGCAAATGTCTTTCAGGTTCAAAATTTATTTATTATCGAGAAACCTGCATTTGGCTTTCTCATTTAGAAAGAAAAATAATAATGGATGAGGGATATTTTTTAAAAATTTTTATATTTAAACTGCTCAGAATAAAATAGAATTTCCCGCTGATAACCACTGATTTTTTTCAGTGGGCTGTAGCTTTAATGATATTTTATTTGTTCATCAAAGGAATCATTGCTCGATCTCTACCGTATCTTATTTTTGCACCGATATATTTGCTTGGCGGATTGGTGAATTTTTTAATTTTTCTTCATTTATTCGTTGTTAAGCTTTACTCAGTGGTTATTCCAGAACCAATTTATCAACAATATCAATCATTTTCGACTTATCAATGAGCATTTATTTAAATGCCAGAAGTTGGATATTATTAGTACTACAATGTTAATGATATCATCATTGCATTTTGAATAACTATTTTAATCACTGTGGTAGCCTATTAATTTTAATCACTGTGGTAGTCTTAGTAACTTAGTTTAAGTAAGGGTACATCTTAGGGTGATAATTGAAGTCGGCCAAGCTCAAACTCAAGCTCAAAATACTAAATCTTCCTATATTGGCAATATTTTGTAAAACAATAAATAATATAAAAATAAATAAAATATTTTCTCCAATATTTTCTATATTCCACTGGAACATTGCAAAATTGCAAGTTATTTTAGAATTTTCATTTTGATGTTATTCGGTCGCATCATAAATCAAGTACTTATCGTAACTCATAGTACGAATCCTCCCTCACTCTTAAGCCCTCCAGTGTTTGAAGAAAGAAAGAAAGTTCTTACTTGGCCAGAAATTTTATGCAAATACCTACGAAAGATTCACAGGAATTGCAAAATTTCTGGAAAACATTCTTTTTCTATGGTCCTTTATTCTAATGAAAATAACACCAAAAAAAAATCAGCCAGGATGATCCAAGATCAAGAGACAATTCGCTGATAAAATTTTCACGAAGATTAAAGGGGTTTGTTAGGAGCATTTACAACGCGTTATTATATTCAGCAAGGAAGAGTGAATTCGGAATGCCAGTTGATTCAGATTCTATATTTGACCCGACCCACTGCGATAGTCGCAGCACAGACTTACCAACAGGCTACTACGGTGACTAATAGTTTTCCGCGTACTTAGACATAATTAGACATAGACAACGAATATTTTAATATTTTCTATTTTCGAACGATTTCTTTTTTATAGATTTTCGCCTTATTACCGAGAATCGCTCGAAAAATAAACGAAAAAAATCGTCTCAAACAACTGCAAAATTTACAACATTCATTGAAAAATCGTTATTATTATTTGCAAAACGTAAAAGCTGCTGAGATCCTTAATCCAATTATAGTATCCGTAGCATTTTTATCCACTGTTTGGATTATCATTGGCACCGTGAGATATCAATTTATCATTAGCGATCAAGTCAACAGTATTTTGAGACCTCTGTATTTCATGATTTATTCAATTGAGGTGATTTCACTTCAAAATTTTCCCTTACCTTACTTTTGTAATCCGTTTTTACGAATTCGACTTACTGTTCTGGCTTCTCCTAAAAGAAAATTGAGATTAGAAGTGCGAATAGGTTTCTAAGATTTTTCTATTATAAACTCACTTATTCCCTTTAAAAGAGAACTACATTGGCTTGATTTAGGAATTTCAGTATAAAACTACAGTATTTTAAATATGCTTGTTCCAGGTGGATATCGTATCCGTATTGCTTATGTACAAAAGTGAATGGTGGCATAGACTTTTGAATAAACACTCATGCGGTAGTGCGAATCAAGATAAGCCTAAAAGAAGTGGAACAATTGCACCAGTACGAGATGTCGATATGTATTTCAAAAGTTATGCATGGTGATAAATATATTTGATTGTTTTAAAATTAAAATTAGTTCTATTTTTAATTTTAATAAAGTCGCTTTCATTTTTTTTATCGTCGCCATTTAAAAATTACCTGAATAAGATAATGTTTCATAATTTTTCTCCTCAAAAATAGTACTTCCATAGCCTTTCAGTGAATTTGTTCGACTTATGGTACCTCTCTAAATCGAATAAATACATTTCGATAAGCAACATTCTCCTATCAATTCTTTTTCTTTCATTTAAATGAAATTGATATTATCGTCCACAATTGTATTATAAAGTGGGGTCCGTTGGCCGAATCTAATCTTAATTTTCGGTGACAATTAATTTACTACCGAGTCACCGGAGTACTTAAATCATTTATAGAATTTAGCTAAAATCTTTTTGACACGGAGAAGAATTCTTATGCACATCAATGGATTTTATAAACATGAAAAATAAATAATGGAGTTTAATACAATTAATAAAGAAGACGATTCAGAAATAAGAAGATAACCAACGGTCCATCAACGGTTCTTTGATCAGCTAAAAAGATTAATGCCAATTGCTTAGATTAAGAAATTAATCATTTGAAATTCACGAGGAAAATTTTTTGCAGCAAAATGAAAATTCCGATTTACTTCGTTAAATTAGCGATTGCATGCAAAAACTTCATTTTTTACGTGTATTCATTAATATATTCTTTGCATGAAGAAAAGAAAATGTGGGTGTAAGTACGTGTAAAACGTGAATGTGCGTATATGCGTGTGTGTATGTGAGTATTTACATGCTTATATTTATGTGTTGTGTGCGTATAAATACACATCCATGCATGCATGGTCGCTTTATGCTCGCTTGTATACACGTGTGTGTAAATGTACAAATATTTGTATATATGAGTGTTCGCGCATTATATGCTTGTGAGTCTATATGTATGTGCATGATGCTTTCTTGATGCTTGACGCTAATCCATATGAGAGTATATAGTGTAGAGGAGTGAATAGCATGTTTCAGATCATGGAGTTGAAAGCTAACGATGATTTGACTGTTATTGTTGAATGATAGAAGTAAATGGGGTAAACCTAACTGACCAGATGATGCTGGCAACTTGCATTTCTGCCGCTTGCAGAATTTATTGTCTCCGCCACTTTTCCAATGACTGTCCTATAAGAAAAAATTGACGCTCGTGAACGATAAAAATATTTTCAGACAAATAAAGAGCTGTAAGAGAATGTTAGTGTTGGTCTCAAAACGAAAACGTAATTACGATAGGAATGGTTTGAAGAGTTCATAATTTATTGGAAGGATTTTTACGGTGTTTTCTTCATGTTTGAAAGGGTTATCGCGGAATTATGTCGGATTCATCAACAAGTTCCGTGATTTTTGACGAAGAATTATTAAATAATGAAGGCGAGGAGGTTGATTACTATGCGATCCTTAATATATCACGCGATGTTAGCTATTTTTTTTAAAAATTACTTCATAAAATTTCTAAAATTTTATACTTTTTAAATTTGAAAATTTAATAGATTTTTTATTTGTATATATTTTCTTGGAAAGGTTGAAAGGTTTGCCTATTTAGAATACTCAGTAATTTTCACACTTTTTTTTCTAAGGACACTTATCACTGCTGATAAGATCACTGACTTATCGGTGCCAAATAGATTTCGCCAGAGAACCACGATAGATAGAAATAGGTTGATCACCAACACCCAGGTTTTTGAAGGACGAATCGATTACTATCGGATGTAAAACGTCGCGAAATCACCATAAAGACGGAAATTCACGTCCATAGCTGCAGTTCATTCGATCTAGCTGTATGGCTGTAAAACATGGCCAGTGAGAGTGGGAGATATTAAAAAGCTATTAGCCTTTGACCACTCATGTCTAAAGTGCGGATTTTACTGATCCGCCGAGCGGATAAAATTGCACATGATTGCATCTTCGCTCAAATACCATCTGTATTAATAATGTTACCACAGAACGTCGCCTTCGCTGGTTAGAGCTCGTTCTCCGTTGTCCACCACAGGAATTGACTCATATTTCGCTACTTGTGTGACAGTTGGCGTTAAAAGCGAAGAGAGCTAATCAAGACCTGGACTGAATCAGAAAAGATTTTGAACATATAGGGGAACCAGCGATATATGAACTTAGACGATGGAAAAAGGGTTGGCTTATATTACTTCTAGCGATGGCGTCGGACCGAGCAGCTTGGAGATATCTTATTCATATGACCAGCAGAACCAGCCTAACCAGTAATAGTGAGAGCTAATGGTGAGGTGTAGAACATCAGTATCATCCAAACTAAGCAACAATTCACTATTTTAGCCATTTTTCTCCTTTTGCTTTCATCGTTTGGGACATTACCGATTAAAAAAATGTTGGGTCATTGAGCCAAGCCATTCTATGGCAATTGCCACCAAGCCGCTCGATTTTTACGACACGATTTTTTGCGAAATAAATCTGTTGTTTTCACCTGATTTTTAGAGAATTCTGTAGTTTTTAATTTTCCGGCAAACTATCAGTAGAACTCTTAGTTTTCGTAAGACTCTCAAATGAATCCACGATTCCACCGGATTCTGCAGTTTGCTAGACGACTGCTATGTCTGATTGAAAAGTCCACCAAAGTCCATTTTTCTCTATGAAATGAATTTTTATGTTTGTGAAAATGCCAAATGGATATTTAGATCTTTGAGCTTTGCAGTTTATACAGATAATTTAATATTTATCATATTATCGACAATATATTTGATATTTTGGACATATTTCCTTGAAAAAAAGAAAAAAAACGGCGAACAGATAAAGGGAATTTTTTGAAAAATTCCTCATTTAATGCAACTTTGAAAGAATAATATAGAAGATTATTGTCTTAGAGATTACAACTGAAATAAATTTTCATTTAATTTTCAAAATTGATTCTTTGGATTATCTATTAGATCTGTTTAAATAGAATATTTTAAAATTTTGTATTTATAAAATAAATCATGAATTTGAAATTTCGCGATGATGCATGAGCAACGACTCATTTTCGACTCATCTTTGAGTTATTATCGATGAATGATTTTTATCGAATCGACTTAATATTCAAATATGAGTTAGTTAGTTAGTGATATTCTAATCAAATAAGGACTAGTTTTTGCTAAATCTTTAAGCCAATCGACTATTCTGATTAATTGAAGAGATAAGAGAGATTTCTTTTTGTTTTATCTTTTTGTTTATAATAAAAATTATAATAGAAATAGTTCTATTGAGAATTTATTTAATTATTCAGTAAATGAATTATTCATCATTATGAAAAATTGATAGAATTGCTAACATTTTCAAAATTAATTATTTTTAGGCATCGCAAGAAGAAATAACTCGTGCTTATCGTCAAAGTTGTTTAATTTTCCATCCAGATCGTCATATTGATTCAACGGCAAAAAAAGAAGCTGAGAAAATTTTTGTGAAGATCAAGAAAGCTTTTACAAGTATCTGTTTCAATCTCAACTTCATCATTTGTCTTACAATTTCATATTTATAATTTCTAAATTTTTATGTTGAATTTTCTTTTCATCGTGTGTTTATATTAATTTTTTTATTAATTAAACTCATAATTAATTTATTGAAGTAAAAAATCCTTTTTTTCTTCATATCGATTTCTATTTCCTCGCGAATATTTTGCTAAAATCAGCATTTCATTTATAATCTTGTCTTCTAATGCACACCTAATTTATTGGAGCCTTCTTTTCTTTCTCATTTCTTCCTGATATCCCTATTGTACTTTGTTAAAAATTCTGTAATTTACCATCGTGGTGTTGTCCATGCAAACGAAGAATAGCACTATTTGTCTAAAATGCTTTATTAAATATCTTCCTACTTTAATATCGTTTATAATCTCGAAATTTCTTTATTCGTCTCCATTAAACCACGTGTTGTTGCGGTTGCGAATTAACAAATCAATCAATCGCCAAGGGCAACGTGTCTGAGGATATTGAGAAAATAGAAATAGAGGATCTAAGGGAAGATTTGGCGAATGTGGAAATGGTAACATGATTCCAGTGATTATTGAAGAAAAATAACTAGTTTTAACGGAAATACCAAGGAATTTAATTCGCTTCGAAGAAAATTCTATTAGCGCTTTTTATGTAACAAAATAATTGTTTAATAAGCGTAGGTGTTTGGAAAAAATAGAACTTTGACCTGAAAGTGAAATCTCGGGCTGTCGTGTTGGAGTCTTCTTTTCTTTCTCATTTCTTCCTGATATTTCTATTGTACTTTGTTAAAAACTCCTGTCCCAGTTAAATGCCCTTGCGACATTTCTAACACTTTGGTGTTATTATAATGCAAACATGTGGTTGGGCTCATTCCATTGACTTATAAATTTAGAAATTTTTGCCAATGAATCACTTGGCTAGAAACGGTTTGTCAGCACTTCCCGAATTTTTTGAATACAAATTCATCATCTCAGCCAGGGGCAGGATATTACCTATTTATTAGGTTAATTTTTCACTATTTTTTCATGGTTCACTTTGATTAAGTTTAGACCAGAACTACGTTCGATTCTCTGATATATTCTACCGACTCACGTTAGCTATTATAGGTTCTATTTCGTTAATTTGAATAAGTTTTATTTAAAGCGAAAATGGGATGTTTGATCTTATAATTCCTGTAATTATTTTCCTGTAATCTTATAATTCCTGTAATTATTTTTCCAGTGAATCTGAGGCTATTTTAGATGGGTTTCGTTAGAGCCAAAGAATTAAAAAATGGTGAGTGCTACATCAGTTGAATAGGAATTCATATGGAGGTATTAAATCGTTATTGTGGTTTCGATTTTGAAGGGCATTATTCTTGATCATTGAAGACGGGTTTTTTCATTGGTTTTTAATATTTCTTTTAACGCTCTTACGCTCTTTCCTTACTCTCTCAGATTTTTTAGGCGAAATTTTATCTTTCCGCATTTATATATGATTTAATACGATTTTTTTGAACAATATGCTATCTGATAGAGATGAATCCTTATTCACGGTGATTTTTTATATTATTAAAAATTACTAATTACTCTTTTATTTACTTTTTAGATGGATTTAGGAGAAGATATCTCATGTTAGAAAAATAAAATGGAAAACGTTGATGAAAATCTTAAACTATAAAAACATTAGATCAGTTATCATTAGAGAACGATCTTTTATCGAAATGATTCATTTGTTTTATAATACAATTAGAATTGAATCTTATCATCGATTATATGATGAAATGTATTTTTGTCGATTATAAAAATACTTCTTTTTAAATTTTTTTTTATTTATTTATTTTATATTTATTATATTTTATATTTATTATATTTATCTTAAATTGTTTTATTCCTTTCTTTCCGAAAATTATATTCATGAAAAATTCAAATAATTTAAAAAATAACCTAAATCTTGCTTTTTTTTCTTCACTTATTTGAAAGAAAAAATAAACTTTCAGCTTTATCCGATCCTCATACGAGAAAGATTTATGATGCAGTTGGAGCAAGAGGTTTGCAACTACATGATTGGCAATTAGTGCCACATTCGAACTCATCCGATGGTATTCGTCGGGAATACGAACTACTACAAAAACTTCGCGAAACAGAAATTATGCTTCAGCGAGTCCATCCAACGGTAATAATTTTTTTCTTTGAGATTTCGAAAAATTTTTCATTGCTCGAGGTTTTAATTTTTCTGATATTTGATTTGTTTTGCAGTTTAGTTCAATTTCATTTTTGTTGACTACAATTTAGTAAATTTGAGGAGATAAAATTTGTTTTAGGGGCATTTTCTATGCAAATTTTCATTGGCAGGATTGTTCGCTGGAAATTCAGATGAGAGGTTTATATTTTTTGAATTAAAGAATATATTTTTTAAATTTTTTGTAAATTTTTTATTTGAAATTTTATTATGTAAATTTTTTTTTTTGAAATTTCTGCTACAATTTATGTGATAATCAAAATAAGAATGTTTTTTCATTGTTTAGTTAATATTCTGTTTGCTGGCGATTATAACCATATATTTTCTTCCGTTAAATAGTAGTTATATTTGTTTATGATTATGTCTATGTATATTATTTAATAAATTTATTATCTTTAAGGTATCCACCTCAATTAACAGGCATATCCATTGTGCAAAATGTAGAATGCCCGTTAACTACAACGGAAAAAATTGGTCTTAGCGGTCGTCTAAAAGTGAGCAATGGTAATGGTGATGGATCATTGGTGTTTCATTTGAAAAGAAGTGTTTCTTCCTATGCAACTATGGAGGTTATCCATGAATTAGCGATATAAATTTTAGTTTCATAACTTTAATTTCATATTTTATTTCACTCTGAGATTATTCACTATAAGATTATGTATGTTTATGTGTGTTTATTCTCAAAGAAATTTTAATTATTAATTTTATTCCTAAACTTTTGACAGCTTAGTTTATTCCTTTTTTTGCATTATCCTTCCTATCATTTTTTTTCAAATTTTAACATTTCGAATCTTTTGGTTTTATTTTTTACAAATTTGGTTTCGGTGTTTGCTGTTTTGAATTACTTATTCAATTATTTTCAGACTAGTCTTATACTCTCACCTGATAATATTATTTTAAATGGTGTTTTTGCGCGAAGTATTACTGCAAAATCTGCGATTGTTCTTCAACCATCTTTGCAATATTTCCTTTTGCATGGATCATTTTCTCCAGGATGTTCATTTGGTAAATTATTTTTTTGATTTATAATATTTAGCGATGAATAAGGTTATATTCGAAAATAGGTTTCTTTTTGAATTTCAGCATATACGAGGGGATTAGATCCTCAATGGCAAGGTACGGTTGCATACCATTTTGGAATTCAGCAGTCTTTGACGACAACAATCATACATAGCAATCTAAATCAACCAAACTTTATTACGAACCTAACAGTTAATATTTATGGATGCTAGAATAGAATTATTCAAATTTATCATATTTTTTATTATTAGACTGAAATTCGTAATCTAAAGTCTAATCTAATCTAAATTCGTAATATTTATTGCATTAGGTATCACCATCGAATATTAGTCTGCGCACTGTGTATTCTAAACATTATGGTACACATGATGGAATACTGGAAACAAGTTGTCTTGTTGGTACTGGTGGAATTATACCAACAATATCTTATGAGAGGCGATTTTCAAGATATTCTCGTATTGGAATCAATCTTTCGTTTGCTTTTCCAAGTTATTTATTAAGCACGAAATTAAGGTTTCTTTTATGATCTTAATTTTAATATTTATTTGAAAATAACCAAACAGGGCTACAACTGCCATGTGTATTCAATAATATTCAATAATAAAAATGTGGTGTTAAATGAAAAGATTAGTGCTATTGACATAAAATACAAAAGAAAAAAACGTGGACAACAATATATAGAGCAAATATTATAAAGAGCAAATAAGAGCAAATAAAAGAGAAATTACAGAAAAACACAAGTCGAATAGAATTTTTTGCTGATATAAGGATGATAAAAGATCAAGATTTCAAACCATCTGTATAATGTGAAACTTTTAAATAATATCATGGATGATATTATTATTTTATTTTAAAAAATAACTAAGAATGATGCATTTACATATAGGTTTTAATTATTTTGATGAAAAATGAAGACAAAGGTATAAATTATTTCTGGAGATCTCTAGTTAATTTACTTGGTTTGTGATAGCTAGGGGAATGAAATTTTATACTGTACTCATAAGTTTCATTATATTTGAGGAGGCTGAATCAATATTTTTATAAATTTTGATAAGAAAATTTTTGAAACCTTTAAATTCTATTTGATTAATATTGATGAATATTTTTATTATTCAGTTTCTTCCATAACCAATATAAATTTATTAGCAGTTATATTATTATTTTTAGGGTTAAAACGGGAACTACAACCTATGATTTTAAGTTCTATCTCTGTGACAACGATGAAGACTTGGCTCGGGCCATGCTTTTTGGAGTCGTTTTGCCATTTATTGGATTTAGTTTGGTTAAAGTCGCTTTTCGAAAGACATACGATCATATCATATCTCTATTTGAGGACCAGTCTGAGCTTAAAGAAGTGGTTTTAAGAATATATTTTTCATTATCTAGTCTTGTACGAAGGCAATAAAAAGCCAGTTAATTACGTATTTTCATTATGTTAGAAAAATAAAGTAATTTTGATTATGTTTGGTTGTAAGGCTTATGCGATTATTTTCAGGTCGATGCCATCAAAAGAGAGGAGGCAGGGAATATAATGAATCTAATGCGTCCGCAGGCGGAACGTAATGCTAATACTGAAAAGGCTAAAGGTGGTCTTATTATAATTGAAGCCAAATATGGTCATATGTTAGGTGATGGTCCCACTGCAGCGTTGTATCCATTGTTGGGTGATCGAGTAATTGATGTAACTTTGGCTCTGCAAGCGTTGGTCCATGATTCGCAATTAAGGCTATATTCTTCCAAGGTTTGGAATTTTTTCTCGTATTTTAATGAGATTCTATAAAGTCGGAAATAGTAATTTATATTGAGCACGTGCTTTTAAAGCAAAAATATTCATTAATCAATGATATTTTGCAGAAATCAATTAGTGCAATTTAAATAATTAGATTTTTTCAGCACCAATTGCCAGGATTTTATGATCCTTGTCCTTTCGAGCCCAAAATGCTTCGAGTTATTTATAAATATAGAGATGAAATGCACTGTATTGCAATTCCGGAAGATATGCCTTTGCATATACCTAATCGGAGTATTATTTTTAAATTTTTCATTCCTATTTCACCCATTTCAAACAACTTTGAAAAAGTTGTTTTTATAGTTGTTTCCTTCATAATACTTTGTTTATTTGTCCTATATTTTTTTTTCCTTTTTCCACATTTTTTCTTGCATTTCAATTTATTTCCGCACAAAATTTTTATAATTTTTTGGTCTGCAAATAGGTAGATAAGTTATTTTTTGTTTTTTTCGTTCCCTTGTTCCCTAATCTCCTACGAATTAATTTAAATTTTTTATTGATCTAATTTTATTTTTTCGAAATTTATTTTCGCTAATTGAATTCAAATTATAATTGTTTAAATTTTTCTTTCGTTATAGATCATCGTATTTCTTCATCAAACCAGTAATAGAGAATTGATTGCGTTTGATTTTATTGAAAATTTTCTTTGAACTCTGAAAAAGCAAAGGATGGAATTGAAAAGATTTTGGATCAAAAAAGATGATTTTAGCAAAAAGATTTACAATGTTTTTATGAGAAATTCTCAGTTTTATAATTCAGTATATTTCTTTTTGACCTAGTAAAATTTTTAAAAAAAAAACTTTTTTGTGCTGTTGATTTTCAATTTATTATTGATTCTCTTCACAAAAAATGATTACTCTGCAGAAACGGTGTGTATTACCTGATATTTTCTTGTTCTCATTGAGTTTTAGGTTACTTTGGATTTTCTTAGGATTCATTTTTTAATTTTGCTCATAACCTGACTCATTGTTTGTTATTTGTTGATATGCTGATAAATAATTGTTTACTTGAGTGCCATTTATAAAAACTGTGGTAATTTCCACTTTTTATTTAAGTTATTTGAATATTAAAATATTGTTAAAATAATGTTTAAATTTATTAGCTTATATTTATATTTACGAAACGATTGAATGTTTTGGACTTGAAATAAATTTCTCTAAACAAAATTAATAAAGCAAAAATGCGGATTATAAATCTTTGTGATATGACGTCGTTTTTCGATTTCTGTATAAAAATTATTATAAAAAATTATATTTAAAAAAGGTAATTTTAAGATGAGCAAAAGTCAAGGAATAGCAAGTGCTCCTCCGGATGAGTCGGAAGAAACTAACGAATCAAATACTGAAGTTTCGAGGACACAAATTACTTCGCAATCAGAATTAATTCAGCCAGTTCAGGCTGAATTTTTGCTTACAACGCCACCACATGTTGCTAATCAAACACCTCCAACTTATAGGTAACGAAAAAATAACTGCATTGTTTTAATTGTATTTTCAAAAATCTGATGACTGATTGGAATTATTTGTTGCAAAGGAAAATAGATTTCATAAGATTTCATTCATTGTCTAACCATTTTCCATTCCTAGCTTTTTTTTCCTCAGCTTATCCATATTTATCTCCTCTAATTGAATTTTCTTATTTGTTAATTGAATAATATTGTATTTTCTTAATTTACTCAAAAATCTAAAATATTTTATTTCTCTAATATTTGTCTTTCTTCTCTCCTAATCATTCTTCGTCTCTTTATATACTACATTTTTCACAATGAGATTTTATTATTTTTCTTAGCAATAAATAAAAATTACTATACTTCCCACAAGAAATGAATGAAATTTTAATTGTAAAGGAATTTGAAATTTAAGTGAGCCTCCACCATCATATCAAGCAGCAATGGCGTATCCAGCTAGTGCTGCGCCTTATTCACGTGGACTTCATGATGCATCTTTTCCTAAGCCTTATCTTCCTCCATATTCATTGCAGCCGATGAGTCAACCAATTCCGCCACCTCTTCCAGGTATGTATTATTTTTTTTTGAATTAGGAATTAAAATAGCTATTTTAGATTATTATCGCACCTTATATTTTTTAGCGACGCCTGTTGCTCCGACAACTCAGATTCACGTAATTCATTCTGAGCGCCTACCGGGAAATTGCGCTTATTGCGGTGTAAGTTATTTTATTTCGCATAAGTGTTACCAGATTTGTTAAAAATTATTTAAAAGTAATTTAATTATTTAGTTATATTAATTTGCCTATTTTAATAATTGACAATATCCAGGCTAAGTAAAAAATTGAATATTCAAATTTTAGAGTTAAAAGAGAAAAAATTATTGTCAAGTGCAATCAATTTACCATTTTTGTTAATTTTTTAGGTTGGAACAGTGAGAGGTGAAACAGATCTTTGCTGTTTGATGTGCCTTATTGTCGTTGCGATTTTTACATTCCCACTTGGTTTATTTGTTTTATGTTGCATTCCTTGCACCGTACATCGTCGTTGTAGCAGTTGCAGACGTATCGGTTAATTTTGCCACATGATAAAATAAGACGAAGCATTTTAAATGATAACAGTTCTATAAAAACATCCGCATTAATATACAAGTTTAAAATTATGTATTATTTTATTTAAACAGATCGACCTAAATTATTGTATTGAGTTTCCGTGAAATCTTTTATCTTTAAATATTCATTTATTCATAAAAAATATTTAAAATCGGAGTTCATCGGAGTTTTAGAGTGGATTTTATTGGTTATATGATAGGGTGTTTTGAATATTTAGCAATCATTTTAATGTTTCAAAACGCACTAGATTCGATTTATCAGTTCCACAATCGGCCTACATTTGCTGTTACATAAATCCATGTTAACGCCATTCCAATTTTTGTTTGGAAATTTCCAGTAATTTGAAGGAGTCAAAATGTAGGTCGCTGTTTATTATTCATCTTATTATTTTTTATTTATTCATCTTCTTATTTTTCAGTTTATTTAGCCCAGAATTAAGCAATCAGTTTTCTTAATCATCATATTTATCATATCATATGTGCCTTTACAATTCATCATCGGTCCATGTGATGTTTCTTCTTATTCCTCTCTCTTCTATTTTTAAATTACTCTTTAATAAGTTTTTAAATATTTTCGCTTATTTGATATTCATTATAAATTTTTCAAACAAGACGAATAATTCGTTGATTAAAAAAAAATTGGGCAGATGTATGTTGATTGTGATTTATTCACTAATTTTAACTACACTGTCATTAACTTTATAAATATTTCGTGAAAATAGTTATATGTGATTTTTTTCTAAGAAGGCACCTTTTCTCCTCATTAGACTCGTTCTGCTGGCAGATCTATCAGAGCAGATGTTTTATTAGAGAGTCACTTGACAGAAGTGCAGATGGATCATCAGCACCAGTCAGATTTTTGAAAAACAGGCTACCCATGCAAAGGGGCAAAATTGTACGTTAGTCGCATCGTTAGTATGATATGAGCGAAATGAGAGCAACAATCCAATAAGTCATTCCACCTTTGCTTTATGTCAATAATTTTGATAAATGGTCATTATTAATAAACATAATTCAGTGGAAATTAATTTGTGAACAATAATATTTATTTGGTCCTCCTTAATTTACAAACATAAAGTGGACCGAAATTAGAAGGTAAAAATGGAAGAATAAGAAGACCTCGACGACAACCGGGATAAAATTCAAATAAACCCGTAGAAGAAAGACTTTTCTGCATATTGTCCATGATCATCTCGACAGCCTGAATAATAAATATATTTGTTTTCAAAATTTAATCAAATACTAATAAATTAAAAACACTAAATACAATTTAAAAAGTGAATGACAAATGAACCTCAATTCCAAATTGTTCTGACGCTATAGCAACTGCGTTTTCAATAACACCCTCATTTTGTACACTTGAAAGAGTACAAGTTGAATAAACTACACAACCTCCAACGCGAACTGATCTTAGTGCATTTCTGCAACAAATATATACAAAAGAAAATTCATTGTAAAAAAATATTTCGAAAGTTCGTAAAAGTTAATTTTAGTAAATTTTATATGAGATGAGAAATTTTATTAATTTTATATTTTATATAAATAAGAGAGTATTTTAGCATATATGAAAACATATGAATGAAAGAGTGAAAAAATTTAAGACTTACATTAATATCTTTGTCTGTAGAAAAGGCAACGTGAGCCGTTCATTTGTCTTTGCTGTAGCAAATATATTTAATTCATCTTGTTGTAATGAATGACGATCAGTTGTACATGTTACATCTGCTAGAACCTTTAAATAACTACGAAGTAAATGATAAGATATTCATTTTTACATCAAATGTTTTTTTAATTATTTGATATTTGGTACCAGTCGAAACGTAAAATGACAAATCGATTAGTCGAATTATTTGTAGAGAAATTAATTGATATATTGATATATATACTATTAATACAAATTCAATCAATGAAAAAAACCTTAAAACCTTATCATATAATCCAAATTCATCCCAATTCGTGAGATCAGATGCATCTTTGCGTTTGAGAAATACAGCTTTAGATTCATCAGAATTAACAGGTATATAGATGGACAATGATCGCTTTAAGTCACCTAACCGACTTAGCTTATAATCATTACAAACAAGTTTGCCTGAAAAGTGCCAAAAATTTATGTAAAAAATGGCCGCAAAATAAGAAAAATGAAAATAAAAATATCGGATCTTACCGACAAGACCAGTCTGAATTATCTGCAAACTTTTGCCTCCAGGTGCAGCACACATATCGAGCACCACGTCACCCTTACATAAATTAAGAGCAAGAACAGGTATTATAGATGAGCCAGTGACAAGCCACCACCCTAGACAAAAATGCCTAATTTTCATTTCAATCTCAAAATCTACATAAAATGGATATTATTTTAATTATTTTAATATTATTTTAATTAATCAACTTATTTTTTAAAATATTTTTTTGGGACGATACCAAATAACAATTTAAAAGCAATAAGCCAGTAAATAAATTTAAGCGCAACAAATCCATTCCATGAAAAAGGGGATTAAAAAAAAGATCAAATGAAAAAAATTGAAATAAAAAAAAAATAAAAAAACTAAATTTGTAAAAACATAAATTTGTGAATCTGATGCATTGCTGTAAATAAACATGAGATTAAATCGAAGCTGACCTGGAATTCGATTTCGATCTTTCGATGGAGCAGGGAAATCGTTTGTGGAACCACGTGGAAAGGAAAATAATTTCAATTCGCGAGGATAAATAATAAAATCCTCTTGTTTAGGTAAATTCACTGATTGGCCTTCATAGCCAGTTATTCTGGAAAATTATGAAAAATATTATATTTATAAATTTCCACAGCAAATTATTCAAGATAAAATACCCACACAATTTCCTTCTTTCTCATATGTTTCGTTCGCATAAGCATATCATTTCTGCTAAAGCTCCCTTGCGACTGACGAAAATGAAGTAGACTAGACTCATCTCTTTTTTCTTCAATATTCTTAAAAATAAACAATCTAAAGTCAACAACTGAAAGAAATTTAATTTATCCACTTTTTTAGAATAGAATTAAGAGTATTTTTTAAAACAGTGAAATAATGAAGAATTAACGTGAACGAAAACGATAATAAAAAAATACTTCATCAGCAATAGATTCATTTTTTCCAATATCACTCTCAGCAATCGTCAAATCCTCACAATCACCAAGTAAATGTTCGTTCAAATCACTCTCTTTTCTCTTTTTATCTTTATCAAATGATGTTTGATCAATTATAGTTGACAATAAGTCGAAAGCACCATATTCTTTCAATATTTCTTCATCTATGTTTGCTGAACTAAAAAATGAAAATTGTTTCGCAAATGAAAATTAAAATTATTATTGATTATTATTATTAATATTATTTAATTTTAAATTTACTTTCAAACTTTGAATAAAATATAATTTAAGGAAATTTTCATTCATCGATCCTATTCAGTATTTGCATCAAAATTTTTGGTACTTTCTTTTACAGTAGCGACTCCAATTTTATATTCCAAAGTTAGGTAGAATGAACAACAAAATTACGACAATAAAATTAAAAATTATAAAATTTCTTATGATGAGATGCATAAAACAAAGTTTTGTTGAAATCGTTGAGATAATGTGAATAACAGATAGAACAGGAATGATAAAAGGTGGTACACCATGAACATGGTTTTTTTCTGCACTCACTATTTCTCGCTTTTGCCAAGGAATAACTCGGCATAGAAGTACAAGTGGGTCATCAGCACCATCTAAATTTTCGATAGGTTTATTCCTACTCGAAAAAGAACGCCCGAAATGAGAGCGACGAGCCATTGAGCCATTTCATGCTCTCTCTTCTCTCCCTAAACATGGTTATGTAACAAAATAATTGAAAAATGGCTTATTAAGAAATGATATGCGAACAAACCTGCTGAATTTATTCAAAATAGCGATATATTTATGTGGCATCAATAAAGCCAAACGGATTGATGGCCATTTATCGCCAAACAATGGACCATAATAAAAATCAAAATGGTCAAGAGCAAGTGCTGTTGGCGTTCTCAAAGGACGAACCTTGGCAATTTTCCTTTTAAATCTTTGTAGACCATATCGAACAATTTGATATTGAATTTCATGTGGATAACATAACGAAAAAATTTTACTCCAATTATTAGTACAAATCCGGTTCATTAACATCTAAAATAAAAAACTGTGGTGAGAAGAACATAAAACTTAAAAAAATAAAGCAAATAAGTAAAGAGCCGATAAATGCCAATATTAATATTAACTTTATACTCGTCGACGTGATTAAATTTTTTAAAAAACAATCAACCGTTTCAAGCTAAGTTCGATTCGCTGATTTTTCAGATTAGATAAAATTTTGACATTTCGCCAGGACTATGGATTCTTAAAAGATAGGTTCATCTTTCCAGGTGACACAATTCCAGTGACGATGCCTCGGAATCAGAGCAACAATTCACTGTGCCATTTTATCCACTTCATCTTTAATTTGCACACATCCAATTTAAGATACTATGAAGAACCCTTCAGCTTTTACCATTATGGTAGAACAACGACGTTGAGGAGTACCACCTATAGAAGATGAGAAGGGGATTTATCATGTTTTTGATTAATCATTCTATTTGAATTATCTGTTAAATTTTATCAGTCAGATATTTGTAGAATTTAATTCAACGTGCTGATAAAGCAATTATCGTAATATTCAATTAATTTTTAGAAATTTTAAGAAAAAAATAAATCCTTTTTCTATTAGAATTTACCTCTTGGCACTTGGCATATTTTCCTAAGTTTGGCTCGGTGGTGAACTGAGATATTTGGACTGAAATCAAAAAATCACTGTCTAGAAATTTTTGATAAAAAGGCTCAATCCACCACAGAAGAGCGAATAACAATACAAGAAAAAACACTGGAATGTTGAGGAACCACTAAAAATCGTATGAAAACTAAATAGCAGTTAAATTCTATCATCAACAAATTGCACAGTTGGCAAACAATTGTTTCGAGACCCAACATGAATTCAAGCTGGTTGTTTGGATGCTATTTCTCTTTAGGAAGCCTGTCGGATGCGCAATTTTTGTCCTTCGAAGAAATTTATTCTTCCACTAAATTCAAACGGTCCTATGGAGCCACTAGACCTAGACGTTCCGGTGGACCAATATGTCTGTTCTCAGGTAATCACAGCATATTATATATAATATGAATGCAGTTACATTTTATAAAGAAAAATATTTTGAATTCTCGACCGAATTCTCAAAATTTAAAATCCCAAATTATGATTAATTTTATCAGTGAGAAAAAAAAATGAAATAAGGTGTCTGGTGAAGAAATGCAATCAATGAACTCGTTTTAATATGGAACCAATGCGGATACACCGAGTTGCTTTCAGTTGCTTCGTTCAGTTATGTGGTACAATAAGCATTCAACTGGTGCAAATATGTATCGAGGAAAATGGATTTCGATTTTCGAAGAATATTTTTTTTTCGGATTTGGTAAATAAAAATCTGAAATTCGCGATCCATTTTTTTGGAGAATTCTTGCTGAACATTTAATCGAATCAGTTGATCGTTCACATATGACTTCGAAGAAGGATCTGAACCTTATATGATTTCACACCATTGCACCAACCTACCTAATCGTTATGCTAATAAAATTTCACACAGTTGCACCAATTATCGATTTATGGATGGTACCGTTACAAAATGACAACCGACTTCAAAAAAAAAAAAAGAATTTAACTATTTATACGATAAAATTATATAAAACGCTCGTAATTTTCCTAGGGTTATCATAATTTGGTGAAATACGAGAAATTTCTCAAGTTTCATTGCAAATAATATCACCTAAGCTTGATGACCTAGAGCTCGATATAGGATCAAATTCGATTTGGTTGGCATCTTGTCATGCAATAGATTTTTTTTATTCATGATGCTTCCTCCATGAGAATCTACAACGAATCTGAATGATATTCGATGATTAACATTTATCACTCGGCTTTCCTATCCTTGTATTCAATAAATTTTCCATAAATTTGAATTAAAGAGCTGAAGAAATAAAAAAGATTTCATGAATCAAATCTGATTTAATTGAGGATCGATCATTTAATCCGCATGGATTCATAAATCTTCGACTACGATTTCATTCATCTTGTTCTGCTTCTCTTCTGGCTAAACTCGATGCCATAATCTGAGTCGATCGTCTATGAACCTATTTCACTGGATCAGTTATTCTTTTAAAGAAACCCTCTCCTCAATCCACCTCTTCATCTGATTCTCCTCGCTTTTGATACGATCGATCACAAGGTTTCGAATCGTGTATGAACCATTAATGTAGATGGTACCTAAGCGAGAGTGATCGGTTATACACAAGATTTTAAGCAGGTTTAAGGCAATCATACTTAAAATACACCTTAGCGAATCACAAGTGATCAAAGGCGGATACTTTTTTGAACTTCCGCTGTCATCGTTTTTTTATTAGGGCCGTCAAATTTTTCATACAAAGACCGCGGATTAGAATAGACCGCATAAGAAATAGAGATGGCCGTATTTTTTCGTTCCTTTGATGGATGTTTTTTCCACATTTTGTTAAAATTTATATATATATATATGTGTGCGGATGGGAGAGGAGGAAAGGTGGGAGGGAGGGGTCAAAGGTTAAGCGTTGCTGTATCGTATTTGTGGAATATAAAGAACTATGAAAAAGGGAGATTTCTCACTTCTTCTATTTCATCCAAATTTCTAAATGTAAAAAACGCTTTTATCTAAATGCATATTTATTGGTTCCTATATCACAGTTTCTCTAAAATTTTCTTCGCTTTCACATTTTTTATTCCTCTTTTTTTTAGTGATAATGGATATTTATCTTAGTGATAGCAAATATTTTCCTTATTGATAACGATTTTGATTCAGAAAAAAAAAGAAAAATTATGACAATGCAAGGATTAAATTTAAAATGGATTTCGCTTATTGTTTTAATTAGTCAAACATCGGCTTTGGTTTTATTACTTCGCTATTCAAAAACGCAGAAAGTCGATGGGCCAAAATATTTATCATCAACAGCGATTTTATCAGCTGAATTTATCAAATTCTTCACTTGTATTTTTGTTTTAATGCAACAAAATGGTTAGTTAGTTCTCTTTCATTGTTCAGCTTGACAAAATGTGCCTTCAGTAAAAAATTCAAATAGTGCTGATAAATCAGCTATCTAAAGTATTAGTGGAGTTTACTAGAAATGGCATTGTATGCTTTCTTGTAGCGTAAAAAAACGTGGTGAAACATGGGAAAGAGAAAAAAATACTGTGCGACTATTGTAAATTGAACTATAGTTCCATAGCTTGTATTTCAGTTATTTGCGTTTCAACTAGAAGCACGAAAGTAGGGAAATATAATCAGCTCAGAGGTAATTGACTGACACCATTTTCTCTTTTTGCTGATTTAATTTCTCTATTTATTTAAGTTTTTGTAAATTTTATTGTTTGCAGAATGGCAATTTACTAGTGTAAAATTGGAAATTCATCGAGAATTTTTGATTAATTCAAAAGAGACATTGAAAGTCGGTGTGCCTGCATTTCTTTATGTAATTCAAAATAATTTGTTATTTTTGGCACTCACAAAATTGGATGCTGCAACGTACCAGGTTTTCTTTTCCACTATTAGTTGCTTGCCGGGGCTTATTTCGAATATTAATTTCGGATATTTTACATAGTTTGAAAATAATAAAGTCATTTTTTAAATCTCGGAGCTCTTTATGGAACTCTTTGGCGAGCTTTATAGTGAATAATTTCACTTTTTGATAAGAAAATTTCATGGCTATTATTAAATTATAGATGCGACAGGAATTATATTAAATTGTCAGATATGGATAATAATATAAGGATAGAGTTAATTGTTGATGAAAGGTGATTAAAGGTTTCGATGTAAGCGAAAAAATATGGGAGAAAGAAGAAAAAGGAGCAAAAAATGAGAGGAAATGCCATACAAATAAACATAGGACACATAATAAAAAATAGCCTACAATTTTTCATCAAAAAATAATTGGCAAAGTTTGCTGGTATTCTGATATTTAGCTTAGATTTGTAATTTACTTACATTTAAGAAATTTAAAAAAAGAAATTTTAAAGAAATCATATTTAAGATTTTAAAAATAGTAATTTTTTTCCAAGAGTGCTCGACATTTTTTGTTAAGTTCACTCCTCTGGCTTGTCGGATCAGGCAGATTTTGCCAGAGGGTCATGACGATAAAAGTGGGTCAGCCCTAAATGGGTTTTTTTTAACAAGACCTCGGCACTCTGATATGGCAGTAACAATCCACTGACCCATTTAACTCTCTAAATGTAATAATATTATTCACAACTATTTTGGACATTTATATACCTAGATAATTTATAGTACAGTATAGTACAGATATTTATATTTATAATATATTTATGTTTCGATTATTTTAGTATTAATATATAAATTCACAAAGTATTAAATATTAAATAATAATACTATCGAAAAAGTTATAAATTAAAAATGACATAAAAAATTACAATCACAGTAGATTATAGGTTTTATAAACTGCGAAATCTTTCGCAAAATATTAAGTAAAATCGATGAAATCGCCATTTCTCTTTATGAATTCCGTGAATTCATTTTACGTTCTAATCGATTATATATTTAAGAAAATTTGAATAAAAATTATTATATTGCAGGTTACTTACCAATTAAAAATATTAACGACAGCATTTTTTTCTGTAAGTATGCTTGGAAAAAAATTGAATGCATTAAAGTGGATCTCACTGTTATTGCTCACGGCAGGTGTAGCGCTCGTTCAAGTAATTTTTATAAGAAAATTTAAAATTTTATGAGAAAATAATTTGCGATTTCTTTAATTTCCGCAATTTTTCATTATTCGAGAATGCAGCTTTTTCCAGATGCCTGCAGATTATAAATCCAACGATGAAGAAAAGATATCCTCATTTCATTTGAATTCTGATCGTTTAATTGGTCTTTTGGCAGTTCTTGTGGCATGTTTCTCGAGTGGTTTTTCTGGTGTATTTTTTGAAAAAATTTTGAAAGGCTCGCATGTTTCTTTATGGATGAGAAACTTGCAGCTTGGTAGGTCATTGCAATTGTATAGCATACCATTACTGTATTTGTAAAATTATGGAATTCAGATATAATTTGGAAGATTTTATTTTAGTGATTTCTATGGTTATTTTTTTCAGCATTTTTCAGTTTATTTGGTGCAGCATTCATGATTTGGCTATATGATTGGGATAAAGTTGTGGAGAATGGATATTTTCAAGGTTATAATGTGGTTATTTGGATTGTTATTCTATTTCAGGTTTTGTTTAGATTCGTTTCTTTGTTCGCAGTTATCGTAGGTTGATTTTCAAAAAATTTAATTATGGTAAGTTTATATGTAATGCCCTTCCAACCTTTTATGATTGGTATGGGTCGCACTTAATTTCGGATCTTTTACCAGAGACTTATAAGATTGAAATAAGGTAGATAAACTTGGTCTTGGGTCTTGTCCAAGGATCTTCACCGAAAAGGTAGAGAGGATTGACTGTGGACTGTGTTTGAACCGTTTTATATTCCATATTTATCTTCCGCCATTCTGGCGCTTTAGAAAATTTATTATAAAATTAATATTTTAAAATATATTATAAATTAATATTATTATTAAAATATTATAAAATTTATATATTATAGGATTATAAATGTTAAAAAAATTTCTCTTTCTTACCTATGAGGATCATCCTTAATCTTTGGTCATGGGCCTTTGGGATTGGAGTTTCTGCACAATATTTTAGCTTCTTCTAGCAGTGCGCTGTTCTAGATAGAGGTTTCTGATGTTGTTCTTGGGAATTTGTTGAAGTCACTTTTTCACTTTTCTAGTTAAGCGCCAGATTATCATAGTTCCTGCGATTATCATTGGGATTACTTTGGCCTTCAATTTCTAAATATATATATACATATATTTATATATAAATTTAATTATATAATATATCATTATCAATAAAAGAAAGAAAAAATAATATCGTAAGGAAGAAAATGGGGTTCATAGGGTGGGTATACTATTATTGGAAAACCTATTTATATGCCACTTTTGTTATTTCTTCAGGCTTTTGGTGGACTTATAATTGCCTTAGTTGTCAAATATGCAGACAACATATTAAAAGGATTCGCTGTGTCGCTATCTATTATTTTGTCAAGTTTTATTTCTTACTGGTTTCTCAATGATTTTCAACCAACTTTGTCAGTTTTTTTAAATTATATTTTAGTGCTATTAATTCATTTTTGCAGTTTTTTTTTGATTTTCTTTATTTTGCAGTGTTTTTTGATTTTTTCCTCGATGACTTTTTGTGAAGAAATAATGAAGTCGAAGATTTTTCGACTTAAGGCGAAATCTTAAATAACAAATAATTCATTTTCATTTTTATTGTCTATTTCATTTTATTTCTAGAACTTTTGTAACTGGAGCGACTATTGTGATCATCTCTACATTTCTATATGGATATGAACCAAAGCTAGTTTAATAATTGATTTTTTACTAAAGGAATTCGTATTGTCATTTATTATTATTTCATTGTATTATATATTTGAAAGCCGTGAGCATTTTAATAGATATGCTTGATGCTTAAAATGTAATTTTTAAAAAAATATTAATTTGATAATTTTTAAATAATTTTTAAAGCTGTTTTATGGATTTATTGATATATATTGTAGATTTTGATAATACGTTTCAGTATAATTAGTGTAAATGTATAATAAATGTAAATGTAGAAATGTAGTATAAATGTTATTGTTCGAAATGTAGAAATGTAGAAATGTAGAAATTCTTGTTAATTCTTATAAATGTTTTCAAATAAATGTTTTACGATTTTTGCTTTTATACTGAGGGAAATTAACTGTGATTTATATTCTTATTATTGTTTTTTCTTATTATTTGTTACTATTTTTATTTTATCTTTATTATTGTATTGTATTTAGTTTGATTAAATAATCAATCATTCAAATAATCGTTATTCAACAATTATTACAAGGTTCAACAAAATTTCTTCTAATCGTACCTTTTTAAAGCTATTGCAAAATTTTTACATTTATAGTTTTAATCTTTCTTGAATTAAGTAATATTGCAAAAAAAGTGAAATGATGCGAAATGGTTCATTTGTAATTTTATCCCCGAGTGGTTTTTATTTTATCGGAAATATCATTCTTAAAGCTGATAGGAGAGGCTATTATCACTTAATTATAAAAATGCAGATGGCACAATCACTACTTTTTAATGATTGATTTACTCTGATTGGAAATATTTGCTCTCCAATACGATAGTCAGAGCCACTATCCAGTCGTCTATTCTAAAAATAAACTTATCGCATTTGAATGTCTATGGATTAGTGAAGCAAGAAAAAAAAGATAGTTTAATTCCAATCAAACTTTATTTTAAAAGAGTTTAAGGTGAACCAACAAAATTTAGTGGTCTCCTTGATTTGGTTTGAAAGGCTCAAAAAGGGTCTGACGTTATTGTCAGCGAAATCAAGCAAAACTAATAACTATGTAAACTATTATTTTAAAAAAAAGGAATGGAAACATAAGAGCGATGAAGTATATTTATGTGTGTAACTATTCGATTAGAATGGAAATTTATAAAATTATTCATTATAAAATTATTCATTTATTCATTTATTAATTACCGATTAATTAACGAATGATAGTTCTCTCTCTGATAAATCGCATGAAATTTAAATTGAGTGCAAGTGATAACCAATAAATTTTCGAGAAATTCTCGCTAAAATATTTTATCAAATTAACCGATTTGTACGAGCGATATTTCGCATTTCTTTTATAATTTTTATATATTAAATAAAAATTAAAATATTATTAATATATATATAAAAATATAAAAAATTAAAAATTAAATAAAATAACGACAAAAATTGATTCAATATTTTTTTATTATTATAAAAAATTAAAAATTAAATAAAATAACGACAAAAATTGATTCAATATTTTTTTATTATTTAGTTAATCATTTTCGATATACGAAAAATAATTTGAAAAAAATAAAATAATAAAAAAAATTCATAGTTATTTTCAAAAAGTGAAAAATGAGAAAAAGTTTATAACTGATTTGATAGAAAAAACTAATTAAATAAATTTGAATATTTTTAGCGATAAAATTGAGAATATTTTCTTAAATTGAGAATTTAAAGAAATATGTTTTGATTACGGATAACAACTTTTTGATGGATTATTAATAGAGAGAGATTTTTGTTGATTTGTGTTATCTAGCAACGCTTCGTCTTCGATCATTATTTGGAATGCTGAAGATGAGCACTTTTCATTAATTTTATTCATATTATATATTATAAGCATACATACATATATATATATATATATATTTCCTTACTCATCTTTCATTAAAGTAAAGTTTTTGCTTATCAAAATTTCTATGATAAATTTCATTTTTGATGAGAATTTTTTAAATTTAATTCATTAATTCATTATTAATCTACCGTATATATCGTATCAAATTTATCAAATCAGCTAGATGCTTATCATTTCTGGTTAACTATCACTATCACTCCGCATATCGATCTCTTGTCGATTTATAAAAAATTTACTAAAGAGATTCATAGACGTTATATAGTTAAAGAAATGATTTGAAATGACTCGATAAAATCAAATAAATTATTGTAAAATAAATTTAAAAATTCAAGCGAAATAATAAATTATAACTTTTAGTTTTTGCCATTTTTTTTTTAAATGAAAAAATGAAATAATAAAAATTGTACAAAAAATTATTCACAAAACAATATTAAAATTATTCTTTTTTTTTTAATCATTTCTATTCTTTTCGTTCATTTTTTGAAAATTTTGTAAAAAATGTTTTTATTAAAAAAATTTTTATTCGTTTCATGAAAAAAATAATTCTTAGTGAATTATTGTTGGACGATAATTAATTAAGCGATCACAAACAGAATTATTTTTTCATCGAAAATAATTTAATTTATAAATATTATCTAAAATATTATCATCGAAATAATTACGATGGCGAGATTAAAACGCGAAGCATTTTCTGAACCGTTGGCTATATCGATGATAAATAGTGATATTTCTAATGCCTCGTTGCATTTCGCTTTACCTAACGCTGTTAATTTTGATGAAACACAAATCCCAAATATACCACAAAAAGAGGAAATTAATACGGTAATCTCATTTTTCTTTTTTTTTTTTTAAATTTTTCGATTTTATTTAAAATTTTATTCATTCAAATGCCACAGATATTTATATATTTATTTCATATTTATGTCATTAAAATCTTAAAATAAAATTTTCTTAAAATCTTAAATCTTAAAATTTTTATTAGAAAAAGTATTTTAAAAAGTTATTTTAATAAAAATACTTTATTATAATTTTAATTATAATTATTATAATTATAATTAATTATTGTAATTTTAGAAATTAGTTGACTAAAATACCTTAAATAATTTTTTTTCTTTTCCAAAATTCATTCCTTTCATTTCCTTTCATTCATTTCCTTTCGAAGAAAATAGTTGCAACTTGAATAGATTTTAACTAAATTTCGGTAAATCTCCCCAATGGTACCAAAAATAGCTGCCAGATCATCAATTTCGGATCGTTAATGATTGAAAAATTTTGATCATCAAGTATTTCTCTTTTAAATTTAGAGGCTGTCTTTTATTATCAGTAAGAATTAAATTAAATTTTTAATGTTATATTCGTACAAGCATTATTTATTTTTAAATAATAATTATGTATTTCACACCAGCTAAAATTCTTCTTCCGATTGATGAAACCTTTATGGAATCGTCATTAAATCACCATAAAAATGAAAGTTCGCATCTATATTGCCGTGATTCGTTCGATCTTACTATATGGTTCTGAGACATGGTCAATGATAGTGAAGGATATTAAGAAGTTATCTGCCTTTGACCACTCTTGTCTAAGGTACATATTACGGATCCGTCGAGCGGATACGATATCACAAGATCACATCCATCTTCGTTCAAATGCCACTTGCATAAATAATGTTATCACAGAGCGCCTCCTTCGCTGGTTAAGGCACATTCTTTGTCGTCCACCACAAGAGTTGTCACATATTTCGTTACTTGATAAACCGTGTGATGGATGGCGTTAAAAGCGAGGTGAGCCAATCAAGACCTGGACTGATACGGTGAGAAAAGATTTTGAACGTATAGGTGACCAGCAATATATGGACTTAGACGATGAAAAAAGGAATTGTTTCCATTACTATCGACGATGGCATCAGATCGCGTTGCTTGGAAGCGTCTTACCCTTATAGCCGTTGGAGCCAGCCTAACCAGTAATGGTGAGAACTGTTAGAAGAAGAAGAAGGAAGAATAATTATGCATTTATAAACATTAAATTTTTATAGAAGCTTTTTTTTTAGAATATGTTTAAAAAAATTGAGCAAAAGTGTCGGCCTATGAATCGAGCACCAAGCGCACCAATACTTCACGCTGAATCATCATCGCATTCAATGACATTATACGAAAAGCATCTTTTCCTTTTAGCTACTGATCATGTCATACGAAAGGTTTATTATATTGGGAATTTAAATTATGACTTAATTGATTAGTTTTAATTAATTTTAATTTACGACTATCAACATAAAAAAGTGGAGAAGGTTTAGGTAAAGGAAATCTCTACGGAATGCTTAGCGTTCAAATATATCACCACAGCTAAATTCATTTTATTTTATCACTGAATGAAAAAAATACACTTGATAAACGATTTAAAAGTTTCCAACATCTTTATCTCTTAAGTGTTGTTTAAAAAATTATGATACTGGCTAATAGCTTTAATCATTCAAATTCTTTATATGCAAAGATATGATTATAATCATATAATTATAATCATTATTATCAGAATTATCATGATTATTGTCAGAAATCATGTTTCAGGAAGTTGCATTGGGTAAACGAATCGGTTTATATACAATAGGCAAAGAATTAGGCACAGGAAATTTTTCGAAAGTTAAACTTGGTGTTCATGTTTTAGCAAAAGGTAAAAAAATTCAATTAATTCAATTTATTCTAAACATTGAATGGTTTTTTTAAATGAAATGAGCATTTGTAATACTAAAAAGCTCATCTATTTAGATGGACTATCTAGAGTAATCACAAGAACAAGTACCATACTTTCTAAGTACCATAAAGTCTGGTGACCATTTTTTATAGCTAATTAACTCTTCATGAGCTTTTCAAAAATTGAATTAAACAGAAACAGTTGCGATTAAAATAATCGAAAAATGGAAAATTGACCAACGCGCTCGTCAACTTTTTGCGCAGGAGATTAATATCATGGAAAAATTAGATCATCCGAATATTATTCGACTTTTTGAGGTATGAATATAGTCTTCATTTCGCGTTTTTTACTCTTTTCAATCTTTTTCTAAGAAGCTTTATTTCCAATTCTTACTAAGCTCATTCCACGGGCTTATTAGACCGAACAAATTTTGCCAGTGAATCACTTGATGATGGAAATACTCCTGGATTGCTAGCATCTTTGGATTTTCGAAAGACTGCGTTATTTTCATGCAGAATAATAGCCGAATCATTCGATACAGTTGATTTAATCATTTAATTTTTCTTTATAAGAGTCAGAATGATTTATTTATTTACTTAAATGATTTTGAAAATCCATTCGAGAGTTTAGATTTTAGGAATCACTTAAATCTCGAGAAAGTTGAATTCAGGGATTCAGAGAAGATTCAAGAATTTCTCATTATATCTAGCTTGGCTAGGTTTTCGTGGCTCAAAGGGTTATTCGCTATTATTTCATAGTACCGATTTCTGGAATCCTACTTTTTTTAAGTGTAAACCTGTCTTTCAAAAAGATAGTGACTCATCCTGTACTTTTATCACCATATGATATTGGCTCGCAAACTTTATCTCTGGTCCGATAAGCAAAATCAAAAATAATAAGTTTTCCTACAAAGAATAAAATGACTTTAAAAAATAAAATTTCTTTTATAATAAATTTTTATTTATATATGATCTTAATTTGAAGTATTAAAAAAAATATATATATATATATGTAAATATAATTATAGATATAATTATAATTATATAAATATAATTATAATAAAATATATAAATATATGTATGTGAATCCAATTTTTAAATTAAACCACGAATTATTTTCCATATATTTCTTTATTATTATTATTGTTATTATTCGAATCTTCGAATAATTCGACAATTTTTTCTTTTTAATTATAATTAATGAATGGCTTCAAATAAATAAATATATTTAGGTTATAAATAGAAATAGAACAATTTTCATCGATCTATGGCAAAACTTTAAAAATTTCTTTTTCTAAACATTTTTCAGTGTATTGAAACATTTTCACGAACATTTTTGATTTTGGAATATGCTGGTGGTGGTGAACTTCACGAATATATTCTTAAGAAAAGAAAATTATCCGATGATGAAGCGAAATCGCTATTTTCACAGATCGTTTCCGCTATTTCTTATATGGTATAGTTCGAATTTTTTTTTTTTCATATTATCAGCAGTATATTATCTTATTTTATCTTTTTTATCTGATTTTATTATAATAATTGAAAAAACTTTTGCAGCATTCATTGAATTTCGTACATCGTGATATAAAAGCGGAAAATATAATTTTTTCACGACCTGATGTCCTTAAATTAATTGATTTTGGATTTTCATGTGGTTGTCCTGACGATACTATGTTATCGACATCTTGTGGCTCACCACCGTATGCAGCGCCTGAATTATTTCGTGATAAAAATTATTCGGGTAATTTAATCATTTGTTTTTCAAGAAAAACAACCTTAAGGAAATAAGGGAATACTTCTTTTCTTGTTAATTTCTAAAAACGATTGCAAAATTTTATAGTATCTGAGAATGCTAAGTGCACAGTGATATACTTATCTTAAGCTAAAATCATATTCTCCTATTCTTTTATTATAATTTGCTAGGAGAATACTAATTTGCCTTTTTTTGCCATTGGTGTCCATATGAGATTTAGGTTTTTGGTTTTTGCTTTAAAAAAGGCATTCATTTTTGTTATTTTTTATATTCATATAAATAGTATAAAAGTTAAAAAAAGCAAACAAAAATTACTTGTGCCAACTGGAAAAATGCGCTGTTTTCTTAATTTTGAAGCGCTGGTGCTATTCCCTAAGGCAGAAATAAAATTCTTTTAAAAATTCGAGTGATGTTAACAATTCATCTGTCGTTCTACTGATAAATGACAAACGATATCATCCGATTTTCTTTTATAATGACAGATTTGCTTCGTCAAAAGATAGCAATGGCCACTGTTAAAGCAATGTGCTATTCGGCCAAGTTATTGTAATCCATACATTTTTTGAAAGAATAGGTAAAATATTCGATTTGAAGATATATGTTTTTTGAAGTAAATTTTTGTTATTTTTTTTTTTACTTTCACTGACATACTTCATTAACTTTCACAGGTCCGATGGTCGATATTTGGGCGCTTGGAATCCTTTTATATTTTATGTTGACCGGTGAAATGCCTTTCAAAGGTGATACGTTTAATGATTTAAAGTTGAATATTCTAGCTGGCCATTATACTTTTCCAGAGGATGTCAACAATTATGCTCGATATTTGATTAGTGCTATGTTGGAAATGGACTATCAAAAACGAATAAACATTAATGAAATAACGGTTTGAAGAATTTGTAGATTTAAGAGATTTAAAAAATAAGAAATTTTTTATTACCAAAATTTCAGTATTTTTCTCTAGTGAAGGCCAATAGCTTTTTTTTCATAAAAATTTCATTATTTTTAGAAGATGTATTGGTTAAAAGATAATAAAATTTCAATATCATATATGTGTTATAATTCGGCGATTGGTTCAAGAAAATCAACTGAAAATAAAATAATTCGTGAAATTTTTGAAACGCTACGTTATTATGGTATCGATGAAAAAATGATCGAAGAAAATAGAACTAAGGATTTGAGGAATTCTATAACTGGATTATATAGGATAACTTTACATCAGGCATTAATTAAAGAATATAATCAGAAATTAAAGGTGATTATTTTTATATTAGTAGGAATTAATGAATTAATCAGAAAAATTAAATATGATTATTTTTTGATCAGTAAAAAAATCCTTATTTTAAATTCGATAGGTTTTTTTCTAAGCATAAATTTGTTTCTTCCGCGAATGTCCAAAATCCAAGATATTTCTATAACCTAAATTTTTCATTAAAAAATTGCATTTTCTTATTGTTTGGAAGCATTTTTTTTTTCTGAGAGCTCTCACTGTTTCTGGTTCACTTCGCTAATTTTTCGGTTATGATAAAAGTTTCCAGTGGAAGTTTTAACCGGAGATAGAAATATAAATGAATCGCCAACATCATACGAATTTTTAAAAGATTTATATGTCTCCGAGAAATGGCGGATGAGAGTGGAGGATATTAAGACATTATCTTCTTTTGACCACTCATATCTAAGATATATTTTATGGGTTCGCCGAGTGGATTAATCTCGCATTATCGTCTCCATCTTCGCTCATATATCATCTTTATTAATATTATCATCGTGGGGATAGGATGGCCCAGTGGGTTGCTCAATTGATAGCACCGATGCGAAGGTTTGATTCCTCGCAGGAGTAAATCTATACGAAAATCCGGGTGATGCTGGCGACTCACCTGTATTTCTATCGCCAAAGGACTCATTCAATTGTTAGACCGAACAGCGAAATTTTGTAACTTTGTAACCAGCGTAGTTAGCCAATAATTATGAGAGTTGTTAGAAGAATAAGATTTCTTTTGCTGAAAGTTGGCACCAGCATTAGCGCTCTGAAATTAAAGAAGCGAAAATAAAAGGAACAACCCTCTGAGCCAATCTACTTCCTACATTTATACTAAATTATTACACTTTTTCTATTTTATGAGATATTTTATAATGATTACAAATTATAATACGTAAATACAGAGGTAGATTAGCTCAATGGGCCGTTTTCCCTAATTTTGAAGCGCTGACGCATTTCTAAGTGATTCCGTGGCAAACTGTCTAATCCAACGAGCCTGATGAGACTTTACTGAACTAAACTCTTGCAATAAAAAATATATGCACATTGCTAAGTCGAATTAGGTTGGTGTAACATAATTGCGTCTTCTACCACTTTATTTAATTGCAAATTATCGTATATCAATATTAAATGAATATTTTAGGAAATCAGTGAAGAAAGTGAAAAACGCAAGAACATTGCCAATACTCAAAGTAAAACATGTTCAATACTTTAAGATGAAAGAGATGCTCTCCTCCTGAAATCCAGAAATCCGCAAATCTTTTATCGCTGAGCGATGAAATCGAAAAAGCGGAAATTGTCAATTAAATCAGTTTCCAGAAATTACCAGTTCAAAGCAGGCATTATGCTCATTTCCTCAATAAATATATTATTTCATATGGATTAATAAAAATTTATAATTGTATAATGAAACAAACAATAATTTTATACAATAATTATCTAAACTATTAATAATCATATTATAGATAGAATAAAAACATACACTCGACATATTGCTTTGATTAAGATGAAACATTGGTTCCATTCTTGCCCTTGGATAAGAGTAAACTGCCATTAAAAGAGAAAAATTCGGGTTAATACTGGCATCAATCGTTTTTTTTGAGAGTCATTACTGGTTAAACTCGTTCCACTAGCTTGTCACACTGAGCAATATGCCACGGAGTCCTTTGGCGATAGAAATACAGGTGAGCCGCCAGGATTTCACCCGAATTTTTGTGCAAGTTTATTCCTGCGAGGAATCGAACTTCAGTATCGGCGATCCCAATAATCCACTGAGCCATTCTATTCCCGAATAGCCATCCATCTATTCTCAAATGATAGGAACCTCGTCCTAATTTAATGGCTAATTTAATGGCTAAACTTAAACCATAAAGGATGAATATTACTAGAAAAAGAAGATCGAATCTCCTAGAAATCCATTTTTTGTCCATATTTTTAATGAATAAACAAAAAAATAATATAATGGAAATATTTTTGAATGTTGAAAAAATTTTTCGTCCAAAGATATTATTTTTATATTTGCTTATTGAAATTGAACGTTGAATTTTAATTTATTACGACTGAAACGAATATTCAACCATTTGGCTGATATTTGTTTAGAAATATGCCCGTTTCTCAAAATTTTTCGATAGGATTGCCAAGATGAACAATCCGATATGATAAAAGATAGTCAATGACTTATGGCAGTTACAAATAGATATATTGCATTTGGGAATTATGAAATTTGCTTTCGATTGCTGCCCTATGGCTATTGAGAATTATTGCAGCAAATTGCGCATATATGATTAAAAATCAACGTTTATTTCTAACGCAAGCAGAATTAATACGTTTTAATATAATATATCAAAATTCTTAGGCCATTCCAAATTGCTAAAAATAATCGGATTTTAATTTAATAATTTTCTTTTCAAATCACTTTAGATCCTTAAAATCTTAATTGAATAAATAATTGACTCTTCATTTCACTCTAAAAATGCTTCTTAAAAATGATTGCTTTGGGGAAAAAATGATAACATCGAATAATATTTCTTTCGATACGATAGGGGATCGTTTTAATGGCTTTTCATTGATCTTTGTTGCAAACATAGTTATAGTTCGATATTTCTCAACTAAAATATGAAATAAAAAAATCAAAAAATCTTATTTTTTCAAAAAAATTGCTAAAAATATTGATAGAAACCAACATATAAATAATTTCTTTTTCTCATCAAATCTGATTAGATTCCACTAGTTTGCCAGAATAGGCAAATTCTGCCAATATAGCAGTTGGCAATGGAAATAGGAATGTACCCTCAGCATTGCCCGGATTTTTGATTCCCGAAGGGCGAAGAATCTAATCATCAAAAGAACTTATCGGCAAAATGACAATAACAGTCGAGCATATAATTAATAAAAAATGAAAATAAAAATTCTTATATAAATTTCCCTAGTTTTTAAGTGAAAAATTCGAGAAGAAATAAATTTTTAGCTAAAATTACTCAAAAAAAACAGAGAAACGAAATTAGTTGACGATTTTATTTTGTTGGAAGTATTTGACGCATTTCTCCTAAATTCAATTTTTCCCAGCGTTTTTTCCTATTGCATTTAAAATACTTTTAAATTCAATTTTAAGAAATGAAATCAAATTGAAATTTTTGATAAATTTTCTTAAAATTCAATAATTTCTTTATAAGTTTATTTTCTTAAAAAGAGGAAAATCAAAATTTGAATGTGCGAGGAAATTTTTTTTTTTTCTAAGGACCCTCATTTTCTGGTTTTATTTGCTACGCTATTTTGTTAGAACAGGCAAATTTTTGCCAGAGAATCATTTAGTGATAGAAGTACGATAGGCGAGTCACCTGATTCACCTGAATTTTTGAAAAATCCATCTATTCTTATCAGTAGTTAGCACTGAAATGGGAGTAACAACTCGACGAACTATTTTATTGACTAAAAAAAAAATTATGAAAATTTTTCAAATTTTAAATTTCTATTTTTTTCTTCATTTGAAATTACTGCTATTATTCCATCTATTTATTTCCATTGTTCATTGTCTCTTGCGGCCAACTGATATGAAAGTTTTAACATTAACTTAACTGACATTCTTCCTAATTCTCCTTTTCTAATTCCTAACAACGCTTATCATTTCTGATTTAGTTAGCCTCGTTGATTATTAGGCTATTAGCAACATTACATTAGCTTAATTAACTAAACTGATTATTAGGAAATAAGTCATTTCGCCAGAGAGTGCCTTTGAGAAATAATTTATTATTTTTCATTCTATGAAATTGGATAGTAAAAAAAAAAAATTAATGAAATTTATTTATCAAAAATATTGCGATAAAAAGAAAAACTGATAAAAAAAACTGATAAAACTGACTTAGTTTTAATTTAGTTTTAATCATTCTTTTTTCAAATTTTATCATTTTCTAATAAATTTTTATGATATTTTTTTATTTTAACGGATTTAATGATTCTTCTTCTTCAACTCGCTGTTTATTTATTGGCTTTGCTCACTTCATTTGGCGACTAGAAATGACATTTCCAAATTTATTAAATAAATTTTATGGATAAGCAAGAAAAGCAAGAAACATAGTTAAATAAAATTGCGCTCGGCATGCCTCTTCCCATTAATAAGTATTTTATTTTTCTATTTTATGCATAACGAAATTTATTTTCAGCATTAATTAATTTTTATTTCATAAAAAAGTTTTTTTCAAGAATAAAAAATTTGAATTGAATAATTCATGAGAGAAGGATGTAGAACGGTTTAGTGGGTTGTTGCTCAATTCGGAGCGCCGTTGTTGAGTTTCCACTCCCTGCGGAAGTAAACTTATTCAAAAATCCGAGCAATGCTAGCGATTCGCCTATACTTCTATCGCTAAAAGACTAGCTCTAGCATATTTATCCAATGCGATAATGACTCTAAGCAATAATGGTTAGGGTTTAAAAAAAAATACATACAAATTTGAATGGTGAATTAGTAAAGAGAATTTATTATTTTCAGAGTTTTGTCAGCAGTTCATTTATTTATTTTTATTTTTTCCTATATTCTGCAAACTCCATTGAAATATCGAATATATTGTTGGTAAAACTAATAATATTTAACAAATTCACGGAAATTAAATTCAAATCGAATCGAGAAAACTATTCATTCATTATAATATTTTCATTAATATTAATATTAATTTTCTAATAAAATTTTTATAATTAAATATATTTTAATTATGAATAAACATAATTATTTTATGTAATATATAAATATACAAACATATGTTTTATAATTAGCCATTTTGATGAAATTGTTTATAATATTTTAATACGGTTTGGCTGAATTTTAGCGAATTGAATTGTTTATCATTCGTATTATAGAAATTCCATGATTTCTACTATAATATTTTCGCTATTTCGAATATTTTTATCACTAATTATTTCATTCTATCATCTTAATCATTTAAAGTTTCTCTTCGTTTGATAAGAAAGAATGCAATAAATATTTTTATTGCATAAATATTTTATATTATAAATATTTTAATAAATTGATGTTTGGCTTTATTTATTCCTAAAATTTTACGTGAAAATATATATTTCACGTAAAATTTCGTGATTGAAATAATTATTTTAAGTTTTTTTTTTATTATTTGTTGTTGACTATTTTTCATTATTTATTATATTTGATTGAATTGAATAAGTAGTAAAAATTGAAGGAATATTTGCATTCATCTTTAGCTATTTATTTATGCAATCAGCACTCATAAATAAAATCTATTTAATTTGTTAAATCCCCTCCATATCGTTTCTTTTTTACCCTTTGAGGAAAGAATAGCCCAATGGGTTGTTGCACATACTGTACTCTCCTAAGGCTTTGACTTTAGATTCGATAGGAGAAAATTTGTCATTGCAAAAATTCGAGTGATTTTAGAGACTTATCTAAAGTAATTATACCCTATAGTAATCGCATGGCTAAAATTTCAAGTTGTGCTAATAATTAGTGATACGAGCATAATGACAAATACAAAGTGCTAACTATTTAAACTTCAGGTCAATCATGACTTTTTCTCCATTTATAGCTTGAAAATAATCGTTCTTTATGCGATTTTTATGCCAATACTTGACTGCAAATCTTTTCTGTTCTCCGAGGATAGGATAGTCGAGTAATTGCTGCTATTCGGTATTGATCAAATACAATATAATTTTATGGCTATAGTATTTGCTAACTCTAGCAATAAACACATAGATTCGAAAATGTGTCTGTTTTCCTGTTATATAAAATTTGAAAATATTTACATTTTTATCAATCACCAATCGTGTTATTCGAAGGCATCTTCAAAGTCTGTAAAAATGTTGTTCACTTAAATGGATCTCAAACACCACTTAGACTTTTGATAGGCCTATTCAGAGGCAGGATTCTGATGCATGAGTTGAAAAATGAGTGAGATATTAATCTCTCCTGGGCTAGTAAGGATTTTTATTGACCGGCTTATCAAGAGTTAGTGGTCTGATTATCATCATTTGATTATTTTTATTTATCATTTTTTATCATCTGTCTTTAACCAAATCATAATCAATCATAAATACAGTATGGCACGTTTTAAGAACTTTTAATTCTATTTATTTATCAATTTAGACCAATGAAATTAATCTAATGTAAGTAAATTCGAATCGTATGAAATTTTATAAGTAGCATTATAGATGTTTTTCGGATTTCTTCACAAAAAAAATGTCATATTTCTATGAAATTTTAAATTCTATTTGTTGTGGAAATCGAAAATCATGGTTGTGTGGCAATCATCAAATAAAACTGTTCTTGCATATTGCATTTCTCGTGAATTCAATGATACTCGCAATTTGTTTCGTTGTTTTTGATTTAGAATGGCGACGAGAAGTTGTTAGTGCGAAAAATAAATGCTTATGGCAATCTGAATTAATCGAACTTTTCATTAGTAAGTTGTTTATTGCAAAGAAATACGAATAATAAATATTATTATAAAAACAATAATAGCAATAATTATAATAACAATATAAAATTAGTAATAACAATAATTGTAGTAATAGCAAATGGATTTTTAAAATTTATTGAAAATTTAAATTTTTTCCTAAAGAAAATTAGCTTAGAGTGATAAATAATCGATTAAAATCTATCCGAGAAATTCCATCAAATTTTCCATTTTTTTAAAAAATTACTAGAATAAGCTATTCGATTGAGGAAAAAAATTGAAAAAATGCAATAAATAGGAATTTAAAAAACTTTTGAAAAAGAAATTTCTAATTAATGGCGAGGAGAATTTTTCACATTAAATGACGAATTTTGTAATATGGTGAATATTTTTGGGAAAAAAATAAGTATAATTTGGCCAATAATTTTAATTTTTATTATAGTAGATTGTAGAAATTGGCTAAAATTGGCTAAAAAAAGTGTTTAATTTTAAAAAAAAATTTTTTATAAAACTATTAGAAATTACAAATGATATTTTAGAATTGCTTATTTTTCAGACGCTGTCGCTTTCTATTTTATTTTGCTTACATTGGTTTCATCGAGTACACTTATTATGTGTTTCACAAAAACATCGACCGTGTACAAAAATGCTTTGTATTTAATAACTCTGTAAGCAGTATTTTTTATATTTTATAGAGAATTACATAAATCAACCTTATACTTCGAGCGCTTTTTTTTCAAAAATAATTATTCTCAAAGCGCTTTTGCCATTTCTTATCATCTCTGCTGATTTGATAATTTTTTTTCACAAAGTTACCTGACAGTAGAAGTAAAACGAGATAAGTCGCAAACAAGGCGCGGATTATTTTTTGAAAGGAAGGCTCACTTCCACGAAGCCCGATATCGACATCCTAAAATGATAGCCAATAACTCATTCAGTCATTTTGCATCTAAAAGAAATTCCATAAAATTTTTATATTAAATTTTTTCTTTTTTTAAAAACAATTATTGTTAAATAATAAATGAAAAAAGTTTCATTATCGAAAAGATATGCAAATTTTGATGAAAAATTTCTTAATCTGCTTAATGATTTTCTTTTAGCGAATTTATTTTTAGTAGAATTTTGCAATAAAACAAAAAATTTTTCTTTCAGTTATTCATCTGCAACTGTTATTTTAACAATTATTTTATCGGCAAGTTATTATATTGGTTCTCGTATAATCGCTGAACATTGCATTAATGATCACATAAAAGTAAATAAAACATTTTTGATTGAATTTTATGAGAATATTTATCAATTATTATTTTATAATTATTTTATATTATTTTATAATTGTAGCTGTTAATACTTTAAATCAATATTAGCGTTTGAATAGTATGAAAAATAATAAAATTTATAAAAAAAACTTTTTAATAAATAATAAATAAATGAAAATTTTGATTATTTTAATAAATAAATGAAAATCGTTTTATGGGATAAATTTATAAAAGCAAAACAAAAATTTGATGCTATTTCACATATTTCCAAATGAATTTTCAAGGCTATTCAATCTATCAAATTGAATTAAATATTTGTGGTTTAAGATGTTAGAATTACAAATGGGTTTGGTGTCACTCGCTTCACTTATAACATGCAGTATTTATATGGTTGTTGGTATGATACAAGGTGGACGTGAAATTGACGAAAACCTAACTCGACGACGATTTAGTGCAATGCCAAATGTCAATGATAGAGTAAGTAAATATATTTTAGAACTTTATTAATAGTTTAATTTAACTTAAAAATTTAAACATCTAAATTTAAATTAAAAATTTAAACGGGTAAATTTTCACATAAAAGATTTATATTACCTTAGACCTTAGACCATAATTCATTTTCGTTATTTATTCATTGTGTAAATAGTTAAAATGTTTAGATATTTCATGTGCCAAACAGCTTATCAATGATAACACCTCCACCGCCATACAACATTAATATGTCTCGTTCAGGCAAATTCTTTTAAGTTTTATCATACTAGAGAGTAAAAAATTACTTCATCTTTTTTGTAATTAATGGAATAAACTAACTGAAGCGATGAATAAACTAACTGAAGCGATGAACCCATTCATATTTTTGATCTTTTTTCTAAGTACATATATATTTAAAATATTTAAAATATATATTTTTATATATTAAAAGTGTTTTTTAAATTAATTCTTTAGTTTTAAAGTATTGAATCAATTCTTGTAAAATTCGTATAAAACGATTAGAATAAAATGACCACTACCTTTAAAGAGTCTTACAGATTCCTTAGAGCCTTGCTAAAACATTTCAAAATTCTCTGATAAAGAAGAGGGGTGCTTCAGAAATAATTTTATTTAGCCTTATGAATGTAGGCATGAATTTGATCGTTTTGATAGTAAGAGATCAGTAACTCAATAAATTGATGCTATTTTTAGTTCCGTAATCATTTGTATTCCATCAGTAAATTTTAGGGATGATCAATTTATCAAGAAATTTCGACATATTGCCAGCCGATAATTTTCATACTTTGCACTGGAATAGAAGACGTTCCTCTTTTTCTTAACCACAAAAAGCATAAATTTTCCAAAATCTTCTTTAACTAATGAAAATTATTTTTTATATAATTAATAAAATGCTCATCGATATATCAGAAAATACCAGAATTAATATTGCTTATAGAAAATTTGCTCAATGTCATCCAGCAAAATCGATCAGCAAAAGAAATTAAATCATTCTATGAAGACAGAAAGATATTTGTTAAATTTCTCCCATTGAAATATCCTAAAATTTGTTTTTGAGAGGTTTCTAAAGTTGATAATAAACAGATTTTGCTATATTATTGGATTGAAAAAAAATTGATGGTTAAATGTTTAAATGGTGACTTTCGCGATTTTTGCGATTTCCCATTCGTCGCCATTTTGGTTTGTTTATATATTTCCATTCGTTTAATTTGAAACGAAAAAAATAATTTTGAACATTAAAATTTAGTCCAAAAAAAAGCTTGAAATTGTTATTCGCTATAACTATTTATAATGTTTTATAGAAAAATATAATAAGAATAATATAAATAAGATATAACAAGAATTATAAGAAAATGCAAGAGAATTTTTATCGCACCACTCATTACACCATTAGTCATTAGTATAATTAGTCATTTCGCCAGAGGATAATTGGAAGATAGAAGAACAATTGGAGCGGCATAATCACTCATATGGAAAAGCCTAAGATTACACTAAATTAGATTATGATAAAATCTGATTATCATATTATATATATGACGGAATGTAAATGAAAGATGCATATCATCAATTTTTTATCAACAAATGCACATTTCTTAATATTTATTAGATGATTTTGAGATTACGACTGGTATTCGTGGATTGATCAAAATTTATTAAGCGTTATTCAAATCATATATCGTAATAAAATCAAATATATATTAAAATATATAATCAAGTATATATCAATTTCATATCGCATCATCTATAGTCAAAATTTTTATGTGCAATTACAAACACCATAAATGTCAAATTTTTGTAATCGTTATCAGCGACAACTAATAAAATAAGTTGTGGAGTGCATGTAAATATTGATGTCGCAAAAGAAGGCATGAAAAGGGTTTATTTTCGAAGCAAATTCAGGGAATGAAATAAAAAATGTAAACGATAAAAAGAAATATATGAGGGTCACTTTGACCGGCAACTATTTGTATAATTTTTAACCAAATTATTGATTGTTTTTTTAAAACCGTTAATTTTTTTTATTGTTTATTCTTAAAGTTTCTTAAAATTTTCTTGTTCACCATTTGAAATTTATTTAACAAGTACCATTACAATTTTTTTAAAAAAAATCAACAATAATCCCTGCATTATTTTAAATTATAATAATTTATAATAATATAATAGGGATAAAATTAGTAGCGACATCGACAACAATCACCGTGGTACCTGGCATCACATTCACAGTATTTGTAATTAGCATAGGGATTGCACTATCGTTCATCATTTAGTACACAATTGCCACTGCTAAACAATTTGAACAAATTGATAATTTAAGAGAGAATTTCACATTCCATTGAAGGAGTTTATTTAATTATGGATATCTATCATCTAGGTTTTTATAATTACTTATAAAACCTATGGAGTGAAATTCTGAAAAAATTTTTTTTTTGAAAGGTACATGCCATAACAAGTGGTTAGCAAGCGTTAGACTCGCTCCACAGACTGGTACGATTAGAAATTTTTTACAAGGGGCAATATGGGATAAGAAACACAGCTAAGTCTGTAGTGCCACATGGAACTTCTAATGATAGTTCCTACTGGAGGCAAGACAATGATGCTCAAGATAAAACATTCGGTAAAACAATCGCCTTTCCAATCTTAATTTTTAACGATATTTAGCGTGGATTTAGCATAGATTGAAAGCTTGGTAATAATGGCTAAAGAACCGAGGAAAATTTGTTGAAAAATCAAGAAAATTAAGAAATTTTTTTTGGTCACATCCGGTATTATTTGGTTCCTTTTTATTCTACTTTTGTTTTTTTTGCTTAACCTGTAGTAATTCTTAATAGAGCATTTTGTCGCATGCGAAATAACTTCTTGAACATAAGGGCCAAGTCGAGTAGTCACATAATTCGACAGATTTAAACATCGCCAATTTGTCATACCGTACGATGTTGACCAGATAATCGCGCCTTTTAAGCCTAGATCTCTCGATTGTTTAAGCGAAATGCAAAGATCGAACTGAAGAATAAATTGTGATAAAAGCTGAAAACTAATACTTTAGTGATGAGAAATATTTTGGTATAATTTCATGAAATATTTGTCAAAATAACATGGAAAATTATAGAAAAAAATTAAGTGTCCACAGGATCTTTTTTAACCGCTGTTACCTAACACCTATGCACATACCTTGCTATAATAATAAGTTGGATTTTCATGCGGTTGATATTCGACACGAGTGAATGCAAAAATGGGCTTTTTAGGAGTGAATTGTGACGAAATTCGTTTCGCCTCCTTAAGAATTGCATGAATATATCGAAAATTTTCATTTTCCTTCGATTTTTTATGCAAATATATCGATGGATATAACGCAGTACCTTCGTTTAATATAAATTTTAATCTGCAAACAATGGTACTTTTTATAAAATATTAATTTTGGTACTTCTCTATTCTAAGAATGAACCAGTTAAAATTAAAATTCTTGTTTTAAAGAATAACTCATTGATATTATTTTGGAAGTCCATTAGGATTAGGACGACGAAAAAGGTCTATTTCAGAATAATTTACCTGTCATTGGTTTTTTGATAAGCGAGTGAACATTCATATTCACCTTTAGATCCTGCGTCGTAGTTGCAGTATGGAAATCCATAAAATCCCCATTTTGCAAATGGTCTTTTTCGAATCCCCATTCGAATCGTATTTATCATTATACTCCTAGTGAAAGGTTAATTTCTTATCGATCCAAATCCAAAGGTTTCAGGAAATTTATGACCAAGTATTTGCCAAATTTGGAAACTTCTAGATTAAGGTACTGTTAACCTAAAGCTTAACGGTTCCTTGAAGTTCCGTAAATCTAGACGAAAGAAAATTCACGATATGTATTTTCACTAAAGTCTTACTGAAATATGCCTTAGCATTTTTATTAATTATTGAATATGCATGAAAAAAGTTTGAACTTAAAACTTAAACGTTGAGAATTTGCATTAAGAGTTTACTTGATGCTTTAGGCATTTAAAAATCGTAGGTCTTTATACTTCAAACTTTATACTTTAAATTTCATTGAACCGTGAAAAAAAAGATATGAACGATAAAAAACCTGTTTTACAATAGATTGAAAATTGGGCTATCGGAAGGGAGAGAGTTTCGAAGCTTTGCAATATTTCAGCCAAAAATACATATATCTGACAAAACTAATATTTAGGAATGAACATCAAGAATGTGAAGTTGGTTTTAGCAAAGAATAGTCTTACGCTGCTGCTTCATTAAACTCGCCAATGGCGATTTCTTCTGCGCCTTTAAGACTTATATTTGGATATCGCTGAAATACAAATTTAATTGATTCGTGTAGATATAGCTGCTTGGCACCCCAATTAGACGACCACAATGGTCGCCATTCTTCGATATCAAGAATCGCAAGACCATTAAATCTTCGATCCGGTATTGCTTTCGCAATATCCTCTTCAACTCGTCGCAAATGCGTATATAAGTTAATTTTCTGCAAAAAAAAAAAAAAAAAAAAAAAATCAAGCAATTCTTTTGCATATTTGGAAATTGAATAATAAATATTTGTTACTTGCCACATATAACTCTAATATAAAGGACAGAAGCTGAGCTATATGTTATTTTGTCTAACATCGAGACCGATTTTAAAGAGAAAGCCTATGAGTAAAAATAAATACTGTATAGCGCTGCAGGTTGTATTCGCCCACTTTTAAATGCCAATTTTTAAATTTTATATATCTTTCTTAAAGCAAAATTAGAATAATAATGATAATAACAATTGTACCTGTGGAATTCCGCCATTGACCGCTGATTTTGGATCAGAAAGATTCTTAAAATATGGGAATAAGCCAAATTTTGTCTCGTATAAAGTAACAATATGTTCACCATAAAACTCATTGCCACTATTGACAAGAATATGATATTTTTCAAGAGGAATATTTATGTCTTTCCTAACGCAACCTCTACTCGGTACATTCCAAATCACCTAAAATATGCCTCGAATTCTTGAGCATAGATTTTTTTCAAATATTTATTATTCAATTTCCAAACACTCATTGTCTTTATTTTTCTATTCATTATATTATTGTTTCTACTTTATCACATAATTATTTAAGTTTGTTTTATTTTGCTGCTAATACTATTCGAATTTTTTACAGTTCAGAAAAAAAAAACATCGCTATTTGGATTTTTTCAACAAGTTTATTGTAAAAAGGAAAAGATATAGGCACCAAACCATCTTATGAGGAAAATTTCAGCCATCAAATTCATACATTTAAATTTTAAATAAATGTGTAAAAAAGAAAAAACACCTGATTACCTTGAATTTTTCATTTGCCACATAACATTCATAAATTGCAGTAAAAACAATACTCATAAGAAAAGTGATATGGTACTTCATTGTAGAAGTGCTCAGCATAAAAATTAATTCGAATGCTAGAACCACAGAACTTTTTAGGAATTTGCTATTTATAATATTGCAACAGAAAAAGAAGCAACTTTTAGTATCTTCATTTATCTATATTGGGCAGCAGTGATATAGAACAATGATGATGATCAGCACATGATCAGTGATTTTAGTGATTTTATACTGCGCAAATGAATGCATTGGTAAGCCACATTTATACAATTACCAATAAAACCGCATAAATGGAAAAAATAAAATGATTAACGAATACCATAATCGTATTCAACGTATCATTGAAGAAGAATTGACGATCTTTCAGAGTACCAATGGTTTTTATGGCGTTGCTAGATTAAATCTTCGACAATACTACTGCTGATATTGCCATATAGCGACATATGATCAAGAATCGCAAAGATGGAATTTTAACGGGTATGTGAAAGTATGAAGTCACGAAGGTTTTCAATAAAGAGAAAAGCAAAATTGAACGACAATAGCCTTAGGCGATTTATTTGGGATCATTGGGATGGTTAGAATAAGATTACGTCATTTAATCCACAGGAAAAACAATAAAAAAGTGCTTTATGCTTTCATAGTTTTTCATAGCTGGGAAGGGTATTGCAATCAAAATACTGCAATCAAATCAAATAATATCGATTAGATTTCGTGGATTTCCATAATCCCAATAATAATGATCAACAAAGTTGATGGACCAGGCACAAATGGAAAAGAAGAAAAAGTTGGTGCATCCGGTGCATCAATTGATCAAGTTCGTTTCAGGAGAACATATGTTGATGTCAGTGAATTGGTGAATTGAGTTATCAAATTTGTAAAGCGCGAAAAAGGAAAAGCTTGTTGGATTTTATGGTTTAAAAAATTGAAATAATGCAAGAGACTGATTCGATTTTTGTCAATAATTAGCATTGCCTTCAAACAACCAAAAATACCTCTATACATGGACTTAGTCAAAGAACGCCAAATATTCATATTAGTTTTAGCATATTGCCCAATGTGACAAACCAGTGCAGCGAGTTCAACCAGTAATGGTGAGGATTCTTAAAAAAAGGCTGAAGAACATAGGAAAAAATTTTTGCTAAAAGGATTCTACATTTTCTATGAATGCTTTCAATTGTGTTGACCATCATTTCAAGCTATAGAATGTTCAGAAAAATAAGGATCTGATGTTCATGTGCATAAACTTGTAAATAGATTAGAAAGCACTATAGATAGAATATAGCGAAACATACTGGTTTCAGGATGGTTCTAAGAAATGCGACAAGAAGAATTATTTTCTCCTTATGAACGAGGTTGCTTTGGAAAATATAGTTTCAAAAGTGGAAAAAAAGACCACTGAAAAAACTTGCCTTATATTGATGACGCCACTCTTATGCAAAAGATCAGAGAAAAGGCTTAGTTTTTAAAAATGGATATAAAAAACTAAAAACTCAACAGAAATATAAAAAAGATTAAACAAATGGACTTAGAATTAACGATGAATATATCGAGGTGGTGGTTAGTTTTTGGTAGTTCATTTAGGATCAACCACATAAACAATAAAAGAACAATTGGCCGACAAGTTCCCTGTCATTCTATATGGGTGTATAATTTGGAAGTGCTTCAAGGAAGTAGGATATGATGAATGGTGATGCTTTTGAACTTTGATTTATATAACTATATATAACTGTTGTGTGCAGCTAAGAAAACAAACTAATGGATAATGGATCACTGAACGAATTGAACCAGAATTCACTTGAGGTACAAAGGTAGTCATTTATCCTACATTGGATATTGTTGTATGATGATCAAACTTTAAGGAAAACGATCTACCGATAAATGAGATAAAAAAGGAAAATGCCTACGATATGAATATGGATTTGATTCAGTTATAGAAGTGATGCATGGTTGTTTTGAGTTTGAAAAATTAATTTAGAAATAGATTGTCTTGGAGACCATGGAGATTCATGTTATTTCTAGGAATGGAGAATGACTTAATGGTATATATATATCAGTCAGTCAAATCCCACTTTGGATTGAGAACATTAGAAACTTTTGTTTCTTGTTTAGTTTAGTTTTTTTTATATTTCTGTTGAGTTTTTACATTTAGTTTTTTATATCCATTTCTAAAACTAATCCTTCTCATTGATCCTTTCCATTTCCTGTCATAGAGTTGGTGTCATCAATATGAGGCAAGTCTTTTCGGTGCTTTTTCTTCCACTTTTGAAACCACATTTTCCAAAGCAGCCCCATTAATGCATATAAGTTGAATAAATAAGGTGAAAGTAAGTAAGTTATTCTTGTCGCATTTCTTAGCCATCTTTGAACCAGTCTGTTTCGTTATATTTTTAAGCGCTCCCTCGGACTAAGAAATATTTTTCAACCTATGGAACCACCCAATAATAATGGTACTCTTTCAAAAAAAAAGTCTTGCAACAAGTCTTTGATTTCATTGTCTTGCCAATTCATTTGCTTGCATTTAGTAGTTATCATAATCAAATATCATTAAAATTTTTGAAGATATTTTTAAAGAAGAATTTATCAACAAAACGATGATTAATGATGTCGATTCTGGAGTGGTTTTATTTTTTAAATTTTATGAATTTTATAAAAAAAATTTAAATTTAAAAAAATTTTAGAAAATTTCTTTCGATAAAAATTAAAATACAATGATTTTTATTCAAATAATAGCAAAATTATTAGTCTAAAATTAGCAATTTTCGAGAATTCCATTACAGTAGGTTAATCTATAATAGGTTATTTTCACATATTCTTGTCTTGTAGAAATTTTGTCAAAAAGTTGATTTTTTTTTAATGGAAAATTTTTATTCTGAAAGAAAATAAATCAAATATTTTTGAAATATTTCAATTTTTGAAAAATTGAATTTTTAATAAATTGATAGAGAATGGATAAATTCAATTGTTCCAATAGCACATATAAAATTGATAAATAACAAAATAGTCCTCCTCTTTGTCCGCTTTTTTTTTGATCAATTCAAATTAAGCCTAAATAAATTCGCGAAATAAATAAAATTAATTTTTTTCTTTTTTTAAAATTTCTTTGATTTGATTTGTTTGATTAGCTTAGAATCGCTTTAGTTGGTTGACTAGTTGGTTTTTTATATGCAAACATTGGTATTCATTGTAAAAGAAAAAGACAAAGCGATTTGCCTCAGAAACAAATATTCAAGAGAGAATGAAAAATAAAAAAATTATTATAAAAATTATTTAGTGGAAAATTTTCAAAAATATGCAAAAAAAAAAGCTCGAAAATTTCATTAACCAGCAAAATTATTTATACAATCTTTGATATTTAGAGTTTTAATCAAACGCTTTTAAAAATTCATGTTCACCATATGAAATTTGCTCCATTTTCCAAATATCGCTACAATTGCCCATTTTTTTTTAAAAAATAGACTGACGTTCTCAGCGATTCGATCTGCATCACTGAAGCTTTATTGTGATAGGCCGAAGTTATCAATCAGCATGAATTCCCATGCTATTCTAATTGTTCAACCAAGAAAGATAGTAACGATATTGGCAATGATCACCGCGATACCCAAAATCACATTCACAGCTGTATTTAGTAAGCGAATTGCACTGTTGTTCATCCCTTACACATTGGCCATGTCTAAATTTCAGCAAAATTTAGATGAAAAACTTACAATCCACTGAAAAAATTCGATATCATCTAAATCATTTGCCACTTAAGCTTCCTTTAAGCTTAGTGGATCAAAATTCTGCATATATGTAAATATGCAATAAATTGCCCATCATGAACATCTGAATACAGCTGAATCTTCAGGAACAAATGAAATTTATAATGACGAGCTGAACCTGGACCTTGGTGCTGCTGAAATGAGAATAAAATGGTATAAAAATATAAAAATTACCTTAGGCAATTTTTGTTAGAGCATATTTTCGCACGCGCAATAACTGTTGTCATATAAGGACCTAGTCGATTAATCACATAGTTCGACAAATCTAAACATCGTGAAATTGTCATACCATATGATGTTGACCAAATAATCGCGCCTGTTAAGCCTAGATCGCTCGATTGTTTAAGCGAATTGCAAAGATCAAACTGAAGATTAAATTTGCGAAAAAGAGCTGAAGAATCATTTAAAATGAGAAAGATAGACATAATTTAATGAAACATTTGCCAGATCAACAATCTGGAAAACTATAGCAAAAATTTGAGTGTCCACAGGATCTTTTTTAATCGCTGTTATCTACCTCGCTATAATAATAAGTTGGATTTTCATATGGTTGATATTCGACACGAGTGAATGCAAAAATGGGCTTTTTAGGAGTGAATTGTGACGAAACTCGTTTAGCCTCCTTAAGAACTGCATGAATATATCGAAAATTTTCATTCTCCTCCGATTTTTTATACAAATATATCGATGGATATAGCGCTTTACTTTTGCTTAATATAAAATTTAATCTGCAAATAGTGAAATGCAATTTAAATTATATTAACTTTGGTACTTTGTTATGGTACTTCCTTATTTCAAAGAGAAAACAGCCAAATTTAGAATAGCCCATTTTATTTTGGGAGACCGTTAGGATTTATGACGAGAAAGGTTCATTGAAAAGTAAGTTACCTGCTGTTTATTCTTTGATAAATAGGGGAACATTCATATTCACCTTCGGAACCTGCGTCATAATTACAATACGGAAATCCATAAAATCCCCATTTTGCAAATGGCCTAGTTTGAATTCCCACACGAATCGTTGATATCATTATATTCCTGAAGATGATTAATTTTTCATCGATTTATTGATAATAACAACCAAAGATTTCACAAAATTTGTGAGTAAAACAATTTGCCAAATTTTTTTAAATTTGTAAAGCTTTTAAAAGGAAAGGGCTCGTAATCTTAGGTTTGCTTGTCGCTTGAATATCCTCTGAATCTAGAATTAAGAGAAAATTATTAGTATCTTTATTTTCGTTTAAATCCTACTTCTACTTAGGATTTTCATTAATGATCAATGTAGATTTACGATTATAGAGCTCAAACTTAGAGCTTTTTTCTACAGGCTTCCTAAATTGCATAAAAATCCATGCAATCCACAGTGAATCATTTTCAATTTTTAAAATTTTAAGATAAATTCAAGTGAAAACAAAAATAAATTTTTCCACCAAAGTGATATGAATAAACTACCTAAAATAATCACTGAAAATAATTTTTTATGGTTCAATATTCCGAAATTTATTAATCAGTACCAAAGCTATAACTCTTGAAAATAGCTACAAAAACAAATAAATTTGTTGAAATAATATTATCATTCAAATAAATCATTTAATTTCTTATTCAAGAATACAAAATTCAAGAATTCAAATTAGATCCAACTTCCATGCGCCTCGTGAGAACTGTGATGGATCTTAGAAATCCCAGAGGTGAGCTTGATGACCAACTAATGCAAATAGAAAAAATATAAAAATATACTTTTAATAATAACTTTTACTAAAAAATATATCTTGTTTGCTTCATTCTGTGCATATTATTTGGTATATAATCTTCAAAAATGAGTCCATAAATTTCACCAAACAATCGAAAAGAGAGCAAAAAAAATAGGAAATCTTTGTTTCATAACAAAAATTGAGAAAAATAGAATGTCGAAATAGCCAAGGCTTTCCATTATTTTATGCAAACGTGCATGTTAACATTATATTTTTAAGGATATTTTGATTTAAGCAATGCACAACTTACGCTGCTGCTTTATTAAACTCGATAATAGCGATTTTTCTTGCACTTTTCCGACTTATTTGCGGATATCGCCTGAGTACATATTTAATTGATTCGATTCGGTATAACCGCTTATCACCCCAATTAGTCGACCACAGAGGTCGCCATTCTTCTATATCCAGAATAGCAAGGCCACTAAAGCTCGGATTTGGTATTGCTTTCTCAATATCCCATTTGACTTGTCGCAAATGCGCACGGAAATTAATTTTCTGCAAAGAAATTACGCCATGATTAAATGTAAGATTCTTTTGATATTTTTTTATATTTATTGATTATAGCAAAAAAAAAAATCCAGCGAATTTTTTCCTTTTATTCTTTATCATACATCGCTCTAACAGGCATCTCAGTGGCTCAGTGGTAAATATCAGTAGTAATTGCCATCAAGAATCGAGGCATGGATTCGAATCCGCCTATGCACCTCTCTTCATCAGGGCGGCACATTCTGAGCTAACCGAGAGAACAAAAAGGAATGAAATGGTTCCGTCAGTTACTCAATTACTCAATTCGGAGCGCCGATGCTGAAATTTTCCACCCGGCAGGAGTAAATTTAATTCGCATTATGCTGTCGACTCTTCTGTATTTGTATTTCCATCGCCAGAGAACCTTCTAAGTATATTTTGGTTTAGTGCACTAAACCAGAGGAGTGAGCTTAACCAGTAAGAGCAAATGCTCACAGAAAAATACGGCTCTACAATGCTAGGAGATAATCGAGCTGTATTTTGCTTTGACCAAGGCCAATGCATCACCGATTCAATTTTCCTCCCTTGGTTCAAATGAATTCATAAAAAATGAATTGCAAGCGATGCAACGGGCATATCTGGCTCTTCGCCTCCAGTAGACTTACTCGCTATTAATAACGGCGAAATAACAACCAAATCAGAATTGGTGAGCATCATTAGAAGAAAGAGATGAAGCACTTTAATGAATCAGCCTATACTCATATACCTTTTCATATACCTTTCATTCAATATTCATTAAAGCAGTTTTCTCTCTCCCTTATCGGTAAGGAAAACAATGGTAATAATATTAATAATAACGAAAATAATAATAGCAATAATAATAGTAATAAATAATAAAAATAACAATAAATAATAATATAAAAATATAACAATAATAATAATAAATATAAAAATAACAAAAAATAATAATAACAATAATAATAATAGTAATAATAATAATAATTGTTCTACCTGTGGAATTCCGCCATTGACCGCTGATTTTGGATCAGAAAGGTTCTTAAAATATGGGAATAAGCCAAATTTCGTCTCGTATAAAGTAACAATGTGTTCACCATAAAACTCATTGCCACTATTGGCAAGAATATGATATTTTTCAAGAGGAATTGTTACATTCTTTTTAACACAATTTCGACTCGGTACATTCCAAATTACCTGAAATCACCTGAAATTTCTGCATAGAATTTTCTCTTTATCTACCCTCATTAAACAATTTCTTAATATTCTCTTTGTATTATAAATAAAAATGAAATAAAATCCGGTTGATGCTGGCGAATCACCTGTACTTATATCGCCAAGGAACTCTCTGGTATATTTGCCTAGTCTGATAAGCCAGTGGAGCGAATCTTACTGCTAATGGTGATGACTCGTAAAAATAAAATATTTAAATAAAAATATTTGATTAGTTTATTGTTCTTTGCTTTTATTTCCTCTCATAATCATTTTTTTTGCTTTTACAACAAACAAATTTCTTTCGTTATTTCTAGTTTTTTACTTCTATTTTCCAATTTAGGAAAAAAACACCAATATTAATTAAAAGTGGTCCTTGGTTTTTTAGATAATACTAGTTTCGCTGGCTATTAAAGTGGTAAGAAATTTTATCAGTAAGGCATAATGCGATAGAAATACGGATAGGTTATTATCACTATATAGATTTTTTAATAAGAGCTTTATCACTGTGGAAGAGGAAAAAGGTGGGGCAAGTAAATATTATTTATTATATTACTAAATATTATTTTCAATGTTTTCATTGTTAAGTACTGTTGCCTCTCAAGATAATAATCTGGACTGCTATCCTCGTATTAATATCAAATAAATATTTGAAAATCACAAAAAATAGAATTATCACCTGGAACCTTTTGTTTTTTTTCAAATAACATTTATTTATGGGAGTGATAGCAATAATTATAAATAAAATGATATGATATTTCATTAGAGGTAAAATTCTTCGAAAATTATGGCAAAATTAAAATTCTGGTCTATTCTGGAAATGTGTTGATATTTGTCATTTATGATAGAACGGAAAAAGGAGTGAATTCTGTTAGTTACGGATAATGCACCGAGCGTTGGCGACATTGGAATCGTTCTTCTCGCCATTTATACTTATACAACTAGAAAATGGTTATTTTCTTGCAAAGGATAAAAATTGTATCGAAAAGTACCACAATAAACTTCGATTTAATTTGTTGTCAATGCCTTTCTTGTTTAGTTTTAATAGTGTTATTATATATGATAATTAAATGCAACGAATTTAGTATAGATTTTTGACAAAAGTTGAACATTGAACACTGAATTTGGTATAGATTTTTAACAAAAATTGAACATTAATCAGAGGATTATAAAGTTTTGAATAATAATGTTCGCTAAAATTATGAAAAATTCAAAAAAAAATAGAACTTTTTTTCGAAGTTTCGTAACGAATTGAAACGAATTGAACTGTTCATATTCATTAGCAATTTTTATTTATTTCTTTATTTACTTTATTTTATTTAAAAAAAAGGAGATTAGAAAAGGAAATAGATTGGCTTGTAAATGAATTTGGAAGAAAGCAAAAAAAAAAAACTCAAAAAAATTTATAGGAAAAGAAAGGAATATAATTGTACGATTTTGAATTGCGAATTTGAGCTCATAATTTGTGGTCAGAACTTCCTTCATCTTCATTTTTAGCATTCATTCTCCTTATTCGATCACAAAATATCTTCGTAAAAATTTAAAATATATTAAAATAGTGGTGATAGTGGTGATATAGAATCGCTTATCACCACCAAACAATAATCGAAATAATTTTTAGGCCTCAATATAAGAAAAATATAAAACAATGATGTAACATGCGAATAGGAAGGCATTAAATACTTTGAAATGTACCGTAATTACTTTAAATTGTTACGCATTAATTTCAATGTTCTTGTCAATGTTCTTCAATGTTCGACCTTTTTATTAATTTTTTTTTTTTTTTTTATTGAAATTTTGTGGTGAAATAGGAAATAAATATGTGTTAACAAACACGAATCAAGAAGAGAAGAAATGAAGGTTTTTTTTAATGAGAAGTATAGCGGAAACGAGTATATTGGTTATCAGATTATCAATTCAATAAATGCCATCTATTCGTGGACGTGAATAAAGCGGTGACTGAAGTCAAATCCACGTGACCCTCAGTAGTATCGTTTGTCTCTTTGAGGAAAGAATTCCATCTTAACAACTTCTTGAACGAGTCTTATCACTAATGATCAATGAGCAAGGAAAAAAACCCGTCATTCCCAATGATTTTCAAGTGATGTGACAGCAAAAAATAACAAAAAATCGCAAATAATAAATCAAAATCAATAATAAATATTGTTTATAACATGCATTTCATGTTTTAATATATTCGATAAATAAAAGAAAAAGAAAAAACCAAATTCAATTCAAATGAAAACACTTTTCATTAAGCCAAAAAAATTTTAAAAATGTATGAAAAAATATGCACGAATTTGTTGAATGATATACATATGAGTCGCTATAAAATCAAGCGATTTGAAAATGCTTCATAATATTGTATATGGATCCAGTGGATCCAACTGAACCAATAATCATCACCCATATAACTAATGGAATCAACCGAACCAATAATCTTATGAGCTATTTAAGAGACAAAATATTATGTGAGCCATCATGGAGGCCATCTTGTTTCGTATTATAATAATAGGCAACAACATAGATTGAGAATTTTAAGAATGCTTTAAGATTTTAAAGATTTTGGTCCATAAACGGCACTAGGACAATGCAACATGATTGAATTTATTGCCATTACTCATCGCAAACATTGGATTCCATTTTGGTCAAACAAAAAAAAAAAAAAATTTCCTTGAAAATCGCCTTTCATTTTCCATGGATTTCACTGATTGCTCTCTTTTTTCATTTAGGTAAAAAGAATTAAATATTTTAAATTTGTATTAAATTTGTAAATTAAGTTTTAGCATTTAAAATTTATTCAAAATTTTTTATTTTCTTGGTTATTGTTTATTTTTTTGCAATTCTTATTTATTTTCTTTTTTTAATTTTGAATAATTTTTCATGAATAAAAAAAATTTCTTTGGTTCTTTTTTTTTGCCATTTTTGGATTTCCTTACCTAATAATAATAGAAAACTATAGTTCTTAAAAATATAGTTTATTGTAAAAACTTAAATTTTTTTTAAAAAATTTTTTTCTGAGAACGAAATTGTTGTATTATCAATTAATTAAGTACCGTTTCACGTTAGTTCGAACATAATGGCTGGATTACTGTTCCTTGGTGAAAATTGAATTATTTAGAAAAATTAATAAAAATATGCTTTAAGATTTTAAAGATTTAAAGATTTTGGTTCATAAAAATAAAAATGACATAAAAATATGATAAAATAACATAAAATAACATAAAAATAACTTGAATATAAAATCGAAAATTTGGTGATGCAAAGAAACTTATTGGTATAAGCTATTTTTAAACCATCAAACTGGTTCAAGTGCTACCAATGTGCTGCCATCAGTGGAACCAATTAAACCAGCCATAATGCGAGCCATTAGAAGAATAAGAAGGTTCAACGAAATAAAATAAATATAAAAAAAATAAACTGTATTAATTGTAAAGCATTTATTAATTCGTTGAGAAAAGTATTATCACATCAGATTTCATCAGATTTCCGCGTAACTGTTAGATGATTTTTAAGAAATTTAAAACAGAGGACAGCGATAGGCGACAACTAAGCGAAGAATGAACAAGAAATTATCGGATCATTGTGCTTCTGAAACAAATGCATAAAATTGTTTCGTCAAAAAATCGCAAAAAAAAGACGCCAAAGAAAAATTCATTTTGTTCCATTCAAGCAAATTTTTATTTTTTAAGTCTTTATAAATTTTTTTTAAACTTTTAAAAATCTGGTTTCCACTAGAAAAAAATAAAATAATTAATGAACGACCGGACGGATGGTTGGTTGCTTGGTTTGTTAATTGCTTAATTTGATAAAATTTTCTCTCCGCAACAAAAAATTATTATTTTATCATTTTATATCAAAAAAAAAGAAATTATTATTATTTATTGACTGAAAAAGTTAGTTTTGTGAAAATACAAAAAAATGCAGAAATATTACTAAAAAATAATAAATGCTTAATGTTTCGACGTTTTCTTTTAACGCCTTTAAGGCCTATAAATTGTTGAAGAATTTTATATATTTTATATTCGATAAAATAATAAAAAAAAGTGCCTTTTTTTGCATTTTCTATTGATACAAATTAACGCTCTATAACGCTCATTTTATTAGAAAATTTTAGAATAAATTTTCGATTTTAAATTCTAAATTTTGAATTTTTTAAATTCTTTTCCGTTTTATTAAAAAAATCTAATAATTCTTCTTAAATAAATAAATATTTCATCAAAAAATCCAGCGATTCTTCTTAAATAAATAAATATTTCATTCAAAGTGTTATTTATTTCTCTTCTATTTTTATCATTTATGACATTTTTTATTTATATTTTTTTGAGTTTTTTTTGTGTTTTTTAAAGAATTTCTTCTTGAATTAATTAAATTAGAATTTGTTCTTTTCGTTATTTTGAAATATATTAAAAAATAAATGCTAAAATAAAAGCTAAAAAAGGGAAATTTAAAATTATAATAAACTTTATTGTTTAAAAAATTTTCAAATATTTGACAAAAAAAATTAATTAATCCCAATAGGATCGACGAAGAGAAATATAACCGATATTGCTTATCGAACAATAGAGAAAATACTACAAATTTTACTAGTGAATACTAAAATTTTTCCGCAAGAAATACAAAAATGAAAATAAATAAAAATAAAAAATAAATAAATGAAAATTTTATTTTTATTCATTTATTTATTTATTTTTTATTGCTTTTTTTTATTTAATGGTAGTTTTAATAATTTTAGAAGTGTATTTTAATGAGATTCAAGCATATTTATAAACTTGTCAATTAATTTGCAAGTCTGTTAACACACAACGATAATTTAAATTAACGATTTTTACTTAACGAGAATGCACCAACTGTTGTTAGCCACTTTATTATATTTATAATATTCAATAGAAAATAAATTATCGATAAGCAAAATGCTTTCTTGTAAAAATTATAAAAGTCGCACCTTCCATTGAAAATAGAAATCGATTGGTACCAACGAGTCACCAATATATGGTTCCATGGCCCTCAAATAAACCATAGAAATAATTTTAAAAGAACTCCTTTTATTATATATTTTATCATTTTCTTCGTGTCATTTTATCTAAAAAAAACGCTAACGAACTACTTATTTATGAGGAAATTTCGAGATATTTCAATTTTTATCATTCATTTATCATTTAATCTGTAAAATAACAAAATTGGTGAAAATCTTTATTTCATGAATCGCATTTCCAACAATTTCATCTTAATTTACATAAAAATTTAAAAAAAAAAAAAACAAATGTACCGTTACAAATTCGATCATAGGTATGCCAGGAATGAGGTAGAATTAATTAATGTAATTTTCCTTGGGTTCTCAACTCATTTTCAGCATATAATATGATCAATTTATTTATTTATTATAAAAAAGAGAAAATCAATGATAAAAATACAATCCAACCTCTAAGATAAACCAAAATTGAACTGTTGTTTATCGTAAAAAATTTCAAAATAACGCTATTGCTATTCATTGAAATACCACCTTCGGTTTTACAATAAACAACAATAATAAATTCCTTGAGTAAAATAAAATAACCGTTATTGAAATTAAGAAAAGAAAACTACCAAATTTAAGGCAACTGCTCTTTTCGTTCAGCTTATTTCAACTATACAAAAAATCACAGCCAACGCTGCCATTTAAAAATCAAGTAGTAACCGAGTGGTTTTCTCATTTTTTTATTTTTCTTTTTAGATTTAGCTTTTCTACCTTTTTTCTCCTCTTCTTTCGTTGTCCATTAGCGAAAAAAAATCGACTTATATAGAGGAGAAAATAATTAAAAGGCAACCATCCTATAGAAAAATGAGGAAACCTATAAATATAAAAAGTCCTCCATGAATTAAAAAAGAACGAAAGAAAAAGCAATAACAATGATGTTAAAGAAAACAGAATCGAAGAGTTTTTTTTTCAGGAATATTTAATAAAAATAGCTGAATTTTTTTAAGAAAAATAGAAAATCCCCTCAGTTATACGACTCCGAATTTCTCACAGAGCATTTCAACTAATCTCTCTCACGTAATTATTTGCTATTTATCAGTCACTAATGAGAAGCACCCCGCTGAAATTCCACTTCACTCGAAATTTCACTTAGATTCACTTATTTTCCTCATTACGTCTATTATTATGAAATATTTCATGAAATATATTTTCGTTTTCATGAAATAATGATCGAAAAAAATTTACAATATTTTTGCGATGTATTTCAAAAAAAAAATTACAACAAAAAAAAGCTGCAAATGGAAAGAAATCCAAACGAAATTTTTCGATCATCTTTATGGGAATTTTTTTTTTTTTACTATGAATATAACTTGAAAAAGAATTGCATGGTTAAAAGTTATGCAAAAGCGAAAAATAAAAAGAGAAAAATCCACCCGAAGAAAAAAAATATTAAAAAATTATCCATTAAAAAAAAAAGACAAAAAAATTGTCAATCTATATTAAATAAAAATTAATCTCGTTCTGAGAGGATTAAACGAAGAGAATAATTTATAATGGAAATGTGCCGACTCAACAATTATTCATATCGAGGAAATGGTGCTTTTTCTTTCGACAAGACTAGAAACTAGCTAGCCAGGCAAGCAAGGATAAATAATCTTCTAACGGCAATCGCTTTAATGGACGGATGATCGATTTTCGCTGGACGCTTAAATATTTGACGAGGCTATTTCGTCGAAATTCATTAGCACGACAAGACAAAATGTTAAAATTCTCACTTTCCACGATGAAATGAAAAAAAGTGTGCCAATTTACGTAAAAAGCAAAACAAAAACAAGGGATTCAATCATATATAATTCAAAATAAAAAATCATTATCGTTATTTAAAAAATGATATATATTTATATATATTTACAATGATCAATTAGTAAAAATAAGAGAAGAATATAGAAAATAGAATAAAATTAAATCCCCAAATACCTAATAATTACAATAATTATCAGCCGGATTAATAAAAAAAAAAGCCAAACAAAACGAAACGAATTTAAGAAAAGACAATTAATGGAAAGGAGAATAACAGTTTTTATTAAAAAAAGGCTAATTAATAACGAATTACTACTTACTATTTTTAGTACTACAAAATAAAATATTATTTAATGGAAATTTTTTTATACTTTAAAAAAACCAAAAAACATTGCATTCCTAAACAAATATAATAAAAAAATAAAAACTTTGATTGCAAAAAAAATTAAATATATTTACAAACGAAGATGATCACTGGAATTAAGAGAACAATTTAATAAAATTATTTACAAAAAAAATTTTTATTATACAATGCAAAAATGTGCACGATCGTGTAGATCGTTAATAAGCAGAAGCAAAAAAAAAAAAACAGTTTCTTCCTAATTGCACTTCGAATAAAATCGTCCCCATAACTTTCCCCAAATAAAGTTTCCTTGCATTATAAACAAATCGATCATTGCTAATTTCCACAACCTCATTTTCCAGTAATTCACTGATCGTTCGATTTTAAAAAATCAAATATGCAAAAATATTGGAAACCCTTATAAATTTCTTCCAAACTAAGCCCTTATTCTTTAGTAACTGACTGATAAACTATGCAACTAATAGAACAAAAGAAAAAGTAGACGTTAACATTCTAATAACAATATTCAAAAGCAAACTTCCCAGCAAATAATCACTTCCCGTAATGATTAATAATTAATGAACTTGAACTAAACGATGAACAATATTAAGACTAAACCTAATGAAAATAGTAGTAACAGAAACAATTAATCGAATAACTTACTTCAGATTTCCTTTAACGAAGCGATGATTACGTTTCATTTACTGTAAGTGGAATAATAAACAAAATTCGCTATAAACTGATAAAAGAAAAAAATGATGGACGGACGATTCCTCACAAACAGCAAATTACCCTTACCCAACGCTGACCACTGGATTACACCATGTTCACGTATCATTACCAATAGACTTTTTTCATTTATCTATTTACAAATTTATCTATATCTAAATAAAATATAAATATATACAGAACATATAATTTAGTAATGTCAAAGGAAAATCTAATGATTAAAAATATTTCCAACAATAAAAAAGCATGAAAGAACATTTCAACTAAATGATAAAGAACGATTGATATCCCTCGAATTATTTGAACAATTTGTTGAGCCAAAAGAATTGTGATATTGAATGAACGAAATTCATGAAATAATATCGACGATTTATAGGTTGAATTTTTGTGAAAGAAGAGTTTTTCCGATAAAAAGATGAAACGATGGGAATGTAGAAATACGACAATTGACACAAAAAAAAAGCAGCCCGTATTACACGTTGACCTGAGTTTGGCGAGTTGGAGGACGTAAATCACTCTTCGAATCCTTAAAAATTTTATCCTTAATTTTAATTAAAAACTCTATATAGATAATTTTAATCAAAAATTATAATTTGCAAAAAATTTAGAAAAAATGTACTGTAAAAAAGATTGAAAAAATTTTAGCCAATAAAACCATTTGTATTTGAAGAATCCATTAATGATTTCCCATTTCAATCAAAAACGTCTATTAGATGAAAATTTATTTACCTGTCTTGCCATAGCAGTTTGACATGTTTCAAGTTCTAGCTGCGATGCGGATGGAGTTTTTTGTAGGCATACCACATTAGCTGTACGATTATTCATCATCCTGTTTTTATTCGGAATGGAAGCACGATCTTTGAAGTACTTTGGAGGGTGCAGATTTTGCCCAATTCGAAAATTGTTTCCACTTTGATTTGGTTTAGCACTCGCAGATGGTGGAACAGTCGAAATAAATTGTGGTTGTGGTGGAAAAGCGTTATACTAAAAAAATAATACTACCGTAAATTTAATATTTATATTCGCTGTTCTCAATTAAGTTATCTCATTTCCTTCTCTAACGCAAAATAAAGATGGAAAAAAAATCAACTTACTATGGTTTGTTGACCAAGAAACCGTTGGGAAGGATAGACAGGTTGATTAATAAAATTGCTTGGATAAACCACCATTCCATTCATATTAATCATCTGGCTAGGATGAAAAGGAAGTGGCTGCGGTGGAGGAGGTGGTGCAATTTTCAATCCACCACCATATATAAGTCGATTTGCCATTGCCATCTATAAATTTTTGGTAAAAAAATAAAATAATCTTATATTTCAAGATAATTTTAAGATATTTATATAAGATTTTTAACTTTTTTCTTTTACCTTGTCTTGCCTTACAAAACAAAGTAAATAACAGAGAAAAAAATATTTGCTAAAATTATTGCTTACTGCCACCTCTATCAAACAATTTTCCAAAATTATGTATATACACCATTTCTAAAACAAACATGAATATATTTACAAAAGTCGAAGTAACTATCATACCTGCGACACGTGTACCGACACTGGAATAGCACCATTTATTTGAGGAATCACTGAAAGCTGCGGTGGAGGATGTGGAGGTGGATGTGCTACTGGCTGGTGGGGTGGTGCTGGTGGAGGCATTATTACATTATTGAGTGCGCCGCGTTGAATAGGCGCAACGTTTGGTAAAACACGAGGTAAATCTTGAGGAAGAACATATTCTGATTTTGGTGTATCGTAATTGCTATTCTTTGCACCATTCGCTATAGTAGCACGAGAATTCGCCATTTCTTCAACATTATTACCTTTGTTTTTCATTATTTTTTCTAACTTCTGAACTGAAGGAACGTTCATTTTTCCTTCAATTTTCACTGGTTTCTGAGGCTCCACCAACTTTGTGATTAGCGGCTTTTCTATAATTTTTCAATAAATAAAATTATTCAAATATATATTATATATCTACATAATTATAACATATTACAAAATTATATTTTATATATATATATATATTAAGCAATAAAATTGACATAATTAATAATTAATTGAGACAAATATAATTAATAATTAAAAGTATTAATTAAAAACCAACGAAACCTTTTGTGCTGATCTCATCAATTCGAGCACTAAGCCGTGCAGCAACTAAACGATTCATTACGTTGAAGTTTTCTTGCATTTGATGCACATCGCGAGTACTATCATTTCTGAAGATAAATATCAAAAATCCAAGATCTTTATAAACAATAAAATATGCGAATAAATAAATAAAATATGCGAATCAAAATTCACGCGATTTAAAATATACATAAATATACGGTTGAAAATAAAATCTGAGATAAATAAAAAACCAGAAACTGCTACCGGAAAAGATTTCCAGGTGTTTGTAGCTTCGTCTCTGGAGCTCCATTCCTTACCCAAGGATGTTTCAGTACCTCATCAGCAGTGAATCGGTTACGTACGTTTTTAACCTAAACAATAAGTAATATTTTGCAGTTAGAGATAATGAAAATTAATGCAAAGTGATAAAATTAAGTAGCAAAATAATGGCAATTCAGTAAACTAAAAAAACTAACCAGCAGATGGCAAATTAAATCCTTTGCCTCCTTACTAACATTTTTCCACTCTGGTTCCGGAAAATCGAATTCACCTTGCTGAATGCGTTTAAAAAGATTTTCTTGGCAATCATTACACGATAAGCCTGTAATCAGATCACATGAATGATAAATCACTACCGAATCCTAACTTAGAATGCAAAAGGCTCAATAGGTATTCGCGAATAACACTAATATCTAAAGAAAAACTATGGATAACCAAAAAGTCGACAATTAAAAAAATTAAACGTGATGAAAATTCAAGATGAAAAGGATAGTTTTAATTTACTGTTAATTAAAGTAGGATTTATTTCAAACCTTGGTCCCAACCACAGTTTTCACGCCAGCATTGTCCATAGAAAGGTGGGTAACCGCAAATCATTATATATATTATAACCCCCAATGACCACATGTCGCAACGCTTGTCATATTTCAAAGCATCGCCAACAAATGTATCCACCACCTGATATATTTTTAAAAAATTTTTAAATAAAAATATTTAACAAAATATATAGACTGAAAGGAAAAAAAATTGGACAAAAATCGAATTTTGAATAACCTCAGGTGCCATAAATTCCGCACTTCCAACAGGACTAGCTAAATCAGGTTCACTATTTACCGAAATTAACTTTGGTGGTGACATAGCAACCGCCTAAAAATAAATAAATCTTTACGAAAAAAAACAAAAAATTTTTCATTCAAAGATTATCAATGAAAAATTCAAGAGAAATTAGATTGGACTTTTAATTTACCTTGCTTGCTAGATCTAGGTCGCATAATTTCACAGGACTGACGCGCTCTTCATCAGAACAAAGCACATTTTCTGGTTTAACATCGCGGTGAGCAATGCCTATAAATTTAATCAATGCAAAAAAATATCTTTCATCAATTATTATTTTAATTTTATAACATTTTAATATTTTAAAATTTTTCAAAATTAATGTTTTAAAATTTTTAATGTTTCAAAATTTTTCAGTAATCATCATCAATCAGTAAGCATATTAAAGTTTACCCTTAAGTGAATATTATATAGCAGAAATCTGAATCAGTGAGAACCTACCACGATCATGAAGATATTTTAGTGCATTCACGATATCCTTCGTTACTTTACTAGCCTCTTGTTCTGTAAAGAATCCTTTACGTTGTATATGATTGAGAAGAGGGCCACCTTTCATCTTTTCGAAAACCATATAGAAATAATCATGATCCTCAAACCACTGAAAATAAAAAATAATAGAAATAATAACGCCAGTTTTTGTCGAATCAAATTATTATCATGAATTCAACAGTGATAATGATAAACTGAATAAATATAAATAAATATGATAAACTGAATAAACTGAATAATAATTGAAATCTAACTGCTCAAGTTTAAGCCTAAAAAGCCTAAGTCTAAATTTACTTCTTGCAACTGTACAATATTGGGGTGATTTTTGCACATCTGAAATGTTTCAACTTCACGCATGATACGACTTCGTGTATGTCCAGCTTCATGCTTGTAAACAAGTTTTACTGCGAATTCCTCACCAGTGGTCAGTGAAATACAAGTTCTGACGCTAGCGTATGCCCCCGTACCGAGATGATCATTTGTCAATTTGTAAAAATCTAAAAACCGCTAATTTAGAAAAATCATTCAAATAAATACAAAAAAAAATTCAAATAAATACTGATTAAAAAAAAGCATTCAATTTAGCTTTTCCCCATCAAATTATTTCTAATAGTTGTTGAGAAATCTCTCGTATTTCCTCATCTCATTTTAGTTGTAAAGAAAAAAAAAAGGAATATAATTAAATATAAATGAAGGTCAAACAATGGTGCTCATTGGTCAGTGACCTTTTGACCTCTCTCTTTCTCAACATTAATTTTCATAATCGCTTAACAAACATTTGCCATTTGCCATTAAAAACTATCCTAAATAAAAATTATACTTAATTTATATTTACTTTCACTCTTGATTTTTTCTTTCAATTGCAATTTGCAATTTTCATTGATTCTGATTAGATTCGCTCCACTGCTTTATCGGATCAGATAAATTCTGTTAAAGAATCATTCAATGATAGAATTAAATATGCTGATAGGAGCACTCGGAAAGATTTCGTTTCTGTCGAAAAATTAGCATTCCAAAATGAGATAACAACTCATCCATTCTAATTCTCTACTTTTTCATTGTACAATTTTCACCATACTTCATAAACTTTTTATTACTTGAGAACCCTCACTATTACTGGTTCGGCTTACTCCGCTATTATTCGACTTCTCACACTATATAAAATATGAAATTTCTCGACGACAGAAACATAAGTGAATACGCGTATTCATTCTTGTGGGGAGAATTTCCGTACTTCCGAATTGGCGAACAACTCACTGAGCCATCCGATAATTAAAGGGAAATTTTTAAACGTTGCAATTTTGTTTTCTTTCTACTGTCGAAATTTTCAATTTATTTTTACAATATCAATATCAATATCAATCGATGTCCTAGAAATTTTCATTTTTTTCCTACAATATAAATTTTTTTCATAAAAAATTCATTAATAATCCAATAACAAACCAATTATTATTCAATAAACAACTCATAATTTATGAAAAATTTTCGCCTATTTCGCCTAATATTATCATCTTTCAATTTCGAATCAACAATTATGTATGCAAAATTAATTCGTGTTCATTTCGTGTATGATGAATAAATGTCCGATAAGATGAACAAAAATACAAACGTCTCTCAATCGAATATCTTATTGAAATGAACAAAGAAATCCGCGCTTTCCAGCTGGAAATACTCGATAACTAAATGGAAAAATATAAGACACAATGAATACAATGATGAATGTGGTATGAATTGATGAACAATTGATCTACGACAGCGAAGAGAATAGTGGAAATGAAATGAAATGAAACGAAATGAAATGAAAAAAAAGGTTAATCTACAACTAAAAAAATTTTGTTCATAAGAGAATAGAGAGAGGTCAATCGGCATCGTTTCCTTTGTTATCTACGGTGCAATTATCAATGAAGAATTACTATCGAAAGAGATAGAAATGCATACATATCCCTCTCTCAATGATTAAAGCAAATAATAATGATGATGACAGATGGTTCACAGATCCGAATTATTGACAACTCATTTTTAATATAAGCTTCTAACCTTTTATAAATAAAGCATTAGAAAGAATTTAAACCACTGATAACCTTCAAATTAAAACATTTTAATATACGTGAATAAGAATGAATTAATTAAAAATAAAAATAAATAAAAAATTAACCGGAGAAGACTCGATTCTTTCGTTTAATTGAACGTTTTTTATAGGCAGCAAAATTAAGAGTTCGCATTCCTAACGGTACAAGTTCAGCCGGTTGTTCATCGGATTCAGATAAGCATTCATCCAGACCATCAAAATCATCACCAACAGCACGAAACTCATGCGATTCACGATCAAAATATTCACCGCAATTTCTAAATAAATTTTTTTTTTCATATTTTTGAGATATTTTTCATTAATTTACATTATTATTTTTCTTAAATTGCTTATTATTCTCTCATCTTTTATATCGATAATAAAAAATCAATTCAGCAAAACCTTTTTGTTGAATCAGTTGATACTCTTTCGCAATTGTATTTACATTTGTTGGTGGATGAAGTTGAATCTAAAATTAATAAAACCAAATGGAATTTATAATTTATAAAATTTTTTGTAAATATTAAATGTTTTATTTAAAAAACAATTAAAATAATCTTTATTAGCTGATTTCTTCCCTAATTAAAAATAACTGATTTTCCTAACTGATATACCAAGGATTAATGGCTGAATGATTTTTATATAGGTTATTACTTCCAGTATTATCAGTTTAATCGCTCCTCTCTTGCACTCCTAGATATGCCCGTTAAAACCGGCGATACCGGAGATCTCCATCTCCACCTATACATTTCCATCTCTAAATACTCGTCGGATAAAAACTGTCTCTTAGAACTGTAAGCCGCAAGTAGGTCCAATTAAAAGACGTTAAATGCCAATTGTTATACCAAAAAAAGCCAAAGCCAAAATTTTAACGTTAAAATAGCTCGTTTTTTTTTTTTTTTTTTTAAACAAAATCTAAGAAATCCTTACTTTTATTTATCTCCAATATTTAACAAAATTCACTCATTCTTCAGCAATTTGTTATTTTTTATATTCTCTTAATTTTTCTTTAAAAAATTTAGTATAATAGCAACTAATTTCGTTATGATTTCACGAAATTTCGCTACAAAAAAAAGAACTTGTATAACGAAAACAAACCCGAATTATACGGCCATTCGGCACCCTTGTTGGGCGGCCGCTTACTTAACGACGACCCTAACTCCAGACCGAAACCACCAATTCGATGATGTTCGCCCTTAAAGATTTGGTCTTCGCTATCCGAAATATCCGGTGCGTCTGCAAAAAAAAAAATTTCTTTTTCAAAATAATTTGATTATTAATGACACGAATTGAAATTCGAAAAAATTATTTAAATACATTTAAATTTACCAAATTTATCAAAAATTTGAATTTTCCAAACAACGCTATTTCTCATCAAATCAATCATTATCGGGCGTATGTGGAAATAACTTTGAAAATTCAGCGCAATGCAATCGCAACCAATCAACTGATTTTATTCAATGTAAACACAATAAGTAAACGAATTATATTTGTATAAATATAAATTAATAAAAATTAATATGATTCTGAATATAATTAAATAGAATAGAGTTGTATATAATTAATATAATTTTACATAATAAAAAAGGAATTCCTTTCTCATCGCTTATGGGCGGTAAGGATTACCCTCAACCTCAGGTCTTCTACCAGAAATCTGAGAAACTGAGAGTACTGAGTCAGAGACCTTTGCACCGAAGAGTGCACTAGAAACACTTAATGTAGCAAGTAGAATCCTCAATCTTCCAGGTCTCTGACTAAGGTTAAGAATGACTTTTTTTTTACAAAATATTTTTTTTGCAAAATATTTTTATAATTTATTTATCGCTATAATTATCGCTGTAATTAGTGCATTTCTTTTTTTTTAAACTATAAAAAATTTAATTTTTTTTTTACTTTGTCATTAAAGATTTATGAGTCTTAGGTGGTAATTTGTTGCAAATAATTTTTAATAAAACTAAAACTTAGAAATTCTATAAAAGTTATATTTTTAATAAAAATCTAAATTTATGGATCTTTACTTGAATTTACTAAAATTTCATCGTTAAAATAGGTCAAAATTATAGGTTCACTTATTTGTTCGCCATTATTAATTCTCAATGTTATTATTATTTACCTAAATTTAGTTAATCTGCAATGATATAGAGCGGAAAACCAGTTCACAAATGTCATTTAGGAGAAAACTTTAAGAGTTATGCATCAGATCGATTAATACCACTTTTATTTATCATTTTTATACGACTACCACAATCTATCAGCTAATCAGCTAACTATGATCGAATGGCTTCATTATCATTTTATCATTTTAAGTATCACGATGAGGCAATTATTTGATATATGATAATATTAGCTAATACGTCTCATTCTTCTTACTAATAAGCAATATTTTAGCAAATAATATCGATAAAAAAAACATCTAAACATAGATATGCGAGTATTTCGCTCAACAGATAGATTGGCTTAGTGGGTTGTTGCTCAGTTCGGAGCGCCGATGCTAAAGTTCAATTCCCCGCAGGAATCAACCCGAGTGATGCTCAGCTGTATCTCTATTTGCCAAGCAACTCTCTGGCATGATTGCCCAATGCGACGAGCCAGTGAAGCGAGTTTAACCAGTAATGGTGAGGACTCTTAAAAAAAAAATTCGCTAAGAATGCTTACTTATTAATTGGTACTTTCAATCAGAACCGATAAATACCAATCATTTATTTATTCATTTGTTTTCGCTTAATTCTTATTTTATAATTGTAGTAATTTGCCAATACAAATAATCATAATAAATCCACTGATTTTAATGAGAACAGCGATAAAATCGAAAGTGAAAGATGGGCCAAATTCATGTTTGGACAAGCTTAACAACAAAATGAAATGAAAGGATGCATCGAAAAATTGAACGACAAAAAAAGTATCGAAGAGAACAAAAAATATGTGGTGAAATAGCATCGTTGTTTTTTTTCCACTAATAATACAATTGTTTAAATAAAATAAAAATAATTAATTGGCAAGGAATAGCAAATACCATACGCGTTTAGATAACTGTCAATCAGTGCGCTGTCACACACCTATTTGTCGATCGCTCAAACATCTATTTTATATTTTCGATAAAGTTTAAGCAAAAAAAAAATGATAAAAATGATAATTTTGAATGATAATGAATCAAACCCAATCCGAACCATTCCCTCTTAATAATTCATAGATCAACTCGATTTTTGCTAACTCTTTTTCATTTTTCTTTTTCAATCGAATTGCACGAAAATTGCAAAAGATTATTATCGGAAATATTTGCCATCGTCGTCGTCAACGTCATATGACTGACTGACAATTGCCCGACTCGATCGCCGGCACACACTTTTCGACATACACAAGGAATACATTATCTTCGTAAACACTACAAAAAGCAATCATAGCGAATTGTATAATTCTCTAGAACATTCATAATAAGGCAGTTCGGAAGATGGATGGCGCAGTGGGTTATTGCTCCAATTTCGCAGCGTCGACGCTGCGTTTCTATCCCTTGCAAAAATAAATTTTTATTTCAAAAACTGGATTGCAAATCGAATGCGGGCGATTTCGCCTTGTAAATTTATCGCAAAGTGACTTCACGACAATGCCCGATAAGTCGACGAATCAAATCTAATCAAAAATTTAGGAGAAAAAAATGAACTAAAAAAATTACAAGTAAATAAAAGATTATTTTTATAATTATTATTAATAATTATTTTATTTATATAATTAATGTAATAATAATGCAATAATGTAATAATTATCTTTATTATTTAATAATTACTAATATTACCGTTATTGCTACAACTATTTACCTTTATTTTTGTTATTATTGTTATCATTATCACTGTTATCACTAATATGAATTATTATTTTTATCATTATTGTTATTACCATTATTATTCCTGAAATCCGACATATTTTTTATCTGCAATAATATTGATGATAAAAAAATAATCAGAGAGATATATCACAAATGATACCCAATTGTCCAATGAGTGCCCAAAAATTTTATTTTAACTGAAGGAATGAACGGAGCGGTATATTTCGTTTTAGTAACAAATGACGGTTATGCAGTTTTGTGTTCGCTTTTGCTTATTATTAATAAGAACGGCTTTTCTACCTTATCTGATATGGCATTAGATTCGTTTATTGATGAGGAAATAGTGTGAAAATGGAAGAGGATAAGAACGGATGAGAATGAGGAGGAAAACCATGCATCACTGATAAGCCGTTCAAATAAAACGAATGTACTTTATTAAAATATCTACTGTTTAAACAGAAAATATATAATTTACAAATATTAAACATACACGTAAAAATATCGTTATACGTAATGATGACGTATGCTAACACGTAAAGTAACACGTGGTACTCTAAAATCGTCAATTTGGTTCCAGTAAACACTCTATACGCAATACTTAGGAAATAAACAGTGCAACATTAAAAAAAAAAGAAGGGAAAATAGCGGAAGAAAAAACGATAAACTTTTAAAAAATAAAATGGACTATTCCCTCCATCCTTCCCCCTTCTCCTCACCCCGTCCCACAAGTTATTTGATTCATCGATAAATATAAACTCGTTAACTCGTGAATATAAGCCTTCTATCAGTCCTCTTATCAGTAAAATCAGACTGGATTATCAAACAAATATTAGAAATTTCTAGAAAAATTTTTCTTAGATCTGTGAAATTTTTAATAAAATGGATGTTAGACTTCGACCACAAATAATCCGATTTGATTTTGCTAGCTTTTTTGAACGCGAGCGAAAACCTTCGATCCATTTTTACGCGATCGCGCAAAAGAAACTTCCCCATTCCATCTCCCTTCCACCCATCTCTCTTTTACTTCCTCCCTTCCCCTCTCTCCCATCCAATAAATAAACTAACATCGGTAAACTTCCAATCGAAAAACAATCTTATTCCCGGTACTCTCCTGCGATTACGTTCTCTTTAAAAAAATTCTCATCATCTTCCAAACCTCTCCAAATCTTCACTCTCTTCTCTGTGACATCTTTTTCTTACTAATTCTAACATAAATTTTACGTCACTGCATCTGCACCTTTTTCTATCTTTCTCTTCGCTCTCTCGTTTACTCATTAAAACTCCATCGACACGTATTTTTCTTAGCTTCTCCCATGACCGTGCGTTATTTCGTATGCATTCATTATTATTGCACGAGTTGCACAAAAAGCGATATGCAACGCGCGAACCAAATTAAAAATGCGCACCCTCGATTAAATGACGAAATATTTATAAAGGATAAGCCAACGCAACCGCAAATAAATTGATATAATTTCTTTTCCTACATTTTTCACTTTTGGTTCGATTTTGCCCACTACTTGCACTATTAGTGCAGCTCGAGTTCCTTTGCTGTTCTTACCTAACTCTCCGTTCTCTATTCTTTGGAGTTGTAAGTTTTAACGATGGATAAAGCAGCGATTGTTGCCGTTCCAACAGTCAACAAAGTCTCGACCTTTTGCCTTCGTATAAAAAATGCACTTACCACTTTTTTTAACAGTCCTTATCACTACTGGTTGAACTCGCTCCGCTGGGTACTGGACAAATATACCAGAGAGTCCCTTGGTAATAGAAATACAAGTGAGTCACTAGCACCAACTGGATTTTTAGATAGGTTTACTCCCGATGGGAGTGGAATCTCAACATTGGCGCTCCGTATTGAGCAACGATTCACTGAACTATTCTATCCTTTTCTCTCTCCCCTACCCATCTCTCCAAAAAAAACCAGTAAAAAATCCTACATCCATTTATATTTCTATATTCAAATGATTTCGAATTGTGTTTGAGAATCCCAAAGTTTATTAAATTCTTTCCCAAGTAGCAATGATAAGTGGTGATAAGAAGTAGTGCACTGATAAGCAGTCTATAGATGGAAGAGAGACTTGAGAGCTTTGGTTAATTTTTGCTAACAAACTGACAACCAACTGACATTCGTCCTTAATTGATGCAATATGCCATGCTATGCCACTCGACCATTCCTTTCTACCTATCCATCACCTCATCTAATAGCATTTATTACTTCTGGTTCTCCATTAGTAATCAAAATAAGACCGCTCTGCACGAAAATTGCTCCAGAACAGTAATAAAGCTAACTTCTCAATAGCTGACCGCTTAGATCTCAGTGATAAAATAATAATTTCGAAAAAAACGCCAAAAAAAAAAAAAATTCGAGAATTTCAAAGTTTATTAAATTTTTTCTCAAGTAGCAATGATAAGTAGTGATAAGTACTGATAAGTAGTCTGTTGTTGTGTAAATTTAACGAAGAGGAAAGTAATTTGACGAGAAATAAGCTTAAAGTTGTTTATTTTTTTTTTACAATAAATTTATGAAAAATAAAAATTATTTTAAAAATTAACCAACTAACCAAAACCATTCTCCATATGATCTTCATCGAAATAGAACATAATTCTCGCACTCAATCGTTTCTTTATTGTTTTATTTTTAAAAAAAGTCTTCGTTCGAGAAATAATCGAAAAACACAGCCAAAAAGAAAAAAAAATGCAAGTCAAATGATTGATTCACTGATAAATGATAAGAGAGATTAAGAAAATAGTGGATTATAAAGAAATTTATAGATTTCCTTGAGTTTTGAGCAGTTTTTCAAATATTTACCTGCAAATTTACTAATTAAAAATAAAATAAAAGGCTATTTTTGTGTAAACTATAAAAATCCTGATAAACAAAAAAAATAAACGCATATCTTGCCATATGCTAAATCATTTGATAAAAGATAACGTTCAAAGAAGAATTTTAAACGGGCCCAACAATAACGATGGACCAGCAAATTTATAGGTTTGAATTTGGATGGAAAAAGGACTGGTTCCAATTAATTTTAGATATGACGGTGAATTGATTGGGCACGCTTCGATGCAATTCAAAGCAGAAGCAGAAATGTAGCAACAAACCAGAAATCTGATTTACGCTTTTAGAAGACGAAAATATTCAAAATATTATTAATATTGCAACAATAATAATAATAAGTAATTAATAATAATAATAATAATAATTAATTTTAAAAAATTTAAAAAAAAAATTTACCCGATTTTAGTTTTTTTTTGAAAAAATTTTCAAAGCATTCTTAAAACATTGAAGAAAAATAGATCGTTGCCTAATTCAACGAAATATTAATTGCAATGAGAAATAAAAATTTCGTATATGCTTCGAAATATGTGCTTCAAATCGTAAATTTTATCGATGATAATGATAATAAAGTGATAAAAATTGACAGTGATAACGATGATAAAGATGAAGACGATGTTTTAATAACAATGAACCTCGAAATTATAACCAAATTTCAATTATAACCAAAAACAAAGCGCGCAATAAAATTTCCAGTTATTAATTACGGATAGCAAACAATCTAAAATCAAATATTTCGAAAATATATATTTTACATTAGAAAATATTTCCTGCAGAATCAATTTTTAGAAACAATTTTCTTTCAACAATATGAAACGACAAAATGAGGAATTTTTGCAAAAATTCCTATTCCAATAACCGATAGGGAGGAAAAAAAAGTGGCGAAATGAGGCGTTTATGAATTTCTTACGAAATATTCTTGCCTTTCGGCTCTAACAAAGAGTTCGCAATTAAGGAAGGAGGGCAGCTTAACCGAGTAGATTAGTAATTCAAATTGTCACATTCACTGACACTTATCACGCGTTAAGCTTCATCGACCAACCCAGAAAAATTCGGTTACAGCTAGCCATTCACCTATTCGCTTCTATCGCCAGATAAATCTCTGGTAAGAATTTCTAAAGGCCTATAGAACGAGTCTAATTAGAAATAGCGATTGCCAATCACAAAATATAAAGGCTAATAAAATATTTTCGGATTTTTCTAAATTCGGATAATAAATAATTATAAGTAAATAAGTAATATAAGTAATAATTATAAGTAATAAGTAAAATAAATAATAAATAATTCGGATATTAATAAATAATTATTAAAAATAATTAATAATTATAATTTATATATTTAAGGAAATTAAACATTTAAAAAAATTTTTTCAAAATCAAACCAATATTCAATCATTAGTTAAATGACAAATTACTTTAATGGATAAATCATTCAAGTTTTTGTCTTTGCTTCTTCTAGGAATAAATCCAGGTGATGCTAAATATTCACCACTTGCATTTCGATCACCAAGTGACTCGTTGTCATAACTGCCACTTCCAAAGAGCCAATGGTGATATAAGCCTAGTCAGGAATGATCACTAAATGACTAATTCTTTCTTTCTTCTTCTAACAGTTTCCACCATTACTGGATAGGCTTCAATGGCTACAAGGGAAAGATATTTCCAAACGGCGCGGTCTGATGCCATCGTCGACAGTAATAGAAGCCATTCCTTTTTCCATTGTCTAAGTCCATCTATTGCTGGTCCACCTATACGTTCAAAATCTTTTCTCACCGTATTAGTCTGGGTCTTGACTGGCACACCTCGCTTTTGACGCCAATCATCACACGATTTAGCAAATAAGGAAATGTTCGTCAACTCCTGTGTTGGACGACGGAAAATGTACCCTAACCAGCGAAGGCAGCGCTCTGTGATAACATTATTTATGCAAGTGCTATTTGAACGAAGATGGATACGATCTTGTGATATCTTATCCGCTCGACGGATCCGTAATATGTACCTTAGACAAGAGTGGTCAAAGGCAGATAACTTCTTAATATCCTCCACTCTCATTGGCCATATAAATGACTAATTAAGCACCTATAAAAAGCGTTTCCGAAAAAATTATGCACCAAGTAAAAATAAATTTATATGCGAAAAAGCAAATTATTTCAATTTATTATAATAAAATCTATGGCTGATTTTTATAAAATTATACCAAAAATAGCCTTTTCACTAGAATTTCGCAAAGAAATTATACATCCGAAATTTTCAAAATTTCTAAATTTTCAAAATTTTTTTTTCAAATCATTATTTCCACTTATATTTATAATAAATTTTTTTTAGGGGGTATTTACCATTACTGATTAGACTCGCTCTTCTGGCTTATTACAATAAGATAAATATGCCAGGGATTCCCTTGGCCATACAAGTGAGTCGCCAACATTAACCGAATTTCTGGACAGGTTTACTCATGATTGGAGTGGAACCTCAGCATCGACGCTCCGAATTGAGGAACAATTCATTGAGCCATTCTACTCTCAGTCTTATAATATAAAGATATAACAGTTGACTGCTTTATCATAATTCCAACTATCATAGTTTCGGTGCCTATCTCTTAATTACATCTATTAATAAGGATGAAATCAGATGATGAGGATCCACTTGTATGTATCCCCCTAAATTGTTTCTCTAATGAACTTATTCTAATATCCAGTGGAGTCAATTAAAAAATGTTCTGATTATGGTTCCGGACCGATGATTCCGGAAAAAATAGGAAATTGTGGAAAACTGTAGAAAAAAATAGGGGACTATCATTGAAAAAAAAAAACTAGCTAAACAATATTTATTAATATTTATTAAAACTTAATAAACTTTTACCGTAAATTTATTTATTGACTTATTAAAATTAAATTAAATTAGAAATAAATAAAATTAGAAGGGAAGAAAATGCATAAAAATATAATAGCAAAATAGCGATCAATTTGAAATGTATCAACTGATACAATAAAACAAACCTTATCAAAAATCAACAAATTCAGCAGCTAGTGATAAGGTCGAATGTTAAACAATCTCTGCAAGTTGCTAGTTGCTGCGCTCGATAATAAATGAATGAATGTATACAATAAATTTACGAAAATTTCTCACGAATTCCCTTCGTTAAACTATTCGTTTTACCAAGCTGATGGCTTGAGAATTAAATCTCGATTTTATCGCCCGATAAACACTTTCCTTTCCAAGATGGATCTTCTAAAAATTTCTTTTCGTTAAATTATTTATCGCATAAATGCATTCGCGTAAATATAGCCGCGTAAATGGAATCGTGTAAAAAAGATGAATATACATATATAAAATAAAAATAGATAAATTGGTCATTCTATAATTTAATTTTATCAAAATTTTCGATCAAAGTTGATGGTTCCACACTTTTTTCCTATTCTGCCATTAATAGTAAACCCATCAATGAGATTCATTGCTAGGGATCTAACCGAGGATGTAATTCTTATCCAAAAATAATTCTCTAGCAAAGCCATTTCATCCGAGTAGTTGGCAAAGAACCAATTAAACCAGGAAATATGAGTGGAGTGCTAATAAATGCAAAGGCAAAAATACAACTGATATCAAATGTTATGAAATCAAAACTTTGTAAATTTAACTTTTTTTTTTAAAAAGAATGGCACTGGTAAAGTCCCTTAAATATTTAAATTATTCTATTGAAAATAAATCATAAATTTAAAAAAAAAGAGAGAAATAGAAATCATTACAATAAATCACGAGCTTTTAGACTTATAACATTGATATTCTATAGAGCTTAATCTATAGGGCTATTGTACTGATAATGATAATGATCGAAGAACAGAAATTTAAAAAAAAAAAAACTCCATCGTAAATAAACATTTGCTATGATGAATATGTACGTGTATATGTCTGGAATTTTCGGAGTTTTTCCCATGAATTTAATTCATATCCTCTTAAATTTTATAAAAAAATCAAAGAATGATAAGAAAACAAACAATTTAAAACAATTATCAATTAATTATCAATTAATATCATCAATTAGTATCAACAACGTGTTACTATGATGAAGGTTATCACATAATAACATAAGTTATGCGTTATCACATGATAAGATAAATTATGTTTTTGTTCGCCTTTTTTTTCTTTCATAGAGAATAAAAAAACAATGGGAAAAATGATAAAAGCGGATTGATATCCTTTGTATCATTCTAGTGGTTTTATAATTTTCAGCTAATTTTTTCTATACCAATGAAAAAAATCGCAAAAAAAATATGAAATAATAAAAGGCGATAAAAAAATTTATTCTATAGACAAAAAAATTATCACTAATTTTATGAACTTAACATTTAACATTTGCTATGAACTTAACATTTGCTATGCATACATTTATATTTTCCAAATGTTCATCATTTCTAGTATCATAGGCTCATTCTATTGGCTCGTCGTAAATTTTCAAATTTTGCCCGGAAATAATTTGGCAATAAAAAATAGATAGGGTAAGTCGTCAGTGTAACCCGATATGATAACATACTTTAACTATAATTAAAAAATATTTTTTAAGCGTAAATAAAATTATAATACTAGTAATAATAAGAAAAATAAAAATATCAGTAATAATAATGATAATAAGAATGATAACAACAAGTCGATAACGGATAAAGCGGCCGTGAATACAAATGGAATAAATGCAAAAGTATTCATGGTCGAATGACCGAATATCTATATGTTCGCTACTGGAACGGAAACGAGTACCAATCCAGGATTACAAAAAAAAAAAACTAAAATATTATATAATTAAATTTATTGAATATAGAACAATAAAATTCTTGACTAAAACAAATGAATTATTTCAATAAAATTTCACTTGAAAATTAAGAAAATAAAAAATTAATGAAATATCTAATTAAAATTAAAATTAATTAATTAATGAAATTAACGAAATAAAATTAATGAAATGAAATTAATGAAATTAATGAAATAAATGAAATATGAAATAATTAATGAAAATTAATGAAAAATACTATAAAATATAAAATTAAGGTAAAAATAAACTTGCTACCAGTCTTTCAATATTTTTCCTCTGGATTATGCTTTTCACCAAAAGTCGCGATTAATCAATAGTGAAAATATGGTGAAAAACCTATAAAACCTATTGAAGTTTTTAGAAATAATATTAAAAATTATTAATTATAATAATTATATTTGAGAAAAAACTATTTATTGAATTATTTTAATAAAATTAATAATTACTATCTAAAATAATAATAAAAATTAATAATCAAATTATCAGTTATCAATTATATTAATTAATTATAAAAATTATATCTGAAAAAAAATTAAAATGTAAATTTTTGATTAAAATGGAAATTAATAATAAAAATTAAAAATTGAAAAAATAAAAATTCAATTCAAATAATTCTTAACAAATTGCAACAAAAAACGTAAAATCGATTCCCGAAAATAATTAAGCCGTTTCCGTTCACTATTTCTGGTTAGCCTCACTCCACTAACCGAACTGTCGTTAGTTACGATGGGAAGAATTTTTTTGCCCATAGAATTATTTGGCGATTAGAAGAGCAGATGGGCACTTAAGACTAACTAAATCTAAATCTTCACTCTCCCACTCGGTTATCCTTCATCCCTTCCCCTCCCCCTTCCCTAGTCACCTTCTCCTCAAACTCGTTTCATAGGGAATGGAAACGAATAAGAGCGGAAGTACCAACTAAACCTTGCTAATTCCTGTTCCAACAACAAATATTTAACAAAGAATTAAATCAGTTGTTCTCTTCGACAAATAATCCATTTTTCGTAATTCTCCTTTCGTATAAATCTCGAAATATCTACTTTTTTTTAAAAATATCCTCTGGTGAAGGCTGGTGAAATAAAAAGTTTGATTAAAAACGCCCATAGCGGTACAAATAAGTAAGCAAAAATCATAAACCATAATCGGAAATTTTATAAAGCAAAAGCTTCTACCCTTTCTGAGATTAAAACCCCAACACCAATATTCCGAAACGACAGCAATAACAAATTGCGCCATCCTATCTGCTTAAAATTGATTTCAAAATATTATATTGATAAGAAATAGATATTAACCGAGACAAATCTCTCTCGTAGGTTCGGTCAAGAACCACGGACCTGATTTTTAGTACCTTAAAAGAAAGAAATCGATTATTAGAAATGAAATGCGCAATAGACCCAACTGTATTTGTGTTTTGAATCCTTGGTCTGGAAAAATAATCTCACCGTAGTAGAACAGCCAGCTGAACCAGAAATGATGTGCAAAAAAAAGGCAAGAAAAGGCATAATGGAATCAAATAAAATTCACTGGACCATTAATCTAAAAAAAAAGAAAAAAATGACGGTCCCATTTTGTACCATCAAAAAAAAAACTTGGCTTGGTGATTGAACAACCGAAAGATTGCATTTGGGAAATAAAAATCAAGCAAACAAAATTTTGAACTAGTAAATTATTACCAGAATAAAGTAAGGAGGAATATGCAAACCGTATAGTACCAGTAGTACCAGAGCTATGAACCGATTAAGTGCGGAAGAGTCGAAATAAAGAAATCCAGAGAAAGGCAGCACTTCAAATTAATAAGCGATAAAATAAAAATGCCAAATAGTGCTAATATAAACAGAATACCGTTGGAAGCCAAGATGGTTCAATCAGTGTAATACGTTATTTCAGCCATGATCAAAGAGATCCACTGGTAAGAATGATAGAGTTAAATCAAGAGCGGAATTACGATTAAAAAAAAAGTGCACCGTTATCTGGGGGCTCAGTGGGTTGTTGCTCAATTTGGAGCACCGATAGTGAGGTTCTATTCCCCGCAGGAGTAAACCTGTCAAAAAATCCGATAATGCTGGCGACTCACCTGTATAGTAAGAACTCCTTGTCCAATGTGATAAGTCAGCGGATCCCAGTTTAACCAGTAATGGTGAGGACTCTTTAAAAAAAAGTGCACCGTTCTTTATAACTATAATAGTTGTGTTTTGCAGTTCCCCTCTTTTCAAACAGATAATTTGAAATTTCATTCCAAGAATCATAGTTCATGTTCTACTCTCAAAAGCAAATATATCATTGAAAAATATCCTGGTGCTTTTTTGGGGACTAAAGTTTCACCTTTGGACTTCACTCTCTGGACTCTTCAAATTCAAATTTCAATTTTTTAATGCTAAAATAACAAGTAGAAACGAATCTAATCAGAAATATGCTAAGCCCGAAAATTTATTCAGTTTAAAAATTCCATAAAATTTCTAAATTAGCATATATAATCGGTAAAAGGATTTGCACGATGGAAAAAGGATTGGTTTCGATCTCTTTTATGTTTAAAAAATCACCAAATGCCTTAAAGGCACCTCAATTTAGGTATCTATCGCAACCGACCTAATTACTAATAGTAGGCATAGAATAGCTCAGTGGGTTGTTGCTCAATTCGGAGCGCCGATACTGAGGCTCCACTCTCTGCAGACGTAAACCTATCCAAAAATCTGGGTGATGCTGGCGAGTCACCTGTATTTCTAGCGAGTTCAACCAGTAATGGCGAGGACTCTTTAAAAAAAAATTTCTAATTGTGCGAATTATTAATTAATTTAGAAACGCACCGAAGCACCGAACACCTTATATTTTGGTGACTAAAGCAACCGACCCAATCAACCCAATGGTGCGAGCTGCTAACGTAAACGCTAATTCACCAATTCACCAATAATTTACTTTGATATTCTTTCATCGAATTCTATAATTCTCTTTCGTCTTAGTTCTTCTTTTTTTTACTAAAAATTTCTCTTTCATTTCTATTTTATTCTATCTTTTTGCACCAATTTCTATTTCTCTAGTATCTTTTATTTTCGTGTCATTTTCATATATGCAACTTATTTTTCCTATTGATTCTTCGAGAATCTTCTAGAATTTCATCAGAATTTCTCATAAAATTGCGTAAGAACGCGAGAAAAATAGTGTAAAAATATAATTGCAATAAGGAGAAAGAACAATAGAAAAGGACAATTGAAGTGTTCAATGGGATGTGCTTAAGGCACGCAATATTAAGGCCTTAGGGCCGTTAAGGCATGCAATTTTGAGGCCTTAGGGCCATTAAGGCATGCAACATTAAAGATGAATAAATGAAAAGATGAATAAAATTAGGTGAAAAAAATTTAGTTCCAAAAATTTATTTTTATAGTTTATGTAGTGGAATGGCTCAGTGGATGGTTTCAGAGCGCCGTAGCTAAGGTTCCAATCCCATCAGAAGACAACTTCTGCCTTTCGAAAATCCGGTTAGCCTATATTTTTACACTCTGTTAATTGTCTAGAATTTGCTTAGTCCGATAAACCACCAGTAGAGGTTAGAAAAAAACTGGATTTTATTCCAAAACTATGGAGCTTTTGCAGTAACCAAACCCATATATTAGTGTTGCTAGTGTTTTTAATTTTGATATAATCATTCCTAATAGATTTTGGGCAAGGATAGATTTTGTTTTCATTACGAGCCAAACCATAAACTGGTATTTCAAGCCTAAAGTTTTTTTTTTTTTTCAAATATTACTCACCATTACTGGTTAAACTCACTCCGCTGGCTCATCGCACACGACAAATATGCTAGGGAGTACTTTGAAAGTGGATGCAAGTGTGTGGCCAGTGTAACCTAGACTTTTGGATAGGTTACTCGCTACTCGTTACTTGTTTACTCGTGTGTGGAGTAGAACCCCATTATCGGCGTTCCAAATCGAACAACAACCCACTGAGCCATTCTGCCTCCTTAAAGCCTTAAGGCTTATAAGACGAAATATTATAAATCATTATCAACTTCTTCCATTATTTATCTCGGATATATCTATTAATATTCTTTTTGCAAATTTTTAATACTCATTCAACCATTCATTCATTCGTACAAATTTTATAATAATAATATTCTTCAACAAAAAAAAAGAACCAAAAAACCAACGAACCAATCATTCATTCAAATCATTTTTTTTCATACAAATTTTTTTTTTTTTATTTTTGAACATTCCAAACATATAATTTTATTGCATTTTTGAGCAATTACAATAGCAAAAAAAAACGTATAATTCAAGGTGAATTAATTGAAAATCAAACTAAATTTTTAATTTTTTTTACAATTTTTATTAAATATAAAATTCAAATTGAAAAAAGTCGAATTAAAATTAATTTTGCCAAAAAAATTAAATATTAGAAAAATTTTTGGAAAAATCTAATTTTTATTTGAAAGATTTTTTTAATTTGCACTAATAAATTTATGAAATAAATTATTTTACTTGTCGCTTTATTTAAGATGGATTAGAATGGCTTAGTGAATTGTTGTTTCTCTCATTTATCGTGGATATGCCAATGCCAATAATTGAATTCTTTGAAATAGTAGGGTTTTGTCTTTTAAAAATCCGAATAACATATTAACGATTCCTATGTACGACTCTTTTACAGTGATTTAACTGATAAAGTGATTTGATAAGGCAGCGATATGGTAAAAATTCTCTTAGAAAAAATAAAATTTCGTTTCAAGAAAAAGATTAAATAAAAATTTATCAAAAAATTGTTTAGTTCTATATTTTTTTATAAATATTACGTTTATTCACCTATCTTTTTTTTTAAAGTCCTCACCATTACTGATTAAACTCGCTCGACTGGCTTGTCGTATTGGATAAATATGCCAGAGAGTCCTTTAGCAATGGAAATACAGGTGAATCGCCAGCACCCGGATTTTTGTGTAGGTTTACTCCCGTGAGAAATCGAACCTCAGCATCGGCGCTTTCACTTGAGCTATAAATCACTGAGCCATTCTATCACCTATACATCTATCAGCAAGGAATTCCATTTGTTGATATATTTGCCTAGTTCGATAAGCTTCGTTCAAATACCATTTGCATAAATAATGTTATCATAGACCTTCGCTAATTAGGACACGTTCTCCATCGTCCACCACAGAAGTTGACACACATTTCGTTATTTGCTAAACGTGTGATGGTTGGCGTCAAAAGCGAGTTGGGCCAGTCAAGAGCTGTACTGATACGGTGAGGAAAGATTTTGAACGTATAGTATGGACTTTTTCCATTGCTGTCGACGATAACATCAGACCGCACAGCTTGGAAGCGTCTTACCCTTATAGCCGTTGGAGCCAGCTTAACCAGTAATGGTGAGAGCTGTTAGAAAAAGAAGGAAGAAGTTCAATAAGCTCACGAACCGAGTGCAAACAATAAAGGTGAGTGTTTCTCTCTCTCATAGATAAAATGCTAACGTCCTATTTTACTACGTTTTATAGTACTTTTATTTATTTATTTCTAGCGCAAGCGCAAACCTATTGCTTTGCTTATACTATTTAGTTACTCTTTTCTAATATATTAATATAATCGTATGGCTTTGCTTAATCTATTTTTATTTGTAACATATTTCCAAATAAATATATATAAGTGTATCGTAAAATAACAAATAATTTGTATCGTATAGATATCGTAAATATATTACAAATCTATAAAACTGGATGGTGAAAAAGAAAAAATATCTGATGAGCGAATAATTTCAATCACAGTAACCTTCGAGTTATGGACATATAAAAACTTTTAAAGGAACAGCTGACTCCCCATAAAAATAATGCAATTCGATCCTTTCATATCAGAAATAATAAAAAATATATCTATTAAAATACGTTTAAAAAGTGAAAATAGAAAAAAAAAAGGAAAATATTTGAAGAAAATTTTGAAATGAAAAATTCGAGTGTAAATCAATCAAAATGAGAAAATATTTTTCTCTACATTTTCTAAAATTTTTTTAAAATAAAAAAAATTTAATTTCAATAAAAATAAAAATGAAATATTAAATAAGAAGTCTGAATTTATAGAAAATTTTAAAATTTTTATTCACTAATGATAAGCAGCAATTAACGAAAAAAATGTGGAATGGCTCAGTGGATTGTTATTCGTATTTCAGAGTGCAAATTCTCGCGTTCGATTCTCAGCAGGAATAAATTCATAGTGCAAACGTTTTCATTTGTACTCTCGGCAAGGATGAATTTGTCCTTTAAATTAAAATCACGAATGATATTTGTGACTTATCAATAACTTCTATGATTCGCTGATAAAATTTATTTGGTTCAACAAGCCAACCGATTGAATTTAACCAGAAATTGCCGTTTGAGTGAATGAGTGAGTGCCTCTAAGAAAACTCAAAAAGAAGAAAATCAACGAGGATCACTAGTTTGCATAAAACGATTCGAAACGATCGGCCATCTGTTATTAATCGTCGTAAAATCATTCATCATTATTCAGAAAATATTTAGAAGAATACGAATTAAATTTCCAAAAGTTAGAGAATAAGCAAGAAATAGCTTCAATTGATAAATATTGCATCAGCAATGTTACACATTTCGTCATTATGACGAAAAAAAAATGTACAGCAAAAGATTTGATAATAAAATAAAATTATCAATGAATAACAAAAATATCAAATTTCAAATAGGAAACAATTTTTCTTTTTTAGACATTTTTAGCTCTTTCCTTTGACTTATTAAAAATTTAAAAATTTTACCACAGACGGTCGAATGGAAGTAGATAAAAGTATAAGGTGAATCAGTAACACTAACTGGTATTTTGATAAAGATAGGTTCACTCTTGGCGGCACTAGAATCCGCTCCGAAATGAAGACACTTCATTTCACTTTATACCAGTATAAAATTATAATTACTAATTATTAATAATAGATCAACAACTAGAATTGAATCGTCAACCTAATGCAGTAGCATTTCAGGTTCAACTAGATCCGCTGGCATGTCAAATTGGAAAAATTTTTACAGAGAAGCACTTAGCGTTCTATCACCAGAGTATAGATATTTCTGAAACACAACTTTACTCTTATCGCTATTAAAGCCTTAGCAGCAGCGTTCCTAAAATTAAGACAATAAACCCATTGAGCCATTCCACCTCAGCCTAGGCTATAATTTGATAAATAATTATAGTAAATAATTTTAACAAAATATACAAATAAAAGATTTTTAAAAATTAATTAATACTCATGGTAGTTTGCAAAAAAAAACCACCAATTAATTTCAACAATTGAATGTTGAATTAACTTCAAACGAAATAACTTTCCAAATATTTTTTATTTTTTCTAAAAAATTATCATTCTTATCAACAATTAATCAATTTAGAGAGAGTAGATTGAAATGAAAAAAAAAGTTCAATAATTCCATTTCGAAGAGAAAATTTTCAGCAATAAATTCGGTAGTGATATTTTAGAAAAAGAAAATATTTTTGTATTTTTGCTATTTCAAATAAAAATTTTCAGTAATTTTTGATTTTAAACAAGTTTCTTTTCTTTTTTAAATCGGATTGAAATAAATGAAATTCTTTTTCAACTAAAAGATTATTCAATTCTCTAAAATTATAAAAAAATTTCTTGAAATGAAATCAAAGTTGATAATTTTTCATTCAAAATCTGATTTTTGTTTTAAAAAAATACCCAAACGTTCGTTTTATTTTAAAAATTACTAAATTTTTTAAGCATTGGCCATTTTTATTTACGCTAACAATCACTGTTGGCTCTTTGTACGATTAGAATTTATCACCTTTATCATAAGAATCACTTGGCGACAAAAATACAGTTAGATCGTTATCAGAATTTTTTAATAATAAAAATTTATTTTCGTCGAGTGAATAATCCATACTCTCATCATATAAATCATATGAAGGCCTAAACCACTATTCTACCCTTATTGCCCATCAGATAACATTGAATTCTATTCGATTGAAATTTCCAATTTCTTCTTTTGTTGAAGAAGAACGACCTATGATACTAATTGAATTTATTGCCTTTTATTTATTCCGTCAGCATTTCTAATCATATCATATCTAGTTTAGTTGCTTCCACTGATTAATGGAATGTGACATCCTTGATGAGACCGTCAAAGAGTCGCTTTAGAATAAAAGTACACTTCGTAGGTTCATAACGTTATTCGAATTTCACTTTTAATTGTATTTCCATTTGTTGTATATTTTATATATTTTACTGGTTAATGTAACATTAATTTTAGAAAAATCGCCTATTCGCTTTACTTAATCGAAAATTTCACTTATAAAGTAATTCTCCCATAAAATTTAAAATATTTAAAAGAATTTTAATGGGAAATAATGGGAAATCTAATAAAGCGTTTTGCATATATATTTTTAGAAAAAATTTCGAAAAATTTCTTTACAATGAATATTTGCTACACATTACCTAATCATATGATAAGCATTTACCATTGTGATTAATGAATAAGCAAGTATTTATTTATGCAGCAAAACATCAAAAATCAACGAAACTGGTTTCACTATCTCTTAAATTCATTCACTTAAATTACTTATTTGTAGCTAAAAAGTAGTTAAAAATTTATTTTAAAATTTTTTTTAGGTACTTTTTTTTGCCGATAATCTATAATTAAATTAATTAAAACAACATTTTCAACTTGTAACAAATGAAAAAAAAAAAAAAATTAAAGAATTGTATTTTGTATTTTGAAGAAAGAAAGAATTAATCCATACAATAATAAAAAGAAAAGTGGTTTTTCATTATTTGAATAGAACAATAGTTGATTAAGGTAAATCCTAGAAATTCTAGAAAGCTGACTTGACATTGATAATGATAATGATAATACTGACGGCAGATTTGTTATAAATATGGACACTTTGATAGTCATATAGACAATTACCGAAATTACAGAAAAAAAAATAATAGGCATATAAAAAATTTCGAGTCATCAAAAATCAGTGTGGACATAGGATGAGAATGGCTTGATGGATAAAAGCTAAAATGACTACAACAAAGTTAAAAATAATGGATTGGTACTCTTCCTTTATTCTTAATATGTCTGCCTGGAGGAAGATTCCCATGTTGAATGAAATTTAAATTGATGACCTTAGAAAGAAGAAAAAATAAGTGAATTTTGCGACTTTTTCATTATCGAAATATCGGCCGATAATATTTTTTTCTCTCTTTCTTATCTCATGAATTTTGGCCTAACTGATAATTTGATTATATTATCAGTTAAAAACTGTTTCAGCAAACACGACAAATTCACAAGCAACATTCTTTATTCGAATTTATTGAATATTATAATTCATTAAATATTTGTTATTATCATTATATTATTACTATTGATATTAGCATTATTAACGTTATCATTATCATTATCACTATTGTATTGTTGTTATTACCTATCATACTTTTATATTATTATTTGTTATATTATTATGTTTATTTTGTTATATATATATACATCCTTAAATTAGTCGATAATATCGTTAACGAATCGTTAGAATATGCTAAAATTCGCATCCTTCGACTTAGAACTCTCATGATTAATGATTAATCGAATGGATTAAATCATTCAATCAGAAGATTAACGGCGTGGCACTAATAGCACATTTTATTTTCTGCTCACATTTGTCGATAAATTGCAGTAATTTTGTCATTTTCTTCTCACTATTCCGGCTTAGAATTACATTTGCTACATCCGCTGAATGGATTTCCATTTAGAATAAAACTTGTATAAAGCTAGAGCTTAAGTGAAGCTTTATCTATTATTATAGATCAATGGTTCTCAAAATACATTACGAGAACCTCTCTGGAGGCCGTCTAGGCAGAAAGCCATCAAGTTCACCATAATAATAAAGCATTAGCATCTTTTTCAGCTATTTTCTAAAAGCAGTTAAGAAACTTGCACTTAGCAGAGGCCTTAGAAAAATTTGAGAAATGCATGATGATTTTATCTAAGAAGCAAAGAAATTTTCATAACTTTACTTTCTAAGATATCAATAGGAACAACGCTCATAAACAAAAGGCTTTTGTGAGGATCTCAGCAATTTCGCAAAAACTAAGGCAGGGCCATAGTAAAAAATCCAATAGAAATAGATACTTATGGAAAAAAATTTTAATAGCCACTTTTATCGATGTTATATAACAATTTAGTTTCGTGAATAATGGGTTAAGCGAAATTACGAAATCTTCGAAATTACCAAACTATGGCTATTTCTTAATTTATTTAATGGACTGCAATTGCTAAAATTCAAAAAATTTTAGTATATAATTCGAAAAAATTCAATGAAAAACATGATGGTTATGGTTACAGTGGCTTATATACTCTTCGTAGTCGTTTGACCTTGAAGAATGGCCCAATGCATATTATCATTTCTAACATCATAGTCAGGTTTCTCCCACTAGGGACAATAAATCTGCATGTGAAAATCCAAAGATTTCATTCATTCTACTATTTCCAAACTATTTCTTTAATTTTATCCATAGTAATAATAATAGCAAGTCGAGTGTCGCTAATCTCGGAAATGATAATACATTTACTTACTTATTTACTTTCTTTTAATTATAAATGAATAAGTAGAAAATGCTCAAATGAAACAAATATTTATTAATAAAGTCAATTCTATATTTATTAATAAAGTCAAATAATATTTAATGAATAAAATTCCAAACTGCAAAAATCTAATGAATCTAATAAAGAAATCTAATAAAAAGTAATTTGATTTGATCAAATATATTCAAAGCTAAGTGAAAATAAATTTCGCTTAAATATATTTTTATCTTCCATTCTAAAAATATAATGAAGATTAAAAATTTAATATAACTGCAAATACCACCTGTAATTAAATTCAGAGGTATCTAAAAAAGACTCCCTAAAGGCATATCCACATGACCTATATCATTCCTTCATTCCTTCCATTTAATCATTCCTTCCATTTATCATTTATGATTAAACTCGCTCCACTGATTTGCCAGATCAAATAAATTTTATAAGAGATTTAGATAAGGAAAGGTTTGACGATAGAAATACCGATGAATCGCTAGCATAACCCGAATTTTCGAAAGAAATGTCTTACTTCTACGGTGAGTTGAACTAATTGAGCATCGAAATGAGAACAACAACCCACTGAGTCATTCATTTATTTATCAGTGATTCTAATTTTGATAAACAAATTGATATTATTCTTTAAGAGTGATATAAAATGAGTAAAATTTAGGAGATTTTGAATTAAATAAAACAAAAATTAAAATTTTAATAATCAAAATCGAATATATATGAAAGCAAACAACAACCGTAAATTCAACTCTCTTTTTCCTTTCCTATTTTCTTCAATAACATTTATTTCCTTTCCACTTTTTTTTTCCATTCAGGTTTCATCAACAATGTATAATATAATTATTGGGAATTGGAAAGCTGACTTTAAAAATAGAAATGGAAAATAGAAATGTTTTTCAATCTTCGTCTTTTTTTTCTGTCGAAAATATTTCAGTTCTATGAGATTAAAAATTAGAAAAGATGATTTTTAGCGATTTGCTGAAATCAACAGAATAATTATAATTTAGTGGAGAGGTTTTTTCTTAAATCGATGCCGAACAGTTCAATTTTTCTTTAATGATCGTTTTTTTTCTAAAAATGTTCATTATTTTGGATTCACCTCGCTGCATTATCAAGATAAAACAAATATTTCGATAGCAGATCACTTGATAGCAAAAGATGCAGTTGAGACGCCAGCAGTGCTCAGATTTTTGAAAGATGGATTGGTTACCGTATGGAGTAGAAGCCAACCGTTCCGAACTATTCCACTATAGCAAACTAAGGCAATAATTCCACTGAAGCTATTGATAATCGGTCATGTATAATTTAATTTAGTTAGAATACGATTTATTATGATAATATCTCTCCATATTTATTGTTAATTTACGACATCTTTCGATAAAAATTTGCGATCTAAAACTAATTAAAAATTCTATGAAATAACTAATTATGATTAATAAAAATAGATCAAAATCGCAAAAATTTTGGATTGTTTAAAAATAGATTGAACAATTAGATAATTGCTAAAATCAAATGATGAGAATGAAAAGAAAAAATTATGCAGATAAATGGATTCCTTTTGAATCGAATTTAATGGGAATTAGAATTGCTCAGTGGGTTGTTGCTGAATTTGGAGCACAGATACTGAGATTCGATTCTCCGCAGGAGTAAACCTGTATAAAAATCCAAGTGATGATGGGGAAGTGATTCACTCATCTGTATTTCTTATCTGTATTTCTATTACTCCACAGCTTTATTGCCCAATGCGACAATCCAATGGAGCGAGTTTAATCAGTAATGGTGCAGAATCTTTAAAAAAAAGAACCGAATTTAAAGCAATAATAATCAGCAAAATATTCGACTCTAACTTATTGTTCTTGTTTGAAATCAAATCATATCATGAATGATATGTAGTTTCCACTTACGTGAAGTATCACCGGTGAAGTGAAGTATCACCGGTATAAATAGATTCCTTTAAAGCCTATACTGTTCTCTGATAAGAGCACTCTGAGATATAAAAGGAATCACTCTGATAATAATAATAAAAATGAAATACGAGTAAAATATTTTCCATATTAGAAAAGATATTTTAATTCCAGTGAATTCTTCTCTTTTATTAAAATTTTTTTTGTGAAAATCTTAAAAAAACCAAGATGATAAAAATGAAAATTATCTTAAAAATTGCCAATTCATTAAAAAAGCATAAAAAATGGAATATTTTAAATAAATTTCGGTAAATAAAAAATTCATTTTTAGGCCACAAAATTAAAATTAAAATTGACTTTAAAAAATTAAATGTTAAATGTCAAAGTTTAAAGTATCAGCAAATAATCACCTAATCACTAATCATAATTACTTGATTACTGTTGCTGAGAAAAATATCGCAGCTAATTATATTTAGTGCAAATATGGAGAAATTGAGGGTTAAGAGGGAGGAAGTGGGGGGAGGGGGGAGGGCGAGAGGAGGGGAGAGTTGAAAGAGGAGAGGGAAGGCGAGCTTGAGGGAAGGGAGAAGAGGATTTTATATTTAAAGCAAATGATATTTTCGCAAATATTTAAAATTGAGCAACGATCATCGAATAAAATCCTCGAAATCTTTGGCTATGTTTTGAAAAATTTATTGCCGAATTCTTTTCATTTGTTTCGAAAACGACAAAAATTAATTTATTATAAATATTAAATATAAATCCACCATGCATGTATATTCATAAAATTTTTATAATCTCATATAATTTTTATTTATTTCGGAAAAATTTTTCTTTATTCGGAAAAATTTAATTCTATGAATTTCTTTCTTTGTATTAGTCGAATTATTATTGGAATAAATAATACGAAAATAATTCTTACGATTTACTCGATTCGAAGCGAAAATCATCGTTTCATTAATGTTTGTTTTCTAACTGAAATAATTATAAATGATGCATTTCTGGTTTTTTGGTTTAACTGTTATTATTTTTAAAATATTTACATTTCTACAAAATTTCCGAAACATAGAAACCACAAAAGAATTAAATATACCTATGAAAAAAAAAAACAAAATTATCGACTTATCACTTTGTGTTGAATGATAATGAACAATCAGAGTTTTATTTATTTATATTGATATTTAAACAACAATACATTTTAACAATTTCCAAAAGATTAGTTTATATGATAGGGCTTTAAATAATTTTCACAATTTTTTTTCGTTTAGGCCTAATTCTTTATTGTAGTCAATCAATGAATTAATGTGAGGAAATCGAATTAATCGACGAGTTTTATCGAATCATCTAGAATTATCTAGAATCATCACTGATAATTGATAATATTCATACTATTGAATAATTTAGCAATGATTTTAAATATTTGTAATAATTTGGCAATTAACCACAAATGATTGATCCTGGATGACTTCCATAATAAACTCGCAAATATTTTCACAATTCTTTTTAAGTGATCATAGATTAATGATCAATAACACTTTTTTAACTTTTTAGATCAAATAATATTGTTTTTTTTTTATTGGCCGATAACGATCCAAGGTCATCAATGAGCTTAGAAAATTCACTCTCTATTTCATATTAATGCTTAAAATTTATAAAGAAAATTATTTCCAAAATATCCGATTTACAAAAAAAAAAAATTGCAAATTAAAAATTTATTTAATAAATCGAAAAATTGGATTTTTGAAATATTCTCAAATTTGATTTGACGAAATTTCATTGCAAAAAGGCCATTGCCAATGATAGAAAAAATAAAAATGGCTCAGCGGATTGTTGTTCAATTCGAAGTGCTGAGATTCCTCACAGGAATAAACCTGTCCAAAAATCTGAGCGAGTCATCTATACTTCTATCGCCAAGGGAATCCTTGTCACATTTGTCTTAGAGTGATAAGCGATAAGAGTCCAATGAATAGGAAATAAGTCTTATGAAGAAACGCAAAGTCTTAACAAAATAAGATAAATAAGAATGCTTTGAAAGAAGCTGAAATGGTTCCTACTTACAAATGCCACTGAACTGAAAATAATGAAGATGAGACACAGGAAAGCGAATTAATTGATAATGGAAAATTAAGAAAAACTATTTGATATGTGGGACAGAATGGCTCAATGGGTTGTTATTTAATTTGGAGTTTTGAGACTGAGATTCTCCGCAGGAATATACTATATACCTGTCCAAAAAACCGGATGAAAGTGGTGATTCGCCTACATTTCTATTGCCAAAGAACTCGTTGGTATATTTGCGTAGTCCTAGAAGCCGGCAGAGCGAATCTAATCAGTAATGGTGAGGGCTCTTAAAAAAAAAAAATTCCAAGGATATATGAAATAAGTGAAAAATCTTAATAAAGATTTTTACCCATTAAAATAAATAAACAAATTCGAATTCTTCGAGATTACACTTCAATTAATAGATAAAAGCGAGATTCTTCGAATTGGAAAATTGTACATGTCAGTTCTATTAGAATTGTCCTTTAGGCATTTTCTTTGCTAATTTCCTTCTCTCACTTCCTTTAATCAAATAATTTTTATAGAATTCTTATTAATTAAAATTATTATTATTAATATTTTCATTTATAGAGTAAAACAAGCATACTTCCTTGTTTTTCTTAATTAACGCTTTGCTGAATTATTTTACATCTAAAAATAATAATTCTATGAATGAAAATAAGAAAATTAAATGCTAAAAAATTTGAATAATTTTAAAAAAATTTCAGAGAACAATTTGAAAAACAACCGCTGTTCGGTTGAATTTTTTTTTAACACTTTAATGTAGTAAAATGGAAGAAAATTTTTCTAATTTTATGACAAAAGGTAATGCATCACTTTTTTTTGAAATGGATTATTCCATGGTTTTAAAAAGAAAAAAATTTTGAAATTTTACATGAAGCTTTATGAAAAACGACGTTTTTTTATCGCGTAATAATCGTAGAATAAAGATTTACAACGAACTTTGATCGCTTATTTCAAGAAAATTTACGAAACGAAAAAATGTCGTATAAAAATGAAAAGTAAAATAGATCAATCCTCATTTGCTGTTCCATTTAAAAATTTATCACAAAAGTAGAAAAAAAAGGAAAAAAGATAGAAAATAAGCGTATAAAATTTGTGAAAAAAAAATGCATTGATAAAAGATACAAAAATAAAATAACATAAATTTGAATATACAAATAAAAATTTTTGGATGTGAAAAATATTTTTTCCGATCTAGCCGATAATGATCCAATCGCTTCCGGCAACGATGTTGATTTTGCTAGATTTCTAGAGGAAACTGGAATTTATTTAAAATGCCCTACGCATGATTCCGATGATATTGAGGAGAATAAAATCCAGAATGGTTGGTGGATTTTGTAAAAAACAATGGCTAAAAGATCGCTTATCGTTGCAAAGCATGTTGATGTTGTTTTGTTTTTTTAATTAGAGAATAAAGCAATTTTCATAAAAATAATCCCTAATTTAAATTTATGTATTGCAAAAATCGCTCAAAAACGAAGAAATAGAGGATCAATCGAAGCGAACCAATCGAATCTCCATATCCCAAGTTGTTGTGATGTATTTGAAGGAAGGTTTTTAATAATTTTACGCATATCTTTTCAACTATATAAGTTTTATTTCTTACTCTTCTTTGAGCATTCAATCATTATTTCTGGTTCCTAATATTCCTCTATTGACTAGAAGTCCTGAGAGGCAAAGAAAAACTTGGTAAGAATGATATCTTCCTAAAGATATTGTAGGTGGGTTCTTAGTTTTTAAAGACACGTTTTATATTTACGCCAGGGAATATAAAAATTGTGGGTGATCTGAGGTTGTCTTCTTCTAATAGGTCTAATTATTACACAAGTTAGGTTGGCTCCGCTGGCTACAAGAGTGATCTGACTTAAAGTAAATTATCAACCATAATCAGCTTTCCACTGCCAATTCGTTCACAAATCTCATTAAACTATGCTTTATATGAAAATTATTAAAATTATTATTAACTATGAAAATTATTGCTATTGTTTTGTTCCAATTTATATATAGAGAGAAAAAGTTTTTATGAAAATGAACCTATCACTAAATTTTATCAAATCTATAAGAAATTTATGGCTCCGATTTGATCTGATATGAGAGGTAGAACAGCATTTGAAATTGAGGGAACTATAATCAAGCGAATTTTTCTACCGTATTCCAATTGATTTCATTGCGGATTAACGTAGTTCTTCGATGTTTTTATAAATTTTTCATAATTTTTTATGTAATTTTTTTTTAATCCAGTAAGAAAGTTTTGTCGATAAGATAAGTATAAATATATGGGTTCTTCTTTTTGTTTCCTATTTTTAGATGGATTTTTGTTTTTTAATTTCTCTAAATATTCTATTAATATTCGATGATGTTTGGTGATTTAAGAGTTGCTACTGCTTTCTCGATTACTGGCAAAAAATTTATAGCAAAAATTTCATCAAATGAAATCGAAGTTTTTCTCTTAAATGAGGTTATTTTTCTTAAATTTCTAAAAATTATTAAAATTATAATTTTTTAAAAATAAAAAAAGATTATTTATCATATTTAACATAAAATATTCGAAGGAAGCCTGTTTATTTATGATTATTTTCAACAATTCACTAATTATAGGCGAAGAGGCTTCGAGAAAAATCGTCCGTAGATGTTTGCCTATCATTTCTGTCTCGTTGCTACACTTCAAATCAAATTGTAAGATTTTATCTTCGTTTAAATGCTCGCTAAGCGCTAAATTATAGTTTTATAGTTTTAAACTATTTGCTCTAAAATTTAAAATAAATCTCTTAAAAATCTATTTAAAATTTAAATTTCTAGTTAAATAAACGGATTTAATCGCTTAAATAACATATAATGCATAATCCAAAAAAGAAACATTTTTTTTTTCATTAGTTCCATGCATAACATTCATGCAAAATTTCCACAATATTCTTTACTTTGATTTAAATTAAATTTTAATGGAATTAAAAAAAATTTTATTAAATTTATTAAAAATATAAAAATAAGAAAGAGCTGAAGATTGGTGCAAATTTATTGGTAATGGAATGGTGCGAAATGGGTTCACTAGATGATTTATTAAAATCGCAACATCCTATACCATTACATCGTCAATATCTTGCAAGGATCATATGTGGAATTGCAACTGCGCTCCACTTTTTGCATAAGTTCATATTTCTTCAAGAAATAAATAAATTTCAATGAATTATAGTTAATTATATTTTAAAAAAATTACTATAATTGGCTATCTAAAATCTAAAATTTCAAAATTTTTTTATTTTAAATCAACGATTACTTAAAAAAAAAAAAATGGATTCTACAAAGGTTACGCATTGATTTGGTGATGTCCACTTGATTTTTGTCATTTTCCAATAATTCAATCCATTATCCATGATATATCTAAACTGTTTTTTAAAGTATTATTGCGAGTTTTTCAAGTTATTAATGCATCGTCTAAATTTATCTCAAAAAAAGGCAAAACAACTTGCTAGTAATTTGAATTATAAAAATCCGTACAAATATTAGTTAAAGCTTCGATATTCTGGACTGGCCCGACCTCACCTCTTTTTCTCGGAAAACTGTGACGTTACTAATTTGGGAGATCGTGGATTATTGCTGGCCTGCCACGTCTTATTTATAGTTTATTCCACAATATTTTTTATAGCTAAACTTTATTTGGTGAAATATAATCACAGCAATTTTATCCTTAATAGCAATCTCAAGTTTAGGTAATTAAACCAAATATGTTTATAAAAATATATTAAAAATTACAAAATATGCAAAAGTATTTGCTTTAGAAAGTCGTGGCTCAAACACATAAAGAAACGGCTTGGGAGAATTTTAGAATTATTTAACGATAATTATTTAAGGATAAATATAAATATATATTTTAAAAAATATATAAGAAATTTAAAAATTAAATATTTTGGACTTCAGAGACCCAAAGATAATGTCCAAATAATGTTTAAAAAGATTAACGAAGATCAATGAAATTAGTACATTTTAATAGCTCTTAATGAGGATTAACTGGTGCCAAGAGCGTCAGTTGTGGTTTATTTTATCAAAACGTTTTTCTTTTCTACCACTTTTTCCCGTTCATTACTGCATCTGACTTTCAATTTAATCGGAAGGTTTGCATGAATTGTGGTACCTTCTAACAATTGTGGTATGTTTCTGTCTGGTTAGAAAACGGGAAATTTCTAGTGTGAATGATGATAAGGGAATATTCTGGTAATTAGTAGCATCGAAAGGATAAAAATTGTCCGTGAAAATTGTCGGCTTACAAGCAACTATGATGGGAATAAAGAGGATTTGATGCGGAAGATATGATAAAAATGAACGGACACAAGAGGGTTTCCTGCGAAGATATTGCTAGAGTACCACAATTTCCTCGTGAGCCAGTTTTTCTACTGATTTTCAAAGTTTTTGCACTTGCAATTCGCAATTTTGCAATTTTTGCATATATTTAATTCCAGTTGTTCCCTTAATTTATTTTCCCTTTTCCCTTAATTCCCTTTTCAATAAATTAATTAACCTAAAAAAATTTCCACATAATTATAGTCATTTTTTGGCCTTTTGTAAAATGCTTTAATATTAAAATACCTGAAAAAAAAATGCAGCAATGCCCATTATCTGCCAAATCGCTATTTCAAGCATTCACTTGACACGCTCACGAATCTTTTTCCGTACATCCCCACAATGTTCTTTCAATTCCCGCTATATCATAGTGGTATAAAACTGGTGCACTGGTATACCACTGGAACTTTCTCCAATCCTTCTAACATCCATTCAAACTCATCTTCCAGCATCCTCTACAATAATTTGCCTATATCTCATCGACACCTTATTACACCTTCACACATTTCCGGTTCTATGGACCTTTTTATCATTAGTTTTAAATGGATGATGAATGATAATTTTCTAGGCAGAATATTTTTCACGGTTCTGTTTATATCGACAATATTCTCATTGATCACAATATGGTTGGGCGATTGGCTGGTTTATCGACATGCCAAATGATCTCGCAAAATACGATCATAAAACCATATCGAATTTGTTCGTATAGAGCACCAGAAACTTACGGTGAAAAGTTAGTTTTATACTTTTTACGATTTTTAGAAAAATAGTTGAGTGCATATTTAATTAAAATAAATCATCACTATTAGCCATAAGAACTTACAGAATCCAAGCATTTCCGCAGGATATGTTTGCAGTGGGAGTTATTTTATATCGATGCCTAATAGGTTATTTGCCAAATCGAAAGAAGAATGGAGAAGTAATTGATTTCCTGTTTAAAGAACATGAAATAAGCCGAGCGTTTCCTGATTCATTTTTTCTAGCCTAATGAGCAGAGCAAAACGGATTTCTCCAATTCATTTTACTGATTAATAAATAATATTTAGGTTGATTATCATGGTTTAAAATCATCGCTACATATTCCACTCGATTCAGAGATGTGGTATACAACGCAGCTATTGCTGTCAAATAAATTGGATTTTAGACCAACCGCTGGACAATTACTTTATACCGACTGGATCATTCGCTCCAAAACTGAACGTATAAAGCGAATTTTCAATTGGAATTTTGAATGATGCTTTATTTATTATGAAAAATAAAGATAAATAAAAAAACAGGAAATAATTGAATGAATAAATTAAAAAGTAACGCATAAATAACGAAAGGAATGAATATTTATTTATAGATAATTCTATTCTATCCTTACAAAATCGCGAGAATCGATGAGACGAATAACGAAGTACCATTTGTTAAATAGTTTGAGTTAATCACAATGAATCTATTCTAATTCTTTAAGCGAAAGATTTTTCAAATATTTGAAAAAACAAAATATTACTGAAATAAATACGATATATGTCAATTGTAGAAAACAAAATGTGCATCATAAAAAAAAAGGAAAGAAGGAAATTTAAGAAAAAATAAAAAGTTTTTCAAAAATCGATCCTAAAATCGAGATGGTTAAATATGAAAAAAAAACGAAGGAAGAAAAGAAGGAAAAGGCATACAAGTGAGAAAGCTAATAGATAAGAGCACAAAGAATCCAGAAAATATCATGAAAAAATACAATATTTCACCGAATCGGATATGTATCCACATCACCGTATAAAATCACTAATTCACTCATAAAGTGGAAAGAAAGTTAAATGATAACAGCTGATAAAAATTTAATTGAAAAAGCAAAATACATACAATAAATAAAAAATAAAATATTTATTTTCCAAATTATAATCTTTTCTTCATGGAACGCATTGTCGAAAGAATTAATTTTATTTATTAAAAATTTCAATTTTCTGCAATCTCAACGGTTCGATTTTGTTCCATTTCTAAGTGATCAATTTTTTCTGAAAAAAATCATTAAGAAAACTGAACCGATATCAGATTTTTTGACAGCAGTACATCTCGCTATTTAATGAAATATAGGCGATAGAAATGAGCTTATAAAAAATTTATAGGAAGAAAATAGATCATCCAAAAACTATAAGTAATGACGATTATTAACTGAAATCCACTTAACATTTTTTGAAAAAATGGAAATTAATTAAATGATTAAGTGGTACCAAGTAGTCTACCATCATTTCGATTTCTCTTCTCTAACAAAACCATTAAAATTAAAAATGGTACTTGGAAATCTTACTGTACTTTTATCTTCAAGAAATAAACCAGAGATGATAGGTATTAGGAGAAGAATGCAATAAAACGAAAAGCAAAACAAGGAGGAGAAAAAACTTACTGTTATTCTTGCCCTCTATTGGTATTTCATTAATGGAAACGTCGTCATTAAGTAAGTTATTATTATCGAGACATTGATAAAGAGCTTTTTGCAAACGCATGAATGTCATTGTATAATCCTCAGCACCACATTTCAAACCATTACATATGTAAGCAAAAGCGACCTTATTTTTGATATCAACTTTTACATTTTGACCACCCATTCCAGGATGCCCAAACATCCATTGACCCTGCAAAATAAAACCACCAAAGTGGTACCAATTTTACATCAACCTTGACAATAATAGATTTTCTAAAATTTTTTCATCATAATTTTTAAATGAATCACTAAGATAAAATCGAATAACTTGGAAATGTCTCATCCTTTTAGCCACGGGAATCGGACTAACCAACAAAATTCTTTTTCATCCTTCTAGAATTTTTTAATACGATTATATATAGGAAATTTTTTTTCATAAATATTTAAGGGTAAAGATAATTACTTTGGGATTTTTCGTATACATAAAGCCTTTGCCTCTCGAATGCCGGAAAGTTAAGACAATATCGAATTCATCACAGATATCCGGTTTAAGTAGTTGATCGACAGTGGATTCTTTAAGAAGATCGCCTGTAGCAATTAGCGAATGTAATTTCGCTAGCGATCTAGCAGTTCCAACTCCAGTTGCTGCTGGTATGTCAAGACTTCGAATATCTGGATTATTGAGAAAAATGACATCCTGAAATTTTCAAATTTTTAGCTCAACCATTTCAATCAAATTTATTTTTGCAAAAATTTAACTATAAGAAAATGAAAATGCTCTTCAATAAATTCTAAATTAATGATGTCCTAAAAATTTTTTTACAGAAAAACTTACATTTCCCAACCACGCGAAATTACTCGTTATCTTGTTTAGTAATTGTTGACTCTGCGAATTACGCCTATTAATCGCATTCCAAAAGAAATTATTTTGAGATGCACCGAACATATTCCATAAGAATTTTAAAATTACTGGATATTCCAAAATTTCACGAGCCGCAGCAAATTTTGATGTATGAGCCAGTCTTGCAACTCGATGTTCCAGTGCTGGAGAAGTACCAATGCGAAGGTCAAGACCTATATTGAGAAATTCCAGTTTTCTCGTAATTCATAAAAATTCATTTAAAAAAATTTTTTAATATTCCTTACACTTGCATTCAGTGAATACTGAAATATGTTCCGACAAAGCGATAGATTTTTAAAATTTTCTTTGGAAAAAATGAGCTTTTATGAGCCACGAATTACCATATTACCATAATAATTATGAAATATATTAGAAGAAACAAAAAATTAATTAAATATAAAAAAAACCATTAGGAATGACAATCTCTTCCTCGAAAAAGGCAGACAATGATCGCTTTTTTGGATCAACCCTTCGCACCAATTGATCTGAAAGAAAACCGATTGATAACATATGATATCCCATTTTCTGCCCTGGAGTCCAATTTGGTACTTGATTTTCAAAGATCTTTGAAATACGATTGTGATCCTTAACATCAATTTCTTCAATAGGACAATCAGTATATGCCAAACCAGCCTGAAAATATAAATTTTTCCTAATGAATGAGGAGGAATAGAAAAAAAACAGAGAAAATAGAAGTATTAAAATAATAATACTTGATGAGAAAGTAATTGTTCAATAGTAATATTTTCTTTGCCATTTTGTCCGAATTCTGGCCAATGTTTAGAAATAAGATCCTTATAGTTAAGAAGGCCACGATCCACAAGAACCGCGATACAAATTGCACTTATACTCTAAAATATTCATTCAGTTATCGTTTTTTATGGCAGATATTGGTTCTTTTTATATTGTCTCCGAAAATACAGATTAGTTGATAGAGTACAGTGTAACCTTTGTTGTGCTGAATAAAACTGAAACTGTATCATCCTTCCATTTTCTTTTGGATGAAGAATCTGCATATCCACCCCATAAATCAACAATTTTTTCACCGTTCAAATAAACAGCAAAAGCGGCACCTTCACTCTCCAATCGACTCGTAAAATTTTCACTAAAGAAAAATGACTGCTTAAAATGACTTTTTCAGTGGCCAATAATTCACAAATTTGCTGACAATTATAGTAAAATGCAAATAATATTAAACAATGTAAACAATGTGTCAACAACTGCATCGAGAATTGGGCTTATAATCAGTATAAATAAACCAAAGGCTGATAAAATACCTATTTTTATCAAATCATTGCCGCTTAAGGAAATGACCGACTTTAAATATCTTGGATCACTCTAATCCGAAATGGCCAGAGAAAGAATTAAATTACAATCTGGATAACGATAGCTAGCAATGCTAAAAATACGAAATCTTTATGGAACCGTCGCGAAATCACCCATGAGGACGAAAATCTGCGTCTATATTCTCTCAGTTACCTCGATCTTGCTATATAGCTGTGAGACATGGCTAATGAGAGTAGAAGTTGACCACTTATGTCTAAGATAGATTTTACGAGTTCGCCGTGTAGGCAAAATTTCACATAATTGCATCTATCTTCACAATACCATTAAAATTAATACTATCATCACATAAGATCACGTTCGCTGGTTAGGAGCAAGTTCTCCATCTTCTACCACAGGAGCTGAAGCATATTTCGCTATTTGCTGAACCCTGTGATTGGCGTCAAAACTCGAAAAAACTCGAAAAATTTTGTCAAATTCTTTTTTTTTTAAGATTTCTCAAAACATTAGTGGTTAGACTCGCTCCACTGGCTAGCTTATCGCATTATAAAAAATGGCAGAGAGTCCCTTGGCGATAAAAAAAGTACAAGTGAGCCGCTACCATAACCCGAATTTTTGGATAGGTTTATTCCTACGCGGAAAAGAACTATAGTATCGCCGCTCTGAAATAAGTAACAATCCGCTGAGCCATTCTATGCCTCAACTGTCAAATTATACATATAAAAATTGAAAATTCTAAAAAAAGAAAAACTTGACGATGATCAAAATAGAAAAATTTATTATGTCAAAAAAAAAAAAACCAACCTGAATGTTTGTTTAACAGCATTGAAACGAGAATCACAATCACCGTCAATATGCATGGAATAATTGCGCATTTTATTGGCTATAAATTATAATTCTGGTGAGCGATTCGCGGTGAATAAAATTAAGCGGTGAATAAATAAATGAATGAATGAATGAATGAATGCGAAAAATCAAGAAGAATCGCGTAAAAACTGGTGCGTATTTATTTTATTCTTCAAAAATTTTCGATCATCTTTAGCGATTTAATATAATGGAAAAATTAATTTTTCCTACCTTAAAATGAACCATATAATATAAATTTTTTTCTAAAATTTTGTGCAAAAAAAAAAATTTTTTTTAGCTTTTTTTTTTTAAGAGTTCAATATGAAATCGTCTTTAGAAATAGGTGAGGTACTTGTTAGCAAAAGTACCAGTATTTCACTTTTAATAAACGATGCGATACGCCTTCTCGCCGACAAATTAAGAATCGATTCCTTTCCTTATAGAAAATAATCAACTATCAAAATTCTATCTTTGAGCTTATTCTGAAGGTCTCTCTAAACTACTCAATAAACTAGACAAATAACATAAAAATTTATTACAATTACGGCAAATCATTATAATTATATCAAATCGTATTAAATAATAACCTATTGCGCAATTAATAGCTCTGTTTGGTTATAGTTGGCAATAATTTTTATCAAACAGAAAAAATTAAGGGGAGATAAAAAAAAAAGAAAAAATCAGAAAAACAAAAAAAATTTTTAAAAAAGAAATTTTCACTGTAAAAAAGGGAAAAAATGGCTAAGTGAATTATTGCTTTCATTTCGGAGCTTCCATTAGGATTAGTAAACTTGTCTCTCTAAAAAATCCATTTCACTTAACATTCTCTTATCACTAAGTGATTGCTTTTATTGCAAAATTCCAAGTATAGGCAAGCCTACCTCTCTCAAAAATCCAACTCATTTATATTCTCTTATCACCAAATGACTTGATCTGATAAGCTAGCGAAGCGAAACTAACGAGAAATAGCATCGAAATCTTGCATTATTACTTTAAGCGATTCGTGACTAATTTTTCATGTGAAATATTCAACCATGGATTATTTTATATATTAAAAAATTAATTATAAATATTATATGAATTCAGTTAGAAAATTCATAATTCATATATTTCTCCTTGGCAACGAGAAAAATTCGAAATTTACAATCATCAATATTTATAATTAATTATTGTAAAAAATTCTTAATTATTTAAATTGATTTATCTTTAAATTTTATGCAAAAATAATTTTTTTTTTTAAAGGAAAATTCATAAATCAATTTATATTTTAAATAAAAAAAATGTATTTCATTAAAATATATTTTAAATAAAATTTAGCGAAAAAAAAAGAAAATTTTTTCTTTTCTCAAAATGCAATTTTTATATTCCATTAAAAAAATTCATCATTACATTCCACTTTCCAACTGTTAAAATCATTCCATAAGTGGCAAATTTCGAGTTTCGAATTCAATTCGATTTTAACCGAAAAAGAAAAGTAATAAAAATAATAAAAATTTAAATAATTCATCGCAATTCTCAATTGCAAAAAAATTTTTTTTAAAAATATTTATTGAAAATTTTTTCCAATTAAATTAAAATTAAGCGAATAAATTGATTTTGCGATGAAAATTTTTACAATTTTTTCTCTTTTTCTAAAAAATCAATTTTATAATTTATTTATTTTTCAATCGAAATTGAAAAAATTTTTTTGTAAAAAAAAATTTTCTTTTTCCGAATTTTTCTATTCAAAATAATTTTGCAATTTTTTTTTCAAAAATATATAAAAAAAGAAAAACGAGAAAAGAAAAACATTTCTTGGCAACAATTTTGAAACTAAAATTATTCCTATTTGTATGTTAAAAAATAAGTAAATAAAAAGTGTATAAGTAAAGAATCGGTTATATTCCAGTAAAATGGACTAAAATTTTTCACCGTCGAAAATCACCTTTCATAAATAATAACAAATTACAAATCGAAACATCCAAAAAAATCTTGGAAGAGCAATTACAATAAAATACAAATTTCATTTCATTTGATATCAATTTATTCAACATTCTTGCCTTTCTACTGCCAGCCATGAGCCAGAAACATCTAACCATGAGCCAGAACCTGCCAGCCATGAGCCAGAACCTGCCAGGCATGAGCCAGCCAACCCACTTTTTATTAACCAAAAACCATAAATTGTTATCAAAATATTAAATACAATCAATGATTTTGCAAAAAAAAAATCTTTATCCGCCTTTCTCTCATATTCACCACTCTTCTAAAAATTTCTAAAAATAATTTCGCCGTTCGAAAAAAATGATTATGAAATATAAAATAAAAAACGAGTTTTGCAGAACCAGTAACAGCAGTAAAAAAAAAAATTAAAATGAAATACTAATGGCCTAACTTTAATAAATAATAATATTATCACTCTATTAAGTACCATAAGTACCGTCAAACAACGGAAACCATCAAAATCGAGAATGCATACATACATACACACAAGCACACACATGCATGCATTTTCACATATATGCACATAATTACAACACATAAACCATACACCGCACACGCACACAACACCATATATGCATAAGAGCACACACGTATACGCAATACAAACACCACATACACACACATGCACAACATACACGCACATCATACAAGCACAAAACATATACATAAGTGCACACACACACACTCCACATATGCATATATGCACCAAATACATATGCACAACATATACACACATACCATACACGCACACCATACATACATAAGTGCATGTACACACACACATCACGTACGCATACATGCACACATACACATATTCACATATTCTATTTTTAATTTGGTATGAAAAATATATATTCGATTAATTAAAATGATTTCCCGAATCGATTTTCCATTGGCCTCTGATAATTGCATTTGCATTAATTATTTAGGATTATCGCAAAGGCTACAAAGATTCGTTCGTTTCAAATGAAAACTGAAAATTGAGAGAATTTTTAAAAAATTTTAAAAAAATTTTTATTTAAAAAATTATCTAAAAAAAATAAAATCAAAAAAAAGAAAAAATAAAGAAAAAAAAGAAAAAAATTAAAAATTTTATTCGTTCAAATTTTTTTATTCGAATAGAAAAATTTCAATATTTCAATATTACAATAATTTATTCGTAAATTTAGAAATATTTTAATGCGGATGAATTTGAAGCGAATGAATCGAATTGGTAATTGGAAAAACGTCTTCGCGTTGAACTATTTTTATTTTATTTATTATTTTATAATAACAAAAATTTATTTATATTTATTAAAATAAATATTTATAATATTTTATTTGTAAAAAATAAAAATAATATCGAAAAAATAAATAAATAGGTGGAAATAATGAAAAATAAAAGAAAAAATTGCAAAAATTTATGCTTAAATGCTCAAATTATTTGGCAACGCGCTACGCCAATTATCGCCCAATGATGGATATGCATTGAAGTATATTTAAATATGTCAGAAGAGTGTTACGCACTGGAAAATATTTTAGTGAATTAATTAATAAATAAAAGCGTTACTCGTAAAAATTTCAATTTTACGATTTCTAAATTTATCAAAATACCAAATTAATTAATTTTATAGTAAATCAAAGCGGCGTTAACATTTTAATAATAATTTATTAAATAACTAAATAATGATTCGGGCAAATAATTAATTATTAAATAATTATTAAAATAATAATTATAATTAAGAATAAAAATAAAAATTACAAATGAAAATTATGATAAAAAGAAAAGAGATTTTAGAAAATTTAGCAAATAAATAAAATCGAATATAAGATTTAAAATTAATGAGTAAATGACACGATATCCGAGAGAAGCATTCCAAATCACTTCCAAAAAAGATTTATTAAAATTTAGTTCAATGTGAATTCATTCTCGGCTAATATTTAATGGAAAAAAGTAGAATGCTTTGGGGGGGGGGGGGACGCAGAGGGGGAAGAGGAGGGGATTTGAAAAAATCACTAACCAACTGCTTATATTTAAAATATTAAAAAAATAAAGAAAAATGACGATTGATCGTATATTAATTTAGCGATTTTACTTACAAGAATAGAGAGGTGCAAGAAAAGGAAAAGATGAGGAATTATTAAAGGGCACTTCAGTAGAGAATATAGTTAAATTTCGAACGGTGATGAAAGAATAATAAATTATGGTGCATTGGTGGTGAATATGGTGAGAAATTAGTATGAAAAGCGTTAAAAAGTGATGATAAATGTGGTGATAATTTTCTAGTCCGTGAATTTGTCGAATATGATATTTCCTCTTCTATTTTCTAATTTAGCAAATTATTTTAAGCTCTTTGCTTTCTAAAAAAATATCTAATGGTCCAATGGTTCCGACCATTCTATGCCCAGCCAAGTTAGTGATAAATGATGATAGAAATGAAGAATCGTTATCATCTGATAAATTTTATTGCACTAAAGCAAAAAAATAAAAAATAATCGAATTTTATTATGAATGCTATGCATTACTAATAAGTTTACACGGACTAAGCTCCAATGAGAATGAAAAATTGAAAAAAAAACTTTTCCGGCTGCAAAGAACTGTATGCGATAAAGATAGAAATGCTCAGTGGAGTTGTTGCTCAATTCTAAGCACCGATGCTGAGGTTCTGCTCCCCTGCAGGAGTAAACCTGTCCTAAAATCCGGCTCAACTGTTATTCTTAGGGACTCCCTGGCATATTGGACTGTCCAGTAATGGTGAAAACTCTTTAAAAAAAATGCGATAAGCAAAGGAACAAAGAAATATATTTAATATTTTAGTTCTCATACAAAATTCCGGAAATAAGCGGTCTCTCCTGAAAGAAACTGGCATTTGCACCGAAACTCCACATCAATATTTGGCTTCATATGAGGAACGAAGAAAATGCTAAATATCATTTCGACATATTGTTTTCTTCATAAAGTGTAGGAAAGGATCATTTTTTAAACGAAAGAACTTCGTGAGTACTCAAAATGAAATTTCATTATCTAAATTAAAGGTAAAGTTCAACGTTGGTAGAAGGATGGCTCAGTGGTTCTCAGTTGTTATTTCGGAGTACGGAAACAAGGTTTCAGTCCAAGCAAGCCTCTTTATTTCCTTGTTTAAATGTTCCATCGCTATATGACTCTCTAGCAAAATTTATCTCGTCCAACAACTTAAATCAATTATTACGAAAATATTAAAATGACATTATAGGAACTCGCCTTAAAGTAAGCTTGGACTATGCGGTCATTCCTTCCGCTCCTATCCTTCTGATGCTATCAGCTAGCCACTGATAATCGAGATCACATTTTAGGTTGAGAAAAAACTCGAGAAATTTTGGAATTATTTGGTCCTTTGGTCCATAGCACTTATAAAAAATTCAAGTCGTCGTCTCCACATTTGGAGCCATATTAAGTTCAATGGGAATTTTCTCTCAGCAGTTACTACTGCGCAACTTCGAAAGACTAATAGCCAATGGCCGCTCCAGCAGTGCTCGGTGAATAGGTGATTCAAATAATTTTTCGATAACTTAAAAAAACCTATCGTCAACTGGCGAGCTAGCCGATCTTAGCTGTAGCTATAACATTAAATGATATATGACCGCCAAAATAGGTGTGATTATTTAGCACTAAATACTGAACTTGTAGAGAAAATTATGAAGAATTTAAACGACTGAATTTAAGTGCACTGGAAAAGTTCCAGAAAATTGGATTTTGGTACTGAAATCTTACGTCTGACGATAAATATGCTTCTCATAAATATGGGAATAGAATGGCCCAGTGGGTTGTTGCTTAATTAGAAGCGCCGGTGGTGAGGTTCGATTCACCGCAGGAGTTAGCCTGTACAAAACTGAGTGATGCTGGCGACTTGCCTGTATTTCTATCTGCCAAGGGACTCCCTCGCTTATTGCTCAATGAGATAAGCCAATGGAGCGCGTTTAACCAGTAGTGGTGAGGACTCTTTAAAAAAAAATACTTCTCAGCAAAGCGAATATATATTCCGGTGACACATCGAAAGAATGTTGTACTACGTATTTAGTCTTACATATTTATGATCGTACTGCTTCTAGTACTATACTAGTAGCATTCATTTTTATAAAGATCATGCATAAGCATAATGTAGAGGTATAAACAATGGTGACATTACGGGATCTCTCCTTAAAGCAAGCTTGGCTTATGCGGTCATTCGAAATCCTTTCGACGCTATCACAGAACAACTGATAATCGAAGTCGCACTTTTTTTCTATGAACTATGATGTCTGAAATATAACTACGATAAAGCCAGTAAATTTACTCAAGTATAAAGTAAAGTAAATAGCTCGAGCACGATGAAAGTAGGCAAATAAATGATATGCAATATTAGTGGATAAAATAAATAGCCGACTTCTGAAATTGAGCGTTGCGGCCAAATATGGCCAAAATTTCTCGCTTCCTTAGGCTATTTTCAGCGGTTCACTTGCTTTGAGAATTTTCCATTCCCTACCCCTCATGCACAACTCGATAAATCGCATATTTGTCGTCTGCCACTGCAGCCTCTTTTCACACTGCTAAAATACCCCCTCTTCATTGAGCCATTTGTGAATTGTATTTTCTTAACAATCAAATTTATAAAAAAAAAAAACAATGGTAATAAATAAAATTTGACGAATTAATAAGCAAAATGAAATAAAAATATAATATTTAAAATTTTAAATAAATTGTTTTTTTTGCAAATGCCACAAAGAGAGTTCTCTTCGTTGTTTCATTATTGTAATTTCTGACAATTAAAAATATATAAATTAAAACATATAAAAATAAAATTTAAATAAAATTTAAATCAATATTATTAATTAATTAATTAATTATCAATAATTAATATTATAAGTTAAATTTTTGTTAAAATATTATAAATTAAATAAATAATTTTGTTAGGAAATTTGAAAATTAAGAAAAAAAAATTTTTCGTTAAAATTTTTCTTCTAAAATTTCTAAAGTAAACATCAAACTGTTTTTTTTTTAAATAAAAATATTATCTATTAAAAATCAATAAGAAGAAATTTTTTGGACTAAATATCACGAATTTTGGCAAGAAACGACGAGATTCGTATCGAATGCCATAAACCACGGGTGATTTTTGGTGATTTTTGCGTAAATCAAGCAATTAATTGGCTTTAAAGGTGCAAAAAATTTTATCAAATCTTTTAAATTAAAAAGTAAAAATCAGAAATTTTGATAAAAATATTTAAAATACTTTTTTTTTCCAGAGAATTCACCTGTCATTTGGTGATAGAAATCAAGTGAGTCAAGCCAGTGACTTTTGAAACACCAACATTGGCAAAACGATTTTGCCGTTCGGCGACACTTCCGCTCGACAAAGCGTGATTTATCCGCCATATTCGAGCTCGGCTAATACTCTTCAAGCCACTAACGTACTCTAATTTATGTCGTAAATTTCAGAAAAGCCATTTTGAAAATCATTCGCTTTACCAATTCTTCTTATATCGTTGACTTGTCATGAATAGACAAATTTCGCTAGTGAATTACGTGGCGACAAAAAGCATAAGTCACTCGAATCTTTGAAAATCAATGAAGGCCAATCAAGAGTTGGTCAGAAAAGATTTTGAACGTAGAGATGGACCAGCAATATATGGACATCTTCTTCGTCTAACAGCTCTCAGAGTTACTGGTCAGACTGGGCTGGCTCCAGCGACTATAAGGGTAAGACGCTTCCAAGTGGCGCGGTCTGATACCATCGCTAGTAGTAATAGAAGCCATTCCTTTTTCCATCGCCTAATATATGGACCAGCCGTTGGATCCAGTCTAACCGGTAATGGTGAGAGCTGTTATAAGAAAGATTGGCAATCAGATTTGAAAAAAAAATTATGAAATTGCGAGAAGGGCTGAGTGGCATTGTATTGACGGTTTGAAAGAATTAAAAAATTTTTTACTATTCGAATAAATACCAAAGACCGCAAAAAAGCTGCACTTTAGCTTAATTGGAAAGGAGCTGCGCTTTAGTGCTAGGCTTAATCATTCAACGTGGGTTTATTTGTTATTTCTGATTTAAATCTCTCACGTGTAAAATTAAAAGATTACTAATCTCACGTGTAAAATTTTGGAAAATACCTGAAAAGAGGAAAATATTTTACTACTTATGCAAATTAAGCCATAAATTCTAAATAATGAAGAAAAATACAAAAAATCGATGTTTGGTACCATTGAAATCGACGTTCGTAAGCAAATAGGACTTGGAATGAGCCAAAAGCGAATAGTGATTGGCACATTTCAACTAGAAAAGTACCAATCATTTCCTATTATTCCAACTACTAAAATGCAGCCTTTCTGTTCAAGTTAGGTTCCTTACATTACGATTCCTTCGATGCTTATTTTATTTTATTCTGCACCACTACCACAATCCTTGAAATTATTGAATAGTTCACAAGAGGTTTGTAAAATTTACTCGACATTTACAACCACAGTTGTACCATTCGCCGCAATAGGCCACATGTACTTCTTTTTTTTTTTACAAATGATAAGAAATAACATGATAAGAAATAACTTTTTTATAATCTTCCTCGTTTGATCCTATCAATTTCCACCTTTACTACTGATAAAGAAAAGAAAAAAATAGCAAAAAAAAACAAGGATATTGATATTTTAAAAAACATTGTTTGCATCTTTGATGAATTCATTTTTTTAAGTGCAATATATTTTTTCAATTATTGCTTAGTTATTAATAAAATATCTCCCCATATTAATATATAAAATAAAACTACGCATAGACGCTTTCGAAATAATAAACAAATCTCGCGGAAAGCATTTATACATACATTTCCTTGAAGGGAGATTACACGTGGATGGCTAGCAAAAATCTGAATTTTTCCAAAATTCGACTTTAATTAGTCCATGAAAAATCCATGATATTAACCGAAATTATGCCTAATACCTGTTCAGTAGTATTGCGGACGTAGTTTGCCGAAAGTTATGCAAGCAAGATTTATAGCTATAGAAGATTAAGTATTTTATTTAATGAAATAGTTTCGTGAACGATACTAATAATAATATAATATTGTAATTATTATTGTAATTCATTAAAAATACAATAATTATCATAAATTTATCAAAAATATCGAATAATAATTTAAAAAATCATTGAAATTTATAAATTACATGAAATATTACCATTTATATTATTTCTAAATACAACAATTTTTTTCGAACTTTTGGCGATTATCTAAAACTTTTTCTATCAAAGAAAAATCTCATTTCATTCAAAATATGAATATATTTTTGGATGAAAATGAGTTAAAAAATTTTCAATTTTTTGATAATTGATAAAATGACAACAATTGATAAACTAAATTCTCATTTACTTTCGTGGGCCACACTTATTCTATTTTATCTCCTTAAATTTTAGTAAAAGATCAAAAAAGAATGGCAAAATGTGAAATTTTTTTTTTTTTTTATAAGCGCTATTTAATATTATCAGGAATATCAGCTCATGAAACTAGGTGAGGCAACGATTGCACTTAAGGTTAGGTTCGTCAAAATCAAGGGTGAAAAAGCGTAAGGACTGAAAAAAAGTCCAAATAATAGCTGGCTAGATAAAATTAGTGGTGAAAGTACAAAAGGGCTTAATACCAAAGGTGATAATACTGCAGGGCTCAAAATTAGTGGATTGAGACAAAGAGGTGTAAGAATAAGCGGTGTTAATACTTGAGGCGATAAAATGAGTGGTGATAGTAATAAAGGACTAAGGATAAAAGGATTCATAACGCCTGGAGAAAGAATGAACGGATGGAGAACAAGAGGTGATAATATTACAGGACTTCCTACTAATGGAGTAAGAATAAGTGGAGAAAGAACACGAGGCGATAAAATAAGAGGTATAAAAACCCAAGGGCTAAGAATAATTGGCCCTAATGCGGCAGGTGAGAGTATTATAGGGCTTAGAACCAATGGTGAAAGAACAATAGTTTGTGAAACAGTAGCTGGTTTCAAAATAAGATTTGCCTTAAGTAATGGTGATAAAGCAACTGTACGTTTTGATCGTTTTTTATGCCTCTCAACAAAAACTTTTTCACTTTTTGATAAACGAACAATATCGCTAATAATAAGTTTCTCAAGAATTTCATCATCGCTTAGATTTGCGAATTTAACAAGAACTTCTGGACTAGAATATGGCGAATTTGGTCCATAAAGTGTGTAAAGTTGATCGGCCTGCATCATAGCATATCCAGTTGTATTCAATTTATCTATCTGAAGAAGAAGAAGCAATACATGAAAATTTGGTCAATCCAAAAATAGTCAATCAGATAAAATTAATATATTTTGCGCTTAATTCCGATTCTCCTATACTTAATATTTTACCTGATTATCTGATAATGATTCTTGAAGTTGTTCAAATACGTCAATTTTTTGAGCTTCACCGTCTCCATATAAATCAGTAACGTTTTTTCGCGTGAAATACATTGGCTGTCCATCAATTCCAATAAATTTTTTTTCTCTTTCATCCAATTGCGCCAATTTTTTTTTCTAAAAATTTCTATTCATTTTTTTTTCTTTTCCAATTAAATTCATTTTCAAGGAATTTTGGAAATTCTAAATAATCTTTTTTTCATTGTCCAAAAAATTAACTTTAAAATAAATTTCAATTAAATTTAATTTATCTGATTATAATTTACCTGATAATTTAAGTTTATAGAAATAATTCAAAAAATATAATATTAGAAAAAAAATTAATCACCAGTGAAATTTGATAAATTCAAGCAAAATGGGAATTTCTTAAAAATTTTCCAAAAAGCTAAAATTTTCTGAAAATAATTTTTACAATTCAGCAATAGATTTAGAGCATTTATGAAAAAGAAATACCCTAATTTTATCAGCAGCGTCTGTGATTCCTGTTGCTTCCATAATGAAATTCATAAGCGCATCATGATCGTGATTTTCTAATAATTTTGCTGCTTTCATTGCACCTGATAAACTGAGCATTTTCTCTAATCCTTTTCCTTCATCATGCAAGCTTAACAGCGAAGGTGATAATATTTTTATCTGAATGAAAATAGCAATTTGTTGTGATCATTTTCACTGAATTATTCTTAAAATAATTTACTAACCAATATTTATGAAATTTTTTTTTCGAAATTCCAATTATCAATTATAAAAGAAATGCAAATTTTTTAAAAACTTTGATTCGCCCATAATTTTTTCCTTAATTATTTATTATTATAAAAATAAAATATAATAAAAATTTGGTTTTTTTATAGAAGGAATAACTTCAACCTCATCATCGTCCTGAGCATTCGACACGACGGGCATTATTCGTGGAGAAGCGAATCTAATAGTCTTTCGATCGAAATCGGTCACATTTTGGCTAGTCATCAACATTCCAAGTTTAACACCTTTACGAAATAATTTCATTGCTTCAAAAATTCCCTTTTTTCTAGGTGTATTACCCATTCGTCTTAGCATATTTTCGACTTCATATGGAATATCGGGAAATTTATTAAGAGTTTCAGATAACTGCAATAAATGCCATTTTTGTTTTTTTAATAAATAATTTGAATCTGTACGAAAAATTAGTAGATTTATGATTTGGAAGTTTTAAAGCCCACAAAAAATAATAAAAGCAGATAAATCGATAAGATAACGTTGGAGAAAAGGTGAATGAATGACTTCTAACAGCTTTCACCATCACTGGTTAGGCTGATTTTGCTGGCTATAAGGCCAAGCTGCTCGATGTAATGCCATATTTGATATTAAAAGAAACCACTCTTTTTTTTCATTGTCTGAGCCATATATCGTGGGACCAAAAATTTTTCTGATCGTGCCGGTGTAAGTAATTGTTGATTGGCTCTCCTAGTTTCTACCGCCATAAAACGCTATGATTAATCAAGTAGGTGACGCTCTGTGTCGATATTTTAAATGCATATGTTTGAACGAAGATGGATGTCAACCATGAGATGTTCTATCTATCCACTCGGCGATTAAGTAAAATATTTGGTCAGAGGTGGATAACTTCTTAATATCTTCCACTCTCATTGGCCGTCACATTCGTCCACTGCTCATTGTTTCGTAGCAAATAACAAAATGGTGCATAATGGTGATAATGGTGATAAAGTACAGTTGACCAAATGCTATGCGTTGAACAAATGGAATTTTATTTAAGGCAATATAAACGTGGTTCCAATTCATTGATAGGACTAAATCGGTTTGTTGCTATTAGAGATTATATTTTTTATACTTTACTTTAATCTTTGCCGAGAATTTTTCACTCATATTGGATAAAATTTCTCACTGGGTTGTTGACCTTATTTCTGAGCGCAGACCCACAAGGTGCAAATTGCGATACCTGGTGACTTACCCTATAGCCAAGCGAATTTCACCCTATTAGCCATTTTAGCCTTTTCAGATCAATAATGGCGATTGTTGTTAGAAAAAGATTTTGAAAAAAAAGAACGAATATCATATGATTTTATCCAAATATGACAATAATTTTTTAATATATTTTTATTGAAATATAGAAATAATTTTTATATTGAAGATTTATATTTATTTATTTATATACATTTATATTTTTTTATATTTTAAGGTCAATAATTGACCTTTTAGTAATTTGGTTTATGAAAAGAAAAGGATTTCTTTTGGAAATTTTTTTGAAAATCTAACCGTCGAATCTTTTCGACTTCTGTCTTCGATTGCTATTCCATTTTTAGATAACATAAATTCTTCCATTTTCTTATTCATTTCCCTTTTCATTTGGTCGTTTTTCTTTATCCTCTTTGACAGATCGGTTAATTCGGAGACAATTACCCGCCATCTTAATTCCATACGATTTTGTAGTTTTTTGAAAAAACGATTTAGCAAGGTTGTAAAATAAAATATTTTTCGAAATTCTCGCATTTGAACAAAATTTCGCAATGGATTATTGCTCTCATTTCGGAACGAATTCAAGAAGAGTAAAAATAAATGTAAATTATTGGCGACTTAGTTGCAGCCAAATAAATTTCTGGCTCGTTAAGCTAGCGGAAGAGACTAACCAGAAATGATTATTTTCAGAAAAAAAAATTGATTGCTACTTACGGTTTCGTGTTGGTTTTATTCTTGAATTGTTGGATCGTTTTTTTCATATAGCGCATCAACGATCCTATTAGAGTACCAGCAGAATTTTCCGATATTAGATTATAATTATTTTTCGCTACAATATCGCGCTTAGACCTTAATGGATTGTTAATCGATTCATCGAAATTATCGGCTGAATTTGATACCAGAAATCCACCTTGCCAACGATCCGTACTATTCAAAATCGGTTCAGATTTATGAAGTTTTTTTAAAGCTGCTTGTGAAAAAATTGATAAGGCTCGTTGATCAAGAGGTGGTAATGTTACACGAATATTACCATTTTTACCCAACAATTTAGTTTTGATTGATTGTTTATGGTGAGAACCTGGAAGTAATTAGTTAGCAATAAAGTATGGTGGACATAATAGTATAGTGGCAGCTTCAAATTTTTAAATTTTAGTGGCAGTTCCATTTAAATTGACCAATTTCATTCTTTTGAAAATGATATAGAAATTTTGCTAATGGAAGCATGGAAGTTAGCAAAGATTCATTTGATACAATTTAATATAATTATAATTTTTATAATTTAACTATTTAACATAAGTAAATATTTAATAATTAGATATTTAATGTAGAAATATAGAAATTTGGTAAATGAAATATTGCTTTAAATATTGAAAAAGTAATCACTTCGTGGCACAAAATCCTTTAGTTTTGCTGATTTTGAAGTATTGATAATATCAAGAACACATTTTGCATGTTTCTTAACTGTGTCGGATGCTTTTGTACAGATTTCTAACCTTCTTCGATATCTTTCGTTTAAGTTTTCAATCCTAAAATTTTAAAACATATTTAAAACATATTTTAACAAAGCGCTAAAAAATGGCTAAACAGTCCAATCGAATCCATTTAGTTTAATATTCGATAGCAATTCGTACCTTTAGTAATTATATTTCGGTATTTAGAATCTAAATCCAAGAAATTGTTATATCTCTTAAATGGATTCGGCAATTTCGGTTGAATGGCATTAGCTTCAATTTTAATTGGATTACTTTAGAGATGAATTTTTTTATATCAAAAGGTAATGTAGTAATTTTTTTTTTTGAGAGTCCTCATCATTATTGATTAAACTTGCTCCACTGGCTTATCGCCTTGGGCAATATGCAATGGAGTCCCTTGGCAGATAGAAATACATGTGAGTCGCCAGCGTCACCCGGATTTTTGCGCAGTCTTACTCCTGCGGGGAATCGAACCTCAACATCGGCGCTCCAAATTGAGCAATAACCCACTGAGCCATTCATAATGTGGTATAATAAGACTTTTGGTTAAATTTTGCAATTTTTTAGAACTCTGGCAAATAACTAATTTCCGTGTTGCATTTTTTTCCCTTAAATTATTTTCGCAAAATTATTAATATTATCGCTCATTTAACGATTGGATTCAATTAACTGTAAAATTTAGCGAAAGAAGACAATGGTACTTTTCAGTAGCAAAAGATGCAAGAAATGCGCTAATTGCTTGATTAATCCAATAGTCGTATAAAAGAAATGTTGCATTTTCGTTCACAGGCAATGAAATTTTTTTTCCATCATAATATTTTGCTCCAGGCATATTCTCTTTTGTATATTCTGCGCAACATATTTTTAAAAATAAAATTCCCAAATTGATTATCAAAATTGTACAATGCATTAAAATTCTACTAAAAATAAATATTTTTGAGTCGTCTACACTAAAACTTTAATTAATTTAATGATAATGATAATTATAAAATTAACGTGGATAGATTATCAATAAGACAGATTTATTCAATATCTCATTCGGATTATATGTTATACAATGCTAGCAATTATTAGCTGATTCATTATATCCTTTTTTTCTCTCAGGATATTCACTAGTTCGGGTTAGACTTTAAATGATAAGAGCAGACGAATTATAGTTGGCGTACAAGCGAGAATTATTCTTATCAGTAATAGAGAAATAATACTCTGAAATGAAAATAGCAATCCACTGAACCATTCTATCTCAAAGTTGGGAAATTCATGGCAAATATCCATTATAATCTTAATCAATTACTGATAATAGAATAAACTTAAAATAAACAATTAATATTAAAAAGATTATAGTAGAAAGAATATGATATAATATGAACTACACAAATGATTAAGGTTTCTTACAAATGGATTAAATACATCATTATATAATTATAAATTATGTTCTTAAACGAGATTTATAATGTGATAAACTTTTGTAACAATGATGGCCTAATTACGAATAATTTAATACCCTATTTTCTACAACTTTTTTTATAATAGTTGGTTATAATGATGAGATTCGAAGTGAAATGGAATAAAAGTAAAAGCTGTGGACCGATTATGCTTTTTTTTTATCTTTTTATCTTTTTTAACTGCTTTTTTTGGTTTTCATTCTTGGTTTTCATCTTACTTCATTTATATTATCGATAGCAATAAGACTTCATCATCTTTAATATCACTTTTTTATCACTTTATCTTTTGTTATCAATTATCATTATTATCATGAATACTTTTCAGTAATGTTTTAAAATGTTTAAAAAAATGCGAAAGCATAGGCATTGCATGGATAATAATTAATTTTAATCGTTAACAATTCATCAATTCATCGCATTTTGTCGACAGAACCAATTAAAACAGAAAATACTAAATAAAGAAGAGAATGAATAATTGTTATTCTTGGATTATTTTGAATTTTTCAATTTTTTATTATCTTTAATTATTATCTTATATTTATAATTATAATACTTTGGCTTATAAACATTATCTAAATAGCTTTTCAGAGATTTTTTATCCATATTTTTTATTATCCATATTCCAGAAATTTGCGCTCTCCTCCCTTTTTCTCCATCGTAGAAATTTCATAAATATTATATATGTTGGAATTTTTCTTAATGATTCTTAATGATATAGCCCTTTGATATCGTTCATTTACTTATTTATTTATCACTTTATCAATGAGTTTACTACTAATTAAAATCGATAAATCAAAGGATAAAATAATAAAGTAAAAGACATAATTTATAGTTCTTTTACATGAATAGACTCTTGTTTGAGAATAGTTAAAAATGTATAACTGTCGTTTCGATTAGATTTTCTCTTTTATCAACGAAAACGATTCTTTTTGTTACAGATGATCAAAATTTTAAAATTTTTTTCGGTCGGGTTGAAATTTTAAAATTGAAAAAGATTATATATATTCTTATTCAATCTCCAATGCAGACATTTCGTAAAAGAGAGATATTATAATGTGGTTCAAAAGCAAGTTTTTAAACCTATTTAAAATTTCTAAAATGTGATCAAATATGCAAATATTGGAGATATTAAAATTATGATCGTCAATTTTATGGATGAAATTCTCGTTGATATATCTAAAGATAGCCAAAAATTATGCAATAATAAAATCTAAATATAACATATTGCTGCTTCAATTATTTCATCTCCATATGATTAAATGTGCAATAGAAGATTGCCAATTATTCGCCAAAGAGTGCAATTGCAGTTTATTATGCTTGTTGCAACGATAATTAAAAAGTAAATTCAGTTTAATGCGATTGAACGCAAGCATGGTTGATTTAATTATAGGGCATTGAAAGTAAAATCCATTAGGCAAGAATGAAAAAGTATTCCAAGTGTGAAGATAAATGAACCTGAAAATAGATTATTCTAACTAATAGTTCTCACCATTACTAGTTAGGCTGGCTCCAATGGCTACAAGGGTAAGATATTTCCAAACGGCGCGGTCTAATGCCATCGTCGACAGTAATAGAAGCCATTCCTTTTTCCATCGTCAAAGTCCATATATTGCTGGTCACCTATGCGTTCAAAATCTTTCCTGACCGTATCAGTCCAGGTCTTGACCTCGCTTTTGACGCTGCTTAGCACGGTTTAGCAAGTAACGAAATATGCGACAACTCTTGTGGTGGACGACGGAGAATGTGGCCTAACCACAGAAGGTGACGCTCTATGATAACATTATTAATACAGGTGGTATTTGAACGAAGGTGGATCCGATTATCTGATATTTTATCCGCTCGACGAACCCTAAAATATACCTTAGACGAAAGTGGTCAAAGTTAGGTAGTTCTTCCGCTCTCATTGGCCATGTCTTAGAATGTCTAATAGTAAGATCGAAGGAATCACGACTAAGTAGATGCAGACTTTTGTTTTAATGGTAAATTCACGACGGCTCCATAAAGTTTCGTCAATCGGAAAAACTCATTTCTAGCTGCCGTGTGGCTATTTTGTATTAGAGTGGACCCAAGGTATTTAAAATCGGGCACTTCTTCGACCGGCAATGAATTTACAAAAAAATAATATAAGATAAAGATAATGTCATATCATATCAATAAATTAGCAATATCATTCATTCAACGCTATTAACCCTTTATTAATTCACAATCAAGCTGATGCTATTATGGAAGTTTAAATTCGAATTTCTCGTAAATCTATCCCTTTTTAAGTCCATTTTTTAACTCTACTTCAATTGTCTCTCTGACAAAAAAATTTTAATTTAATAGTCAGTGCAGTTCGAATCCAAAAAAAGATTCAGTTGACAGAGCAAAGATTTGGAGGATGCGTAGAATGTGGCAATGTTCCAGAGAAGATATTTTACCAGTATATATTGGCGCTGCTTGCATGGGAAAGTGACAGATCCTTCCGGCATGCTTTAGGGCTGCAATCCTTGCAATACATCCATTTATTTTGCTGGTGCTTCAGAATCATATAAGTCAGTCAAAAGCATTGAATTATTTTTTGCTGGTACTTCAGAATCATATAAGTCAGTCAAAAGCATAGCGGAACATAATGTCGTAATAGATAGAGAAAACTATCGAAAATTCTGGATCATGTATCAGTAACTTGACAGGCTCCTCACCAAGCATTGCGACGAATAACATTAAAAGCTGGATGTTCGATATTTGGACTGATGCAAAGAGATTTCAGATATTTAGGCGGAATTGTGATGTATATAGACTTAAGCGGTATAAAAATGAATGGATCTCGGCATCACACCTATTGTGACTCCAAAGTTACTCTGAAATGGGACATCTGACTGAGCGGCTTCTAGAAAGGCACCTCACATAGATATTAAAATTTCTTCAAGAATAAGATAGAATTTTAGTAGGGCTAAAGCTCATTGGATGTTGATAGGGAAAAACATCTTTAAGAATTAAAGATGATAACCAAAAAGTTTCACATGTTCTATTCACTAAAATCATTTATACTGATACTGATAAAAACACTTAATAGAATATTTGCCTCTGTCCGTAAAAATATAAAATAAAATACAAAAGTATTTTTTGACTGAAAAAGAAACTTATACTTGCAAAATATTTTTTAGTGAATGGTAAGTGATAAGTTGATAAGCAGTTTTATTCATGAGAAATAATGTTTTTGATTTTTTTTCCATTGTTTTGCCCTTTTTTTTTAAGAGTAATCATATTTTCTGGTTAGAATTACTCTGCTGACTTATCAGATAAATTCTTGCCAAAGAGTCAATTAGTGTTGGTTGATTAGTCCCTAACATTCCCTGGATTTTTTAAAAGATACCTTTATTTCTCTTTGGGAGAAGAATTTCGACACCGATGAGATACGTTATCATTATGTACTGTTGTCTTTTAGTGGAATATTATTAATTTTATTCTCGCAATAAAAATTATTGCAACTTTTCTTTACATTTATTTAGCTATTGTTTAGCAAATTTAGAAAATCATAAATAAATTTTAATAAATTAGTAAATTTAATGAAAACAATTTTAAAAAACTCTCAACAAATAATTTAATTTTCGATATTACATTTGAAAAATACCATACATAAGTCAACTAAAAATGCTAGGCGAAAGTACAACTGTCACATTTTCAGATGGCGATTCAAAAGATGGAGAGAAAGCGCTTGGACTAAGTATTACAGCAGAAAAATATGAGGGTGATAGCATATCAGGAGAGAAGGCAAATGGGCTCAAAACGAGTGGCGACATTGCAGAAGGACTTAGAAGTGCAGGATTGAGGACAAAAGGTGAGAGTACAGCAGGAGAACCGAAGCCCGGATTCAAAGCACCGGGTGATAAAGCAGTTGGACTAAGCACTGCAGGACTGAAAACTCCTGGTGATAGTACGACTGGATTAAGAGCCGAAGGGCTTAACACTACAGGACTGAATCCATCAGGGCTAAGTATAACTGGCGACAACATTGAAGGTGATAAAAAACTGGGATTAAAAAGTCCAGGGCTTAGAATTACTGCACCAAGAATAGATGGACTTAAAATAGCAGGGTTTAAGACTCCTGGCGACAAAATTGTTGGCGACAATTTGCTAGGTGAACTCACACTAGGTGACAAAATAGATGGTGAAAGTACTGTTTGCCTTTTGCGTCTGTTTCCTTCTTTAATTGTAGCAATAGCTTCGGATTTTGCGATCAGTTTTATATCATTCATTAATAGCTTTTCAAAATATTCATCACCAGTTATATTTGACAACCTTTCAAGAGCTGCCAGATCGTGATAAGGTGAATCTTTGCCATAAATCAATGATAGTTGATTCCGAGTTAATGTTGAATATCCCACATCGCTCAGATCTGCTTTCTAAATGAATATTCATAGAGGGAAAGATTTGTGAAGAAATGCTTTAGTCCGGAGGAAAATATACTTATGCGGAACACGTTTTAGTGGCGTTAGACCAGTGGTTGCCTCAAATTTTTTTTTTTGTGAAACCCCAACTGGATTTCCAATCTACTGGAAATTTTTTAAAAATAATCGCTAAATCATTCACAATTTTCCTAACACAGTTTGTGAAGGTATAGAATAAAGTAAAGCAAACCAAATATGAAAAAAGTGAAAAACTTTTTAAAATTATCAATAAAATTGATTTAAAAGAAAGAAAGAATTCTTAAGCCGCAGAACTAATTGCATAATTGGAATAATATATCGAAGTTCCGAAAGTAAGTTTCGAGTTAAATTAAATTGAAGTAAGTTCACAGAAAAATTCAACTTTCTCGCTAAGAAATTAATAAAAAAAATTAAAAAATTAATTGAATTAAAAAAAATTAAAAAATCAGATTTTTTATTTGATTAGAAAATTTAAATCATGCAATTTAATAAAGTTTGAAAAACCTGGTGATTTCTATTTCTGTCGCCAAGTGATTTCCTGGCAAAATTTGCCTGATCTGATAAGCTAGCGAAATAAGCTTAATCAGAGTGATCTACTTTCTGCAAAATATGCCTAGCCTGACGAGTTGATAAAGCAAACCTAACCCAGAAATGGTGTTCTGAATGAATTCTTAGAAAAAAAAGAGATGAAAATAAACTTGAAAAATAAACTTAATTTAAAAATTGAGGGATTAAAATAAGAAAAGATGAAAAAGTTGCCTGCTTAGGTGTAAATGTTTTGTGCAATTTTTCGAATGTTTCAATTTTGCGCCTTTCAAAATCACCAAACAACTCAGTGACATTCTCCTTACTGAAATATAACGGTTGACCATCAATGCCTCTTGCAGCTTTCAAGTTTTCTGTTAGTATTCTTTCCTGAAACTCTAATGGAACTTCTTCGTTTTTTAATCTTCATTTTTAGCTAAATTTATATATCATAGATAGACAAATAATCAACCTTTGCTTTCTGCAACTGTTCACTGACACCACTCGCTTCAAAAATCAAATTCATCAAATCTCCATGATCTTGAAACTTTGAAGAATGCAATTTTTTGAGTATATTAGGAATACTAAGCAAGTTTTCGGCATCATCACCCTTATCATGCATATTCAGTAATGACGGTGACAGAAAATCTATCTGCAGTCGAATGATATAAAAATATTATCGAAATAAAATATAACCAAGAACATTTTTTAAGGATCATAGAATTTAAATTTGCGAATATTTCTAAAAATAATTAAGCAAACTTACTCTATCATTCGAATCTTTGTCAGGCAAAAGTGAAAAAAATCGCGGTGAACCAATTCTCAAAATTTTCTTGCCAGAATTGGTAATATTTTTTCCTGCCAGAATCATACCAAGTTTGATGCCTTGCCTTGCTAATTTCATCAGTCTATTAATTTTTCCAGATTTTCCATTAGTTGCGCGTAGTTTATCTTCTAATTCTAGTGGTATATTTTTGAAATCGCTCGGCATCGGCAATATCTTATAAATATTCCTTTGATAAATATTAATAAACATAAATAATTTTAATTTTGTTTATTTTGATTATTATTTGCAAAATTATATTTAAAAAGAAGATTTATGGAGAAGAATCGGGCACAGAATAGTCGAGCTGCTATTGCTTATATTATCATCTCCAATGTTCGGACTATATCAGGAATTAATCGCCTTATAAAATGGTGATTCAACTGTAATTCTATCGCCATTCTCATGGGCAAAAGTTTGTCTTCGTACTAAATGGAATAAGCCAAATCAAAAATAATCGGCCTAATTATTGCCTTATTTTTTGCTATGAGAAAGAATTGCATGAAAGCTTACTGGTGACTTTCTATAATCGATGAAAGAATTATATTCTCTGCTAAATAGAAGCTAAATTACCAAAACATTTGAAAATTTTTCATGAAATATTTCTGGTTAGGCTCATTCCGCTAATTTGCTTACTCAGACAATTTTGCCAGGAACGATAGAAAATGAATCGCCAACACCTCCCCATTTCCGGAAGATAGGCTTGCTCTTGCCAGGAGTAGAGCCACAGCATCAGCAATCCGAAGTGATATCAGCTCATTGAGCCATTCTATCCCAAGAAGCCATATTTGAGCCATATTTATCGACTATTGAAATTAATATATAAAATGCAATTTATTCTTCTGAATTCTTCAAAGTTATATGTAAAATTTAGTGGAAAATATTTCTTTTTTTACAAAAGAGACCATCTAAATAAAAGTACATCGGGATTATTGAGTTCACGTTTCTCATTAAAGGACAAATCTTTAGTTCGAGCCTCAGATAATAATTTCAATTTGCGTCTCATTGCTCGTTTAAGTGCATCAGCTTTCTTGATTTCTTTATGCAATTGCTTAGCTTCTGCTAATATGACGAACCATCTAAATTAAGAAAAATGAACTATTAGAGGGCTATGAATCGAGCTGTTATTCTGACTATTCATTTGCACTAAATTTCTCGTATAATTTTTCATTACAGCCAATTTTTCAATGCATATTTTTTTGGTGAAAAGTGCCGTTCGGGTGTAAAAAAAAGCTGCGAAAATTGACTTGAGAAATTAGAAAAATTTTTGATGATTATTGATTTCACCAATTATATTCTTCAATTCCACAAAATTTTGATTAAAATAAATATAAATTTAATAGTAATTTATATTATCAACTTGTTAATTTTTTTTTTTTACAATACTCATCATTTTTGGAAACCTTTTCACCGAAAAGTTTAGAAATAAAAATGTGGTTGAGCCCTAAGCACCAACGAGAAGTCTTTTGAGAATAGAACCCCCAGTTAAATCATTCAATCTATAAAAATGGTCCTAATTTATAGTATAATATATTAAATATAATAAATAAAATAGTTTATCTTCTTAATAGCTAAATTTGTGAAAAGTGAATAGAGTCTTACGGCTTCGCATCATTTTTTTGCTTTATACGTTGTATATTCCTTTTAAGGAATTGAGCAATGAATCCAAGTGCTGATCGATTTCCGTTCACCGTAAACAGATTATATTTGGCTTGTGAAATAATATTTGGTTTTGAATTATAGGACCGCTTCGCTCGAGAAATACGAAATCCACCGATCCATTCATCTGCTTTCATCGCTTGGCTACCGTAATTGTCGAAATTTAATGAAAAACGTGGATCGAGAAGCGAATTTGGATTTCTCACTAAAGACGAACCTGTATTCCACTCCTGCAAAATTAATTTATTCGATCATGTTGTAAAAAAATTTTTGCAAATTTTTGCATTATTCTTAAACATGCAAATGGCTGAAATATTCGAGCTTAGCCATCAAAGATATTTAGTGTAAAATCCGTTCGTTACCTTCCCATTGATAAGATAAAACTAATCACAGAAAACGAAATCCGCGGCGCTATGCAATCTATAATTTTTTCAAATATACTTATTCTAAATGCTGTATCTATGAAGAAGAAAATATGATAGTCTGCGAAGTTTACAATAATAGATGGAGCTATTTTTCTCTAAAAAAAAATAATATTAAAACTAGGCTATCAATTAATAAAATTAATTAATATTTTTTACATCGTCAATTTTATTTCTCATAGTTCGTGAAAGAGAATTTCGAGCCAAAGATGAATTCTTTCGCTTTTTGTAGAATCGTTTCGAATCAAATATTTTAATAACACAACGCGCTTGTTCATTAACTGTTTTTGATCGTTGTGCGCATATTTCAAGCCATTTTTTTTCAGAATTTCCAAGGTTAACACTTCTAAATTTTCGCGTTTGAGATGTCGAAAGCGAAATTTCATCTAAATTTTATTTTGAAGATTTCTAAGATAAAATATTCATATTTCGGATAAAAAAAATAAATTTTTCTTAAAGAAATTTTAGTTACGAAATCTTTACGAAATTCTTTAGAACAGTATTTCTATTATGAATGAAGTTCCATAAATTGACAAAATAGACTTTTTTATCGAGAAGCCAGTTAGTATTCCACTCATCGCTTGTTGCATCCAACGATCGAAAATTTCCTCCATGCTTTTTTCGGAGATTGGTAAAACAATTTTCTTTCCATCATAATATTTTGCACCAGGCATATTCTCACGTGTTATTTTATCATATTGCAAAGTTTCACCTCTCTTTGATAACGTCATAATTAATAATAAAATTTTTATACCCATTTCAGTTATCTGAAAAATTTTAAATTTTTTCAGCACAAAATATTCTTAGAATTTATTGATAAATACTCATTCGAATTAGTTATTATTCCTCATTTTTTCTTAAAAAAAATGGAGAAAATTTTTTAGCATAAATTAAACCAATCATAGTAATATTCCTTGATATTATTTCTCCTTATATCTTATCAGATGTAAGGATTATTAATGGATATCGCTTTTCCTAAATCAATTAAAATTTCCATATTGCTGATTCTTCATTTTTCTGGCTCGAGGTAGAAATAATCGTTTGGAATTTCCTGTTTTAATAATCAAGCTGAAGATGGAAAATCACAATCGACAATTACTATTATCGTTACTATTAAGTTCAGGTTGAAGATTTCTAAGTATATTCAACTTATGAATTTGAGATCTAAATTTTTTGAAAAAAATGAGTTGATTCATACTCAAAACAGGTTTATCAACTTTATCACTAATGATAATAAGTTTTTTTATTAATCAACTAAAAAGTAAATATAATAGGAGAAATAAAAAAGAAACTATCTACTATCAACGAATTAATTTGTTATAAGAATTTTTCACTGAATTAGACAGTGAATAGGAAATAATCGAATACTGTAGGAAGGGAACACATTGAATGTGCATAATAGGATTTTAGTATTGTATTGCTGAGCTGAAAATTGCAAAAAATACCTGAACATCGTGCAAAGAAGAGGAAAAGACTTGATTATCTTAAATATAAACCGTTTTGTTTGTGAACTGTTTCGCAAAATTTTTGTAGCCTAAATAAAATAATGCACGTAAATGATTTTACCGTTTTCCGGCCTTTTTCAAATTGAAACATTGAAAATCTATCGGAATCATTCCATTTTTTTTCTGTATTGTTGCAAAATTTTTTTACAATACCACCATTAAAGTTTTTAATCATTTTTTTTAGGTTTTATTATGAATAAAACGAATTTATAAATTAATTTTTCATCTGTAATTAGCATTAACTGGCAAATTAATATTTACCATTTTTGAAATAAATTTGCTCGTCCGCTTTCGTCCATCAGCGATTAGAATAATTCTTGAATTATTTTTCTTGAAAATTGAAAATTCTTGAAAAAAATTGCCTAAAAACGGAATAAAAAATAAAATATAAAATAGAATTCCATAGAAATTTTTCTCATATTTTATTATATTAAAATATAAGATATAAGAAATATAAAATATAAGAACACATATATGGATATAATATATTCAGTGATATTGGAGCACTTGGAAGTGTGGCTCCTAAATTAAAAGAATGGCTTCAGTAGATTTTAGGAATAAAATCACAGATCTCTGTTCGGAAGAGCGTTTAAGAATAACTGCGCGAAACCCACAATCTCTCAGACTTCTAGTGGAGGACTCGAGGTTGAGAATGATCATGGCCAAGTATAGTGGATGAGAGAAAAGTTAAAGTTGATGTTCAGCGAAATTACTAAATTTCAATAAGAATGATTTATTGACCAATTCTTATCAATTCTTATCAGTTCCTATGTGTACTAAGAATGCATTTAAAGTGAAAATCATTGGAATCGAAGTACAAGTAAGAGTCACTTGCATAATTTTAATTTTTTGTTTCAAACATAAAAAATTACTGTCTGATGGCTCTTTAATTATTATTCCAGTTTTCAGAAGAATGGCAACGAACTTATTCGTGAAATATTAGAAAAATTTTTGCACTTTTTGTCGAATTTCGGAATTTTTTTCTTTTTTTGTCATATATTTATTTTATCGTGATTCATAATCAATTTTATTTATCTTCTGATTCATTTTTAATTTAATTTATTTTATTTTTACAATTCATTCAATTTAATTTAACTAATGATAATATTTTTATGATAATGGTAATATTTTAATATTTTTTGCTTGCTCGTTTGCTTTTTGGCGCGGACAAGTTTTATCAAAAAGTCATGAAAGTCATGGCGATAGAAGCATAAATGAGTTACTAATAATTCTGATTTTTGAGATTTGCTCTTGCTAGAAATAAAATTCCAGCATCTTCTTCCCATTAACCGATAACCTGTAACTGATTTAGCGCTTTTAAACTAATATTTGGTAGAGAAATACTTCATTTGCTCATTAACTCATTAGCTCGAAGGATTTCATTCAAGTGAATTCGATATATTTTATATTTCTAATTACCAAATTTCTTTAGAAACCTGCTTAAGAATTTAGGAAAGGATAGAACAAAGTGAAAATGCTAATATTTGCGCAATTTATATAATTATTATTCCAAATTTATTAAATATTCAAATTCCAAATTCATTTCTTTTCCAGATATTCTTTTTGAAAAAATATGGCATAACATGGTTTGATAAAAATTTCCTGAAGAAAAAATGAAGAAATTTTCGAAACCTGTCAAACCTGTCACCGTAAATCGCCACGAAGTACATATAAAGTACATAAGTATATTTGAATTATATTTTGATGGAACTATTCAATAATATTTTCTGAATGATGACAGAAAATGATAGAAGAAACAAAGAAAAAAAGCAAGACTATTCGATGGAAGAAAAATGCCAAGCCTGGATAAATTTTTTTTCTCATAACGCTAATTTATCTTCGCATTGTGCCGAAGAAGTTGTCACATTTATTTGTCATAAGATCAAATTTTTTTTAAGAAATTTATAAAATTAAAATAGTGTAAATTAAAATAAAAATTAAAATAAAAAAAATAGAGCAGGTGAAGTGATTTAGAAGTAGTTCATTCGATATATCTTTTTACAATTCATTTAATTAAAAACAGTATCCGTGGATGATTTCTCAATGATATTCCTCCTTTCCAGAAAAATTTTACGTTAATAAATGCCTTCGATTTCGATTAAATGATAGAAAAGAATCCTCTTTCTTCAAGGACTTTTTTTTCCATGCAAAATTGGAATTTGTCTGAACTAAAATCTATATATTGGCAAATATATTGGCAAAAAAGAGTGAATATTTGTCCAAAGGAATCCTAAAAAATTGTTGGCAAAAAATGTTTTTCGCACATTCGTATAATTTTTCTAATTTTGACATTCACAATTTATTATAATATTGTTCCGCATTTCTTTTCATACAATAAATTTCGATTTTCTATTGAATTTTTGTATGATTAAGTGAAAAAAAACAAAGTTTCTTTGAGCCAAATAATCTATTATTGTAGAAAAAAAAGTCGTCCGCTGTCAGCTTTTTTTTCCGTAAATTGGTCTCGACATTAATCTTATTAAATCAATTCGTTCATGGAATGCATTGTGAATAAAATTAAATTTTATTATTTGAGTAATTTGTTTTGCTTTCTAAATCGAAAAAATGCACACTCGAAAAGTACATTGTAAATAGCAATTATCAAATTATTAGTGATTTGCTATTTCGAAAATTTCTTAGAAACTTGAAAAATGCCATAAACAATAAATAGTCGCCAAATGTGGGTAAATAGAGGCTTATCATATCAAAAAAATATTAATAGTTTCTAGTTTTTTTTAGCTTAAAGCACTTGGAGATAATATAACTTCAACGGCAGTCAAGTTAGTTAAAATTAAAGGTGATAAAAAATAGGGACTTAGAACAATAGCTGTTAAAAACTGATGTGACAATATGAAAGGTGATACAGCAAATGGACTCAAAATAAGTGGTGAAGCGGCCATTGGATTCAATATAAGCGGATTTAAAACCATTGGCGATAAAATAATAGGTGTAAAAACTTGTGGTGAAAGGATAAAAGGCGATAGAGTAAGTGGGCTTAGAACAAAAGGATTAAAAATACCTGGTGATAAAATAAATGGTTGAAGTGCTAAAGGTGAGAGCACTATTGGAGTAAAGATAAGTGGGTTAAGTATAAATGGGGCCATAACACGAGGAGACAGAATAACAGGATTAAAAGCCCAAGGACTTAATATAAATGGACCGAAAATAGCAGGTGATAAGATGATGGGTGAAAAAATAATTGGTGAAAGGACTATTGGTGTTGAAATCGTACCGCCTTTAGATATGAATGGGCTAAAAGCGAAGGGAGAATTAACTACTGCTCTTTTACTTCGAGAGCCATTTAGCTTCTGAGAACCCAGTGTAAATGCAGAAGCCTTAGAAAGCTTTAATATATCTTCATCTAAATATTTCATGAATCCTTCTCTTTTTGCTATTTTAGTGAGTCGTTCAAGTGCGTTGGAATCATGATATGGTGACAATGAACCATAAAGATGACGAAGCTGTTCACTGGTTAATGATGCGAATCCTGTGCTATTAATTTCAGCAAGCTGGAAAATATGATTTTTATAGTAGTGGAAAATTTTATGGAAATTTATTTAAGAAATTAGGCGTCATTACTATATGAAATAGAATTATATTAAAAAGATAAAAATTAGATTGCCATGATTTTTTTTGCAAACCTGGTCAATCGTCAAGGATTTGTATAAATCTTCCATGGTATCAACTTTTTGTTTTTCTATATCACCGTAAATTTCCGTAATATTCTCCTTCGTAAAATATAGCGGTTGGCCATCAATTCCTTTTTCTTCCACAAAATTTTCGTTAATGGAATTCTAGAATTGACGAAATTTCAGAAAAAATTTTTCACTAATTTAATTTTTTTTTTCACTAAGATTATTAATGATATGTTCAGCATTTTATCAAAAATTTTCTGGAAAATATTCTTTTTTATGAGAAATAAAGAGAACTAAAACAACGTTAAAAAAACAATTCTCTTGATTCAACGCTAAGGAAGAACTATTAAAGAGTGGAAAAAATAATACTCGAGCTTTTTCAACAGCATCTGATATTCCAGAAATATCTGTAATGAGATCCATGAGATCACTGCGGTCTCCTGGCAAAAATGATTGCATTAGATTTGATATACTTAGCAATTTTTCAGTTTCTCTTCCTTCATCATGAAGGCTAAGTATGGATGGCGATAGAATATTTACCTTAAAATAAAATAAGAAATTTTTTTTTCAATATATATTGTTTTGAATACAAAAATACCTTTGTATTCCATCTTCGATGTGTAAAACAATGTTGAAAAAATGGAGAGTCATTTGGTAAAAAAATAGCCAGCACTGCCCGAATGTCGTCCTCATTGGCAAATCAAAAGGTTGAAATAGCAAGATGCCGAAATTTTACCAATTTATTAAACATACCTCTCAACTACTTCACTCCTCAGCTATTCTATTCTATACACTCCACGAATCAAAAGTGATCGAGTTGGTAATAATCTATTTTTTGAAAAAATATATTCGAATTTATATACCAGGTTTCCTGAATTGCCTTCAGGCACAAGTGAAAACAATCGAGGAGAAAACATTTTGATAGTTTTATTGTCGAAATCAGAAATATTTTGATTTGTCATTAGCATTCCCAATTTAACTCCATCGCGAATCAGTTTTAATGCATTCCTTATAGTCTTCTTTCCGTTTTTGTACACATTTCTTTTTCTCAAATTTTGAGACGGGAATTTCTTTAAGTACCAATCATTCGGTAGACGATCCTTCTTAAAATTTTATGAACAGATATACATTCAATAGGTCAACTAGTGGTTAACTAAGTAAATAAGTAAATTAAACGGTTAAAACTCTTCACTTCTCTTCTTTACGTTGGCTATTAGTATATCAGAGGATTTTAATGCAAAATCGGGGTCGTAAACGAGGTGCAAATCGTAATGCTCAGAGGCTAATCTAAACAACAACTGTTTGCCCTTCACGGCCAATTATTTTATAAAAGAAACGTACTAATTTAGCGATAAAAATGAATTATTCGAAATAAACTGAGAAACCGAAAAGTAAATTTTTGAATAGAAAAAAATGAATTTGGAAAAGATTCTCAAAAATAGAGCTAATTGAAGTAATAAAAAGCAAACAAGTATCGGAATTCTTGGCGTGAACTTCGATTGAAAATAATCGTTGGCCAATTGATGCAATTTTCCTCGATTCACCATCGTTGATTTTAAATTGTTCATTGAGACGATCGTTTGTCGCCAACTGAAATTAGCCTTAAATTAAATTAATCGACTTTTGTAATTATTTTTATTTTTTAATTACTTTCAAAAGCAAATATAAATTTTTCTATATATGCGATTAGACGATTTTTTTTCGACTGACTTTTTTCTATCGGAAATTATTATTAAAAATATTTTTAAATTTTATTTTTTTGTGGCTCTTAATAATTATTTCATAAAGATCAGATCAAGAATAATAAATTTATTGCCATGAGAATATTGTAATTAACATTTCAGCTATGATAATAAAGGATCTGTTTGTCTGATTGCACCCAATGTCGTTATTTTTTTGTATAAGGGATTGTTACTATTTATTTGGTTAAGTTGGCTCAATTAGATATTAGGGAATAGAATGGTTGTCGCTTAATTTGGAGCGCCGATGCTAAAGTTCGATTTCCCGCAGGAGTAAACCTGTATAAAAATCCGGGTGATGATGGCGACTTGTATTTCTATCGCCAAATGGACTCCCTGGCATATTGCCCAATGCGATAGCCCAGTGGAGCGAGCCTAACCAGTAATGGTGAAGACTCTTAAAAAAGGATATTCAAGTAGCGAAAAAAGAAGGCACTATTCGCTTATTCTATTCTAAATTAGGGAATTGAATCTAAACTACTTGACGAAATCATTCCAACCTTGTTGCTTGAGCAAGTTCAGCTTCTAATTTTTTCCTCAAGGAACTTTTTGGACTATTCGCTGCTTGGATTTCTATCATTTCATGAAAAGCTGCTAATTTTAACAATAAAGAAAACTTTTAAAGCTGAAATACGCGATAAATGCGAATGAAAAGAACAAACGATACAAACGATATAGGGTTTCTTCGCCCACCAAAATGGTGTATAATTCTGCGGATCTTCTTTACAATAATACCAAAAGCACTTCGTCCTGAGTTTTCAGAAAGTAACGAATAACTATTTCGATTTTTTGCAGTATTATAAGTAATGTTTCGTTTCCAGCGCTTTGAAGTTAATGTTCTTATTTGAGAATTTGGCCGAAGGAGACTTTTGGAACGAAGAATAGAGATTTCTTTAAGGATTGGCTTCTTGTTCATCGTGTTTTTATTCTTTTTTCTTGACTGAATTTTTAGCTTAAAAATTTCATTACGTTTTTTTGGAAATAAAGAGTTTTCCATCAATTTACTCGTAGTTTTTTTGCTGTATTTTTCAAATCTTCTAGAATTCAATGCGATTATTCGTTGTGTTCGCGTTTTATCGACGAAATGATTTGGTTCGGTAATGGCTTTGCGTCTAAATCCAGCATCTTTGAAAGTATTATGAGCCTTCGGCAGTGATTCTTCTTGGACTAAAAATTTTAATCATTGAAAAATGGTGAGATAAAAAATAAATAGAAATATAATCTGCTATGCAGCCGATTCTTAGTTATTAGTGGTTTTATGATTTATCATGCTTGATAATACTTGATAATACTAGCTTCACTGGCTATTAAGATGATATTTTCGCTAAAGAAAGATAAAAGAGTGAGTGGTGAGATAATTTTATAATGACAGCTTTTAATGACGGATTCACTCGTGTAAAGGACACCATGGTACTTTAAATGAAGATCCATAGTATTAAAATTTGTAACCTGTCTATAATTTATAAAATGAAACACGTTTGAAATTGGAAATCAGATGCAAATAATCTATAAGGATCTTTTCTATGTAGCTTGCTACATTCCTCTTATCCGATAAACGATATGGTATATGGTTATCTTGATTCTTAGGCATCTTATCTACAGTTGTATCTTATTTTTGGTTAGTGTAGTGCATCTTAGAGTTGAACCAACCGAAATTAACTTCATTTCGAATTTCTCCTGGAATACTTTTCAATAATCCAATAATGCATTCAGCATGCTTCATAATTGTATCAGATGCCTTCGAACATTTATTGAATTGAAATTGACTTGAAGGATATGCATTTTGGCTCCTTCAATAATACATTTCTTAAGAGTTTATTTCTTAATAGGTGATGGGTTTTCGATTAAATATTTAAATATAAATATTTTAATATAAGTATAAATATAAATAATATAATACTAATATAAATATTTTCAAAAGATGCTTTCATATAAAATGGTTCAAAAATTCACTGAATCCACCGCATAGCATTAATCCTGTCCAACTAAGAAGGTCAAAAAAATAAGTATCATATCAGTATGATTCGCCTATTATAAATCAGTGCATCAGTGATTATTGATACCAGTACTCTCAGCATTTTATTAAAAATGTAAAAATATAAGGGCACCGAGTAGAATTGTCACTCTATTATGATGAACTATTAAAATTTCGGTAAAGGAATAAAATGTAGAATTTGTTAGTTTAGAATTTGATTTAGGTTTAGGAGCTGAAGAGTTTATTTAAAGTGTTTAAAGTGCTTGTGCTTCTGAGAATTTTCAGACTTTTTTCTAATAAAATGGTTTGGTTAACTTCTTTGGCTAATAAAATGGTTTGATTGACTTCTTACTATAATTTGATATTATTAAGCTGTAGGGTTTGTTGATGGTAAAAGAGCAAATGATTATTAAGTACCACTCTGATTTTACTTATTTTTATGATAGATTTGTCTCCACAAAAGGGAAATTTTAGAATTGATGAAAAAGTGAAGCACATTTCATTCGTTTTATTATCAATAGCTAAGCTTATTTGCATTAATTCTCATAACATTTTAAATTAGTTGATTTTTTAAAAATTAATGATTTTACGCCTCTTACAACCTTTTTTTGCCATAAATAGCTATAAGCGAACTAATTCCTTGATGAATCCAATGATCATAAAGTTGAATAGTTGAATCACTGGAAATCGGCAATATAATCTTTTTCCCATCATAAAATTTTGATCCAGGCATATTTTCTCGATTTATCTGTCCATGCACTTGGCGAATAAATAAAAGATTGACGATAATAAATTGAAAAAATTTTCTAATTATAATTTTATCCATTAATTATGGAAGTATACGAAGCACACTCTGCAATATATTATTTTTATGGTAATATATATATTATTACCATAATACACACTCTGTAATATATTATTTATTATGGTTCGAGTGGTCCCAAAATTTTCACCAGTCAGTTACAAAACTATCTATTATCTATTAACGCAGTAATAATCATAGAAAATAATAGCTAATTGTATTATCCAAATGGTGTTAATAAAATGAACGAAAAAAGATTGATGGAGAAATTTCATTTTTCTTACCGATCTATTTTTAGATATTTAAGTTTAGAAGCATTTCAAAAATTTGAATTTGCTGTACTATCAAGAAAGATTTAGAAAAAAAAATATCCACCAAGCATAAACAAATAATTTTTTATCGAATGTCGAGCTTTGATTAAAGATTTTTGACCGATTTGATTTAAATTTAACTGACATAATAATCGGCATAATGGTATAGAATGGAAGTAGGTTTTTATTAATTCAATTCGACGCATCAATGTTGAAATCCTACTTCCTGAAGAAGTAAAAGTGCTCAAAAATCCGCCTGGCGACTCATCTGTACTTCTATCGCCTTAGGATTCCCTAGCATATTTGTCTAGTGCGATAAGCCAGCGAGTCTAAGTAGTAATGTTAAGGGCATTCAAAAAAATATGCAGATGCTGACCGATTCTCTAATTAACTAATAATTTATACTAAAAAAGCTTTTCAACATAAAAAATTCTTGACCAAAGTAAAAACACCATTCGACAATACAGCACAAAATGATTTTCATGTTTTCATGAAATTTTTGATAAATAATACAAAATAGGTCATCAACTCATTATTACTTATAATTTAATTTCGATGGTTAATTGCCTCGAAATTGCCGATAAAGGTGGCACTAAAAAAATTTCTTTAGAAGTATTTATTGGTTGACCTAATCCTAAATTAGCTAATCAACTTAAAAAAAAACAATTTCTTCGCTCATAAAAAACAAAAAAAACAAGAAAATTTGGTGCGTCGATTTGGTGCTATTAAGTGACTGAAAAAATTGGAGGGCCGCTTTGTGTGATATCATAACTTTATTGAAAATCGACCAACTCTATAAAACCACATATCCTCATTCAATAGACAGCTATGTCCTGTGGCATTTGCTAAGTTTTATCTTCATTCAATGCGTATGTGTGTACTTTAAGCGAAACTCTACACGCTACTGAACTTTTTAAATGTAAACTGTTACCAGCAAATGATACTACTAAAATAACTGAAAATGCCAGCGGATAAATGGCGAATCAATTAACAATAGTTCCCAGTATAGTTCCAGAAACCCGCCATTAAAGTATATTTATTGTTTTCAGCTAAGTCTAAATATTTCTATTGCAATTTTAAATATTTCGAATTGTCAACTAATCATTATCGATTCATGGAAATTAATTTGTATTTCGAAAATTATTCCGTAGAATTTATTGCTGATTAATTTAGATCTCAAGTCTCTTTACGAAATGCCATTTGGATCGACACCATTACTCGAGTTTCTTTAAATTTCTCCCTAATTCATCATCGATCTATTCACTATTCACTGAGGTACCAAAACCTCCATTCATAATGGTGCAAAACGAAAAACGCTTTCATCATTTATATTTTTGATAGATAATCGCATAAATAATAGTTGGCTTGAAAGTAGAATAGAGCAGAGCTCATTGAGTTGTTTCTATCACTTCGAAAGCGTTGAGATTCTAATTTTTCAAAAATCTGGCTATTGATTCTCACATATATTTCTATCGCCAAGTGGCTTTCTGGCAAACATTGATAATTCAACAAAATGAGCATTAATTAGACAATTAATGCAGAGTATGGAAACAATTTTCCTCTTCTAGTAGGGTAAGAAATGGTGAGCGCTGTTAATAGAAGTACGAATCGTGGATATTTGTGATTTTTATAAAAAAATATATCAATCGAAAATATATCAGTCGCATTTATGTAATTCATGATAATTCATCTGCTTTATCAGTGCCTTCGGAAATTTCAATATTTTCAAATTATTTTAAAAAAAATTTCGAAAAATATTATAATTGTATTGTAAAAAGAATTTATTTATCAAATAAAAGTTAAATAAATAAATGGGAAGATAAATGCGCAATTTTTATTCGACCTATCAAATAAATCGTATTTATTGACTAATTGCAATTCTCAACAATTTAATATTTAAAATAAATGAATGGAATTAAATTCGTTTTGAAATTAAAATTGCAGGAAAAAATTTTTGAGGATAGAATAAAAAACAAACAAATGCAAATTTATATCGGCAAAAACAACAAATGCAAATTTACAATAAGCCGAAATCAAAGGAACTAATAAAAATAATGCTTAGCAAAAAAATTCATAGTTGTATAGTATATAAAAGATTTTGTTAATTAACTAAAAAGATTAGGTGAAAGTATAACAGAAACATTTTGGGAATGAGAGCCAATCGATGGCGAAAAAGCCATTGGACTAAGAATGAGAGCAGAAAAGAAGGTTTTTGAAAGAATCGAAGGTGAAAAAGCGAATGGGCTCAAAATTAATGGTGACATTGCTGAGAAATTTAGCAGTCCAGGATTGAGAATAAATGGAGAGAGGACAACTGGAGATCCGAAACCCGCGTTTAGAGCACCTGGTGATAAAGCTGTTGGACTGAGCACTACAGGGCCAAAGACTCCAGGCGATAGCACTACTGGGCTGAGAGCCACAGGGCTCAACACTAAAGGGCTGAAGCCTCCGGGACTGAGGATAACAGGGCCAAGAAGCCTGGGACATAAGAAGCTGGGATTAAAGAGCCCGGGACTGAGAATCACTGGACCAAGGATGGAAGGGCTGAGAACACTTGGATTCAATATACCTGGTGAAAGAATGACTGGCGTTAATTTACTGGTTCTATTGAAACTAGGCCTCATAACAGCAGGTGAAAGAACTACTGCTGCTCTCTTATATCGATTTGGTTTCTGAGCACTAACTTTCTTAGAATTTGCTAACTTATGTATGTCATCCATTATGAGTTTTTGAAGATGATCATCATTTACTATATTTGTTAATCTATGAAGGGTCATCAAATCTTGATAAGGTGAATCTTTTCCATAGATAAGGAACAATTGCTCGCGAGTTAATGTCGTCATTCCTGTATCATTCAATTCTCCTTTCTGAAAAAAAAAATTCTTCAATAAAAGCTAATACCAAAATATTCTCTAATATTTTAGTAATTTAATTTGATGATTATTTGAGAAAAATAAAAATTAAGAAGAATTTATTCTTCTATGTTATGTTTTGAACGGTCAAAAAAATAATTATTTTATGGCCATTATTTTAATAAAAATTGAAAATGGCAATACATCCTTGTTAAAATTTTAAAATGAAAATTAAATTAAAATTTGGGTCTAAACTAAATTTTAAATTTGGCTAATAATAGAATATAATAAATATAATAATTAAAAGTTAAGGAAATTTATTTATCAAATACTAAAAGTTATGGCTCATAATTTTTTCATTAACTGCGTTAAATACTGCAAAAATTGCCTAGTGATTTAGTTTCAGCACAACTGCTCTTATATAATTTCAAAAATAAATTAATAAAATTAAATTAAAATTCATAAACTATTAAATTAAATTAATAAAATTAAAAAATTAATAAAAATTAAGTAAAAAATTGATAAAATTAATAAAAATAAATCAAGTGAAAATTATCCCTATTAGATTGTTTGATATATTCTCACTGCATTTTAGGCCAAAACAATTGCTAAATAATTCTGTTATTTTTCGGTTCTTATCGTTTTACGTATTTAGTCTATTAATGTTTTAGTTATAAAGCATATCAATATTTTGCCGTACTTAGCCTTCTAAAATATAAATACTTAGTAAGGCACAAAGGAATATAATAGATCATTGGATTATTCTATTCTAATCTTGCAAAAGTAAACCTTTTAAAAAATCTGGGAGAATATGGCTGGGAGAATTTGTGCTTATACTTATACTTTGGTGAAAAAAAAAATTGTTTGTTCCAACAGGCCAATGGAGCGAGCAAATTGAGAAATAATAAGCGCTTTTAGGAAATATTCCAGGAAAAAAGGTTCACATGGAATAATTATTAAAATGAACGAAATGAACGACGAAAATATTTCAGATAAACTGATAAATATACATATAAATATAAATATATAAATATACTTGTTCATTAGTGAATGTTTTGTGCAATTTTTCGAAAGTTTCAATTTTGCGTTTTTCAAAATCACCAAACATCTCGGTGACATTTTCTTTCGTGAAATACAATGGTTGACCGTCAATGCCTTTGGCATTTTTCAAGTTTTCTTCTTGTAATTTTTCCTGGAATATTCAAAAAAATATTACGCGTATTATCATCGTTAATTCATTGTTTCTGGAGCATAATAATGTTATAATTAGAAAAATTGATTAGCTGAAAGCACTTGGAATGCTAATTATTTTGGCTATTTCCATTGTTTATCATAGTTTATGGATTTATATAATTTGCATGATAATTTTCTTAAAGCTTTAAAATTTATTGCGATAATTTTTATCTAAAAATTTTATCATTTATCAATTTATATGGAATTAAAAACAAGACCTTTGCTTTTTTTAGATGTTCACTCACGCCACTCACTTCAAAAATCAAATTCATCAAATCTTCATGATCTTTAAGCTTGGAAGACCGAAGGCTTTCGAGTAATTTAGGAACGCTGACTGAATTTTCAATATCGTTCCCTTTGTCATGCATATTTAACAATGAAGGTGAGAGGAGATTTATCTATTAAAATTATATATGAAATATTGAAAAATAATTAAAATTTGATTATTTTTCTCAATGGCAAGAATATTTCGTGAATCGAAAAAAACAAATATTAACTAACAAAAAAAAAAAGTTGGCTTACAGTATTATCGGAATTTTCATCAGGTAAAAGGGAGAAGAATCGCGGTGACCCTATTCTCAGCTCTTTTTGGTCAAAATCGCTTGTATTTTTTCCAGATAAAGACATGCCAAGTTTTATGCCTCGTCGTGCTAATTTCATTAATTCTTCAAAATTATTAGATTTTCCATTAGCGTGAAGTAGGTCATCTAATGCCGGTGGTATATCTTTGAAATCCTCTTTCTTCGGTATTATCTTAATAAACAGTCATTTAATTCATATTATCGTAACGATACTACAAGGAGAACACCAATAGTGCTATCATCCTTAAGTGATAAGCTATTGAAGAAATCATGCTAAAATTAAGGAAATGGATTGTAGTCAGAAATTTTATAAGTTCATTATTAAAATAATAAAATCCTAAATCTATTAACGATTAGGTACTATTAGGTACCAATTAGTTAAGCAACAAAATAGAGCTACGAAATACACCCGAATATGCATTGGAGTACGGTACTATTTCAAGCATAAGGTCCGTGCTCCTGGCAAGATAAGAAAAATTTAGCTTGTGCAAGGAGTGCTTCTGCACTTCTACCTCTCTTTCCCTCTCTGATGAAACTGCATCACTAATAACTGCTATACTAAATCATCCTCAAAAATTTCTACTTCTAAACATCTTGTTGAATTCCAAAGTAAAATTTCAAAATTTTAAAACTTAATAAACGAATACATCTGGATTATTTAGTTCGCGCCTCTCTTCGAGAGATAACTCCTTAACGCGAGCTTCAGAGAGCAGTTTTAGCTTTCGTTTTAAAGCTCTTTTTAATGCGTTGTGTTTTTTCATCTCTGCTTCCAACTGCTTAGCTTCTGCCACTATAGCGAACCAACTAAAATATTTTAAGATGTATAAGTTTATTAAATGAATCTATCAGTTGGTACCGATCAAAAAAAAGTGATAAGAAGATTCAGATAGATTTTTCATTAATTTTCAAGGATTCACTGTTTTCACCTCTTTGATCTCTATTTTTTGCACATTATTATAGCTATTTTTTCTTCAGTCAACATTATAATGTTTTAAATATTTAAATTTGATTTAAAATTCTAACATTGGAGAGGTCTTGAGCGGTCGTTTTTCATGAGAAGATAAGAGAAAATCGACCAATGAATTTAGAGGATCATTAGAATAGATCGCTTGGGAACTTGAAGCTGCATAAACCGCAAAAAAATGAGAGGGCATCCAAAAAGTACATCAAATCCTTTTTCCTCCAAAGTGCAAGCAGCTGTACGGCTGGATAAATATATATGAAGTATGATGATAACTATTCAGTCGTAGACGAAATATATTTCGACTTTTAAGATTTGCTTAGCTTTAGTTTTCTCTTGATGCATGCAAGATTCGATGGCTATAAATACGAGCAACTAACGATCTCATTCATCAATAATGATCTCATTTATTCAGAAGCTTATGGACAATGGTACTCGCGAGAAACATGGCCTCTAGGCCGGTATGATCCCTATATTTTCAGATCATAGCAGCTATAGTTACTGCTGAAAAAAGAATTTTATACCACCAGAGCAATAATAATAAGATGTGGTTCTTCTTTAAAAAATTGATAGTACTGTTTACAATATTCTACTGAATACCTAGTGGAAAATTTTTGTCTCTCTTCAGCCTAATTCTCTCTAGCAACAAGATGAGGCCTAAAGTCCGAGACCCCGAAGAAATTGCTGATTGTATATTGACACCAAGAAGATATTGGGATACACTTGCTTCATTTATTTTTTTTCGATCCTATAGGAAGGTAGAGTTCTGTAAATACGACATTTCATTGAAATTTTAAAGTTGTCATAGATTAGCCCAAGTTTAAATGGAAAGCTGGCTTCTCCTCTCGAAATAGTTCTTCATTTTCCTTCACATCGTCTTATGGATGCTGTATTCCACAGGTGATGGGTATGTTACTCCAAAGCGTAGCATTCTAAATCTATCTTGATTTTTCGCTTTCATGAGACATGAAAAATTAGAAGAGGCGCTAGGTTATGCCTCGAGAATGCATCGACAGATGATAGGCCACATATTATTGTGGTAAAATAAATCCTTTTGCCATATATATATCAGGCGTGTTAAAGTTCCTATATTGCCTATATTCAGAAATGGACCGCCACTCTTCTTCAATCGAGTTTTATGTTGATTGGCTCAGCAGTAGACGATATTCAAATCGGATAACTAGCATTTCATTTAATATAGCGAATCACTATGGAATTGTTTTGAAACGAGCACGAAAGCGACGAATTGCATAATTATCCATGATTTATCGCAAATTTATCCTAATTGTTCATTTTTTATATTTTTTTTTTCAGCTAAGAAAATGTAAAAATAAATGAAAATTCAAGACTAACGGTTTTGAATCATTTTTTTTCTTGATATATTGCATATTTTTCTTGAGAAAATGCGCAACGACTCCAAGTGGCGATCTGTTATCAGTCTCTGTTAACAAGTTGTAATTGTTTTGTGAAATGACACTGGTTTTTCTATTATTAGAGCGCTTTGCTCGAGAAACATGAAAGCCACCAACCCATTCATCTTCGTTTGGTTGATTGCGATACTTGTCGGAATTCGGCGAAGATATTTGCCGTTCTTAAAGGTCTCGATAAAGCTTTGTTTAAGGAGCATAAATTTTCATGATTTTTTTTAAAGCATAATTTTAATCTTTAAATTTGATAAAATTTATGTTTGATTTTTAAACGCCAAAAATTAAACAGACGAAAAGTTAAAAAATTAGTTAAATTAATTTAACAAGTAAAAGTTTAAAATTAAATTAATTAGACGAAATAAGACGTTTTTCTTTTTGTTTCTTTTTGTCTTATTAAGAGTTTCACCACGGCCGATGAAAATACTCGAATTAATATTTTCAGATTATGCAGATTCAGATTCAGGTTATGAATATATAGGCATAATGATATATGGTCTAAGGCAGAAAAACAATAGCTTTTCTCAGGGTATAACCTCGAATCGAGTGGCTCAAAAAGGCTTTATGCTTGCAGCCAGTGAAACCAAACTATTGGGTAACTATGAACTGTGTATGAATATTTCCAGATTATCTGCCCAATGATATAATTATTACTGGTGATAACAAAGATTTAACTTGAATTATCAAGTTAATAAAAATTTAAAAATTAAAGATAATAGCAGTTAGCAGTAGCTAGAATGAGATAATTTTTCATTTACAATTCTGACCTTCATTATTTTTTTTGTTCATTTTACCTGAACCAAAAGCTTTGACAACGCAACGTGCTTGTTCGTTAACAGTTTTCGATTGTTTTTCACATGTTTGAAGCCACTTTTTATCGTCATTATTGAGATTGGCGCTCCTAAAATATTTCTCATAAAATGAAAATGGGATTATGAAAGGAAAATTTTTAAAGGAAATTAACCGCATAAACCTTGATAAATTATCTTCCTTCTAGAATGAGAGGAAAAATAGTTTTAAAAATGAAACTTTTTTATCGAAACTCCGGATAGTAAACCGCTCATCGCCTGTTGCATCCAACGATCGAGAATTTCTTCCATCGTTTCGTCAGAAATTGGAAAAACAAATTTTTTCCCATCATAATATTTAGCGCCAGGCATATTTTCTCGAGTCATTTCCTCAACTTTCGACGTGACTATTGTAAAAACTACGGTTAACAATAGAAGTTTCTTGTGCATCTTAAAAATTTATATTTTAAAATTCCTTAAACTTTTTAATTGATAATGCAATGGAATCTATCGTTTAAAATTGAAAATTTAGTTAATTTTTAAGTAAATTGACTCAAAAAAAATGGATACAATTTTCAAATGGAAATTATCGAAATTTTTTCGTCAAAATTTTTTCTGTAGTATCTTTCAGGTGGAGAGTAGAATGGCTTATTGAGATTCAATTCGGAATGCCAATGTTGAAATTCCACTCTCGGCAGGGCAAATCTGTCCAAAAGATCTGGATGATGCTTGCACTCACCTGTACTTCTATCGCCAAGAGACTTCCTGGCATATTTGCTTTTGTTCAACAAATTAGAGGAGCGATTCTAACCAGTAATGGTGTAGGTTCTTTAAAAAAATACTATCTTTCAGGTGAATTATCTCTTTTTTGACTTCAATATACTTATTTGCCTATTATTATTGTTCGCCAAACTTCAAAGACTTGTTAAATTCTGAGAAATCTTGATAGTATCGTTTCAGTATCGAAACATGGAGCCATTTTTTAGATCCAAAATCGATTTTTATTCACACTTTTTTTAACTTCCCAATATCACCTTATAGTAAACTTATAGTTTTAAACCAATTATACTTTATATATTTACGAGCAATATTAAAGTTATACGATAGAATTAATAAATGACAAAAGTGAAGCTACATATTATAGGAAATATTAAGTACTGTAAAATGGCACTGGATATTTCTGGATATTTCTTACTCTTAAAAGGAAGTTTTGCGGTCATATCCTAAATAAAATAATGCACGTACTCCTCAAGATACCCATACACTTCTCGTTGGGTGCAATTTTTGATAGAAGATCCTATTTGAAACAATGGATCCTTTTTTTTGTAGACCCATTTATGTATTGTCTCATGCAATATGATAAAATAATACGATGGTTATAGAAATCATTAATGCCACTGATTATTAATGCTTTAGTTTATATGATTATTAATATCCATAGTAAAATTATAAGGATTTTTTGAAATTTTAACGGTATTTTAAGATCTATGAATTTTAATTAATTAAAAAATCAAATTAAAGGAAATAAAAATCTTTCATTTCGTTCTAAAATATCCAAAATATGGTATATGATTTCATTTTTATTTCTTCAGCAGATTTTAAATTTTTTTTGGATTTCAATAAAAAGGGCTAGTCAGTCAGAATTTGCTTAAAAGAGTACCATTTTTTATTCAATAGTTTTTTCTTTTTTCTTTTTCTTTATGCTGAATATTATCAGAAATATTTCAACATTTTTCAAATAAATCATTCTTCATCTCGCAATTATTAAGATTGTCCTCATATTTTACGATATTGATAAAGTCGTTCCCTTTTTTTGCCTTATCAATCTTTTTTTGTAAAAAAATCGCCAATCATTAAATGACATTTCAAAATTTTTTTCAAGTTTTTTTTTGTAATTTATTTTAAGTTTTTTTTTGTAATTTATTTTAAATTTTTTTCTTGTGAAAATTTTTGCATTTTACGTAAACCAAATGATTTATTGCCGTTCCTAATATCAGGGAATTGATTGAGGTTAAAGTCACGTATTTGTGGATTTGCGCATGGAAGAAACTTTTAGAGAAATAAATTCAGACATCATTTAAATCTTTTAAATAATTCATTCGCTTGTATCAATTTTTTATCATTCGCTTATCATTTGTTTTCTCATGCATTATTTGTACTTCTTATAATATTTTTTTATTTGTCATGCTCCACAAGTTTTAAATGTATTATTGATAGCGTTTCAATATTTTTTGATAAATTTTTTGGTGAATTAAGAAAAGCAATTATTTCAGGCACTTATCACTTATCACTTAAAGTGCATAATTGGCATAAAAGTTGAAAAAAAAAATTTTTTGGAAAGTATTATCGAGCTTAGTACAACTAATCATGCATTATAGAAATGATAAATGAAGCATTTCGAAAGATTGAAAAGCAATTTCTTCCTCTTATCAATGGACTTACGAAAAATGATTTTGTTTTATTTTGTCGGAATCGCAAATTTTTTTTTGAAAATTGAATAGTTCAAAATGGTCAAATCAGCTTTTAAAGAGAAATTTTTTGTGAAAAAAAAAAAAATTTTTACAAAATCTTGTATTCGGCAATTTCAAAAATAAAATTCTGCAAAAAAAAGTGCAAAACACCGTTTACAAATGGTGAAATCAATGAAAGAACGCTGGTACAAGTATTCATATCGCCGATACCAGCAGTATTAATTGATTACCATAATTTAGGCACATTTATCTTTCAATAAGTTTTTTTAAAAAATTGATTTTCAAAAACCATTTATTCAATGATAGATTACAAGCGTTAGTCAATAAAGTAATCGTTTACGAAATTTATCGTTTTATTGAAAATTTACTTTCTCGGAGAAATTCAGAAACTCTAAATAATCGGAACTTTTAAATTAACTTTCTGTAAATTTTAATCTCTTTTATTAGTAATATTTCTATAAAAATTTCCATTAAAAATTTATTAAATAAATGATCATGATTCATAGTAAAAGTATTCCAGTTGTTATCACTTTTATCAGTTTTTCTTACCATGACAAAAAGCAGAAAAGCACTGTTTATCATTACCATTCACGAAACAGATATATATATATGTTTTTTTATTTCTATATAAATTTATAAATATTTATTAATTTATTGAAAACCAGCCAAGCAAGGCGACAACGCCATGTGCTTGTATTAATAACAACCGTTAAAGAAAAAAAACAAATGATAAAATTTAATAATAAGAAAATCGAAAATATGACAAAATTAACATTTAAAGAGGAAATTGCGGAATATAAAATAGTACAATTCGAATAATATTATATATAATCGGATGGTAAAAATCGAGACTTCCTGCATGACGTGAACTTTTTAAATAATATCATAAATGATATTGTTTAATCTTTTTTAAGATAGCTAATGATGCACAAGTCACATCGTTCGGTAATTTAATCCAGTAATTAATAGAATAATCCTGAATCCTTAGTTTAGTAATACACATAGGTCTTAATAATTTTAGCCCATTAGTTTTTGTTGGATATGAATTTAACCTAAAATTATAATATTCTGAACAATCTAGTTATAGCAAACACTCGGAAATAAAGATTATAACAGATTAGGAATTAATTCCAATGTTAATCATATTGATAATTTGCAGAGATCCTGCATCCAGATTTTCCTTGCATAAGAGCAATGCATTGGATTATTTGAAATAATGAACTATATTTTTAGTGCAATTAGTACCTTCGAGGGAATTTCAGCATAAACTCGAAAATTGGAAACTTATAAGTGCTTTTTTAATTTCTGCAATGAATCGGCTTAAATTATCAAGAAAAATTACGAAACATGCGATTCATATAAAAGAATTCGTACTAATTGGAAAAGAAAGAATTTGACTGAAAAAAAGAACAAAAAGCAGAAACCGATAGATTTTTCATCATTTTAGAATTGGTCTTCCTTGAAGACGTTTCAAATTATTTGCACAAATCTGTACTTTGTCTCGATTTTAATTTAAATTCTTTAATAAATTCGCTGCGATCGAAAAGCGTTTCATCGATACGCTATCGCCGTTTTTTTCCTAATGTAATATATGAACCTTATTTTGACAACATTCATTTCTAGTTCGACTGAGTACATTCAAGTACCACGATGATAAACCTGGTTGTAGAGAAATTTGGAGAGTACCACCTTTCACTTTTACTCGTAAGTTCATTTCGTTGAAGGCACGGAAACTTTATCGAATTTATGGCCTTAGCTAATATAAAATTTTCATCCAATATAAGCATATTGTCTTTATACAATAAGAAACTGTATTTTTAAATTTTTTTAAAGGATTAACAATTTTAAAGGATTAACAAGAAAGTAGAATGTTTGCTTTCGAATTGCATTATTGTCGGTGATCGACATATTTTCCTTCGCCATTTGCTAGATTGCTGATCAACTTTGGTGAGAGCGACCGAACATGGAAGCGAACAGAAAAACAGAAATATTCGAGGTAGAAAGTAAAAGAAAGATTTTATTGCGAATTAGACACATAATTCTCTATTATTAAGCCGTATAAAAGAAATAATATACGATACGACAGTAAGGATTCACCGTATTTGCTATTTGCCAAGATTTGCACGATACTGGCTGTTAGTAGGATGCGACATCTGCGTTAGATTATTTATGATTATAGCAGCAAAGGCCGACACTAGCCACATTTTTCTTTATGCCTCTAATTGGATTACTGGCCGATTGACCAACTGTGGCCAAGTGAAGAAATTTAATAAAATTAGACTATAAATAAAAAGAAAATGATTACAATTATAACAAATTTTGAACCAGTATTTCGATAAATTTTCGTTAGAGAAATTTCTTAAAAGATGGTTTATAAATTATTTTTCTCGAGAAAGTTCTAAAAAAAAAATCTGCGAAGTGGGGGAACAAGAAAATTTTAAAATTTCCTAATGACTGTGAAATTTTTTATTAATATAATACAAAATACTTCGTGTTTTCGATATTTCAAAGAATTGAACATAATCTGATGATATTTCCAAAAATTTTTCTTTTTTTCTCCGTGATTTTTTTCAGTAAGCAATTTTTAGTTTCTTCAAATTCGAGTTAGGAAATTTTATTGAACAAGAAAAATTGAAAATTTTTGTAGCCTATGAAGGCGATTTATGGCTATGGTGCTATTATGGTTATGGTTCCTGCATTTTGACGAGAATAAAATAACGATTAAAAGTGAAAATCTGAATGGTGCTAAATCTGAATGGTGCTAAATCTGAATGGTTCTTTACTGGTGAAAACGTCTCATCGTAGCTGTCAGTGGATAGTTAAATCAGAAATATAGAATTGATTTATGCGATGGAATTGGATTGGTTCCTAACTTCTTATGTAATCCAAATATTTTAATTAATTGGTAAATTTGGTCCCGAATAAATTTGTTATCGCCAATATAATATTGTCTTTGATTCGATGAATTCCTAATTTCAAGTTTATTGATAATAATTAATAAAAATTATTTTTAACAAAAATTGTTTCCAATTCAAAGTCTTTGCGAAAAAAAAATTGAATTTTTTTTAGTGACAAAATTATCAATAATTATCATGAAGAGCATTAAACTTTCATAATTTTAATTTGTTAAATGAGTTGCATATCTACTTAACAAAATTATTAATTTTTTAATCACAGGAATTCAATTATTATCAAATTTGTTAACGAATGATAAAAATTAACAACAAAAGGATCCAATAATAGAATAAGAAGACAAAACGCAATTTATAAAGAAAATTTATAATTTTGCTTGTGGATTGTATTTACTTAAATTTTTTATATAAATAAAAAAGGCCGTCATAGCGAAAAAAGAATTTTTTATTTTTATTTATGTTATTTTTTTATTTAAAACAAATAGAACAATTTTGTTATGGCGAAGCAGTACTAGGCGTTTGAAAGAATCGAAGGTGAAAAGGCAAATGGGCTCAAAATTAATGGTGACATTGCAGAGAAATTTAGCAGTCCGGGATTGAGAATAAATGGAGAAAGGACAACTGGAGATCCGAAACCCGCGTTTAGAGCACCTGGTGATAAAGCTGTTGGACTGAGCACTACAGGGCCAAAGACTCCAGGCGATAGCACTACTGGGCTGAGAGCCACAGGGCTCAACACTAAAGGGCTGAAGCCTCCGGGATTGAGGATAACAGGGCCAAGAAGCCTGGGACATAAGAAGCTGGGATTAAAGAGCCCGGGACTGAGAATCACTGGACCAAGGATGGAAGGGCTGAGAACACTTGGATTCAATATACCTGGTGAAAGAATGACTGGCGTTAATTTACTGGTTCTATTGAAACTAGGCCTCATATCTAATTTCTTAATAAAAAGACCTTTTTTAGACAAAGACCTTTTTGCTAACTGACATATATACTTTATCAGTTTTTGAAAGTGATCATCATTCATTATTGTTGTTAATGTATGAAGAATAATAAATTCTTCATGAGATGAATCTTTACCGTAGATAAGAGATAATTGGTGGCGAGTTAATGCCGTCAATCCTATATTGCTTAATTCAGATTTCTGAAAAAAAGTGGAAAGTATTCTCCTGGTTTTTCTCATAGTTATCCTTCCAGTATTTTTCATATATTTTACAGCATCAACGAAAAAAGAGAAAAAAAAAGAAAAGGAATTTTTTAAGAACCAGTCATTATTTCTGGTTAACCTTGTTGTCTACTGCCTTATTAAATTTTATTAAGTTTACACAATCGTGAAAATGAATGCATCATCTTGAATTTTGCTCTGCCAGAATTAGAACCATAGCACAAGCTCCGAAATGATAATTATAACCCATCAAGTCATCCCTAACCTTATTGGGAATACTGAAGATAATAATAATGTGAAAATTAAATAAAGTAAAAATTATAACTTATGAATTAAAACAGGATTTGAATTATGAATTCTTTTTCTTTATGCATGCAGTGATCATCTTCCTCTAGTAGGAATCAGGGAGATTGAGAGTTCTGGGCTTTTCTGGATAGAAATTTCTGTTAGATGCTATTCCTGGAGTCTGCTGAGGCTACTTTTCCGGGAGTTTTCATGTACTTCAATTATCGCTGGAATTACGTTGGCCTTCATTTTCCACATCTTCTTCAGTTCCTCTTTCAATCTTTAGTTTTTCTTTAACTTTTCATACCCCTTATTCCTAATGTTCATAGAACTTGATGCCATATTTTTCACCAATATTAATTTCTGGTTGCTGTTTATTGCCACGATGTCTGGTTGACTGGCCAGTACTTGTTTGTTTGTCTGCCTTGATTGAGAAACCCTATCAACCCTATCTTCATCTTATTGTTCTCTACGATTTTCTGAGGAATCCCCCATCTTGCAATGGTCCAAGTCGATGTTTCTGGAGATGGAGGTCAATCGTACCTTTCAGTACATATTGTTCTGCTAGTACTTCATCCTGTGTTTGACTGTTTCTGGAGGCGTTTTTGCATAATTTCCACCTAGAATCTCGTCTAATGTGGTAACTCCTTGATTTAATGGGTCTGGTGTTTGGCGCCTGCTCTTGCGTTGTTGTGATCAATGCCTCATTGTTGTCCAGTCTTTTCAAATCATTTATAGGATTTCTCAATGTCAACTACAAATTATCTGTCGGTAGCACAATCAATAGAGATCTTGCCTTGCTATGGTATTTCCTCTGCTTTATCATTTTCCAGTGCCTGCATCAGGTCCTTTGGTGCCATCTTGTATTTTTGAATACATTGAGTTTCGTTCAAGACAGTGGCTTCCACCAACCCCCAGCTGTCTTCTTTCCAGCTGGTGTCTTAGGTATTAGTTTTAGGATGAAATTTCCATGCCTTATTAGCCATACTACCTCTCTTTACTACCATTCCACCCGGCTACATTTTTCTGATCCGAAAGTCAATGCCCTCACTGTAGATTCGTGCTAGATAGAGGAGAAGAGTCAATGTCTCATTTTTTGCATAGAATTTGATTTCATCTATGCACAGAAGATGGCTCTTCGCTCTTGAATTCCGCTCTTGAATTTGTATCCATATCCGCCTCTGATGATTATCTGACTGAGTAGGCTTAGATCTACGAGGAGCAGTAGGGCAGACAATGTATCACCTTGTTATATGCCGCACTTGATAGTCACTTGTGCAAGCTCTTTTGAGTTGATTTCAATTGTTGTTTTTTTCAGTCCTATTTGAATTCTCAATGAACATCTTTAGAATCCTTTTAAGTTCTATAGAGTCATATATAGAGTCCATGTGTGGGGCATTGTCATAATCAATCCAAGCTGATTGCAGATTGTTCTCCGGGAAGTCTAGGTCTACTGCCTTATCTATAAGCAGGTGGTGTTTGCTCGTTTTAAAATTACACTCATGTACTGGCTTATATGGTCATAAAGCTTAATGGCTATGGTGCATGACTTTCCACATTGTGGAGATGCAAGATATTGGTTGATAGTTAAACGATGTCTCCCTTATGTCTTCATGATTAATATCGTCCTTCCTTTTGTTAGCCAATCTTGGTGAAAGCCTACCACAATTAGATGGTTTATCTATGTTTTTAGCCGCTCATGAACGGCTGTTAACTTCTTTAGCCAGTAGGTGTGAATCATGGGAAGATCAGGTGCTGTCCAACTTTCCATATATTCATGAGTCACTGTTGGATATCAACAACTGTGGTGGTAGTTGTTTCTGATGTTGGAGATTGCTGTGATTTATTCTTATATCTTGCAGCCATTTTGCATTGGTGTTACGAATCTTCTGTTTCGCCCAGATATTCTTCCATTATCGTATAGTTTCTGCTGTTGGTGGTCTGTTGTTATTGCACTGTAGTCGAGAGCACAACTTAGACGATTCCTCGGAGAATATTTATCTTTCTAGCCTCTAACATACTTCCTTAGTCTAGTGGTCAACTGTGAATCTTTGTTTAGCAATCTTGAGGGCTTCTGATGGAGGATGGCGACTGTAATTTTCCAGCATCCCAGCATTATTCTTAATCTTCATATTTCTGCAATCTTATTTTTTAGCATCCTTTTCCCAATGGCGAAACCTATAGCTGTTTATCTTGATTTCATGTCCAAGAATTTCCAAAGTCTATGATGCACAACAATTCAATAGTTTCTGGTATAGTGCCAATAAGAACTGTTGCGAGAACTCGATTTGCATCTCCAATCATTATCTGATGATGATTCACTGAGCTTTGATAATATCGATATCGATAACGATGATTAATTAAAGGTAGTTAAGAGAAAATTTTAGAGACAACTGCAAAAAATACCTGTTGGTTAGTGAACGTTTTGCATAATTTTTCAAAAATTTCTACTTTGCGTTTTACGAAATCGTCAAATATCTCCTTCGCCAGTCTGCTTTTCTGAAATACAATGGTTGACCTTCGATACCTTTGGTATTTTATCAATTTATCCCTGCAATTTTTGCTGAAATATCAACAAAATTTTCCCCAATTTTCCTTAACAATTTAATAGTATTTGACTTATAATCCGCCTGTTAATATGTATTCGAAAAAAATGGGAATCTGTGTTCTTAGGCTATGAAATTTTGGTATGTTGTATATTCTTTATCATTCTTTCTTTATGTCTAAGGTACATTTTACGAACCGAGCAGAAAAAATCTCACATAGTTACACCTTTGCTCAAATATGCGTCAACAATATTATCAGAGAGGCGTCTTGTTAAAACACATTCTTCATCGCCCACCGCCAGATTTAACACATATTTCGTTACTTGTTAAAGCCCTACGATCGATGGCATCAAAAGTGAGACTTCGATTAAAGAATACATGGAATTGAGCGATGAAAAAGAAAAAGCTTCGATTACTTGGTACATATTGAGCAGTCTAGATTCATCTATAGCAGTCTAACCAATAGTGCTGAGTAGCAGTCAAAAAACCCTGATATTTCGAAGAGTCGTGGTGATCCTACTCTAAGCATTTTCTTGCCAAAATTGGTTGTATTTTTTCCTGCTGATGACATGCCGAGTTTTATGCCTTTGCCGTGCTAATTTCATTCAATTCTTTAATTTCCCCGATTTCCTACTAGCGAGAAGTTTTATCTTTTATAGCCAATGGTATATTTTCGAAATTCCCCACCAATGATAATATTTTAATCCATTAATTTTGATTTTTTATAATAATGTATCCCTAAAATCATTTTTAAAAAAGACTGAAGTTTTTGTTATATAAATAATTTAAATAAATTCCCAGCCGATATGTTTGTAATCCAAGTAATCTTTCGAAGAAAACACTATAAGCATGATTTAAAATTTCTAATGACTGGGCTCAATAAAAATAAACAAATACATCTGGATTATTCAATTCCAACAGCAGCTCCTTAATTCGACCTTCAGAGAACAGCTTCAATTCTCCCATCAAGGTTCTTTTCAATTCGTCGTGCATTTTCAATTCCGCTTCCAACTGTTCAAATCTAGCTAACACAATAAACCAACTAAAATAAATTGAATCATAATTGTTAAATTAATTTATAAATTTAGTAAATTATAAAAGGTTTATAGATAAATAAGGTCTCGCATGAGGATTCTCGCGCTTCTTAGGGTCCACGAAATTCTTTCAGGATAACTCAACTCAACTTAGCAGCTTAAAGCCATATTCATAAAAAGAGGTCCGAGTTAAGTGATTCATTAATCGAATCACTTTTAGAGAAGAGAACGATAAATTTTTTTATCGATCCTATTACGTTCTTTAATCGCAGAATTTATATGCTTTCTGAATTCCACAACAATTTCAAGGATTATAATCCAGAATAAATCCATTACAAAATTGTATTTCTAATATTCATGATGACTTTCATGAAAAATAATAAATCTCTTCAAAAACAATGAAAATAATAAATAATAAACAAAAATTAATAATAAAAAATAATGATAAAAATAATAATAATAAAAAAATAATAAATATAATAATAATAATAATAATAAAATAATAAATCTTTTTTTTTGAAAACGAAAAAATAGATGAAAATTTGCAGCTAACGGTTTCGAATCAGTTTTTTCCTTTATGTATTGTATATTTTTCTTCAGAAATTCAGCAATAAATCCAAATGGTGAACGGTTCGCATTCTCTGTCAACAATTTATAATTATTTTGTGAAGTGATATCGGATTCTCTATTTTCGAAACGCCTTGCTTGAAACATAAAAAAACCGCCAATCCATTCATCTTCGTTTGGTTGATTGCGATGATCGTTAAAATTTCGCAGAGGTAACGACCAGACTTAAAGTTCTCGATGAAATATTTCCATGTTAGTTGACACAAATTCATTCAAATCGATGATTGAATTCAAATTTTTTTTTTGGTATTAACAAAGCTCGGGCGAACCACTTTCTATAGTTCTATCTTCTCGCTGGCGAAAAAGCATAAATCAATGCGAGAAAACCAAACCAAAAATTATGAAAAAAACTGAATGAGAGAATCATTTAATATTTAATATTTCCTCCATAAATATTGTAGAATTCTTTAATTTATCATAGAATTATCATTTACCACATGAAATTATCGTTTTTGTTGAGACAATATTAGCGCATTCTAGTAATTACAATTGAAATTGAATTAAATTTACTTTGTACAATTCTCGGAAGGTCCATTTTATAGAATTTCCGAGGCCCAAGTGCTTCGATCACACAACGTGCTTGTTCGTTAACATTTTTCGATCTTTTTATACAAATTTTAAGCCAAATTTTGTTTTTTACACTGAGATTTACACTGCTAAATTATTAAATCATTAGATTATTAAATTCTTGTTTATCATCTAAGAGCATTCAATTCTCATTTCACTGGCTCGTCGCAACCAGCGAATTTCGCTGAGAAGTCACCTGGCGATAGGAGTTTAGATGAATCGCCAGTATAATAGAAAAAACAGTCTTACTCGTGCCAGAAATAGAACGCCAGCTTCAGCGCTCCGAAATAAAAGCAATAACTCACTGAGCCATTCTATCTCCCTTTAAGCATTACAAATTTTCTCAAATTTTTGCAATCTTGGCAAACTTATGGCACTGCAACCATTCTTCGATTTGCCTAACTTTTTTAGCGAAACTCCAGTTATTAATCCACTCATTGCTTGCTGCAACCATCGATCGCGAATATCTTCCATCGTTTTATGTGCAATTGGTATAACGAATTTCTTTCCATCATAATATTTTGCCGCAGGCATATTTTCGCGAGTTATTTTCTCACCTTCCAACACGACCACTGATAATGTCACAGAGAGTAATAAGATTTTCATTACCTGAAATTTTCTCATATTTTTCCATTATATGAATATTTATTCATTAAGAATTTTAGTTAAGTTGAAATTCATTGATTTCACAAAAATGTTATCATTTTAAATATAAATGTAAACATTGTTTTGATAAATATTACTGATTATTATTTTTCAACATATAAAAAGCATCTTTTTATCAAAATTTTACATAATTTCGTTTCCTCAAAACTCAATCTTCATTTTGTTATGCGGTTTTAACATTTTTCGATAAATAATTGAATGCAATAGTTATGCTGCAAAAGTACTATTAAGCGATTGATAATTGACACTATGGAAAAGCATGCAGATATCAACATGAAATTGACAATTTTGAGGATGACAAAATTGCTTAAATTATTCTAATTTTTAATAAAAATGACAAACTTTATTTTTTGGGAGAATTAGTACTTGGAAATTAGATGCAGTATCCTTACGAAAGGATGTTCTTTTCTAGCCGATTAAATCGATGTTTAAATTTATACAGTACCTAGAACCATTTATTCTTAAGAACACTAACACTAAAAAATCTCACAAAGAATGATCTCACAAAGTCTATTTCCAGAAAATAATAAGTAACAATAAATATATATATAAATATACAAATGATAAAAATAATCAATAACTTTGAAAATAAAAGACAAATATACTAAGTACACCAAATATACAAATTAACAAAAAAATCATCAGCAATAAGCCCAACAACAAAAAAGAAAATTTAAAAAATAAGACTCTCTTCAAAATTAAAATAGTTCATAGAAAAAAGCGACGATAAAAACAATTCACCGAAAGCAAATACCACAAGAGACATCAAACACAGCCTATATTCAAAACATACTTAAAAATTATATTAAGTACCATACGTGGCAACATCTGAACTAAAATTAGGCGAAAGAACACAAGTGAAGCCATGCATAATAAGCAAAAAATTAAACCATAAAATCCACAACAAAGACAAACAAATCATTCGTATATCATGCAAAAATAACTAACCAGCTAAAAACTATAATCTCACTAAGAAGAGCGACTACCACGACTAAAGTAACTATGGAAAAATAATTAAATGTATACATATATATATAATGAGCACAAACTACATACTTAAAATTAAAGCATTCCTTAAAATAGCAAAAATCTTACCGAAAGAACCAAGGCTAAGGACCTCCTTGTTAGCAGTCAAATAAAATATAACAATAAACAAGTATGATCAAATTAATAAAATTATTCAAAATAATGAACATAAAAAATATAATAAAAAACACAAAAACAAATAGTAAAAAAACGGTAGCACAGATGCACCAAAAATGAAAGAAAAACACTGGCAATAACTGTATGATTGCAAAAAACGAAATCAACAAAAAGCCATCAATTTTGTTGGATTTAATATTTGAAATTAAGTGGATGGAATTTTATTTTTTTACTTGTTTTCTAAATAATTTAAAAATTTAAAAAATAAATCGGAAAATCGGATTAATCACAGAAAAGACAAAGTTAAGTTTTATAGTTTTATAAGTTTTTCATTTTAATTAGTCGTAAACTGAAATTATGTTGGAGAAATCTAAATTTTCTTCAAGAGGTTGATTGTTAATAAAAGTTCCTTGTTGTTTACCGTAGCTTTGGTATTGTTTGATTGATTCTCTATCTTCTGGCCGTATTTTTATATATAATAATAACAATAGTTTAGAGAATGGTTATGGAAGTTGTGTTCCTCAGGAAAACCTCTATAGTGTTACTCTTCTAGTTGCAAATTAAGATGTTTTTAAGTGGTAGCGAATTAGAATAGAGTAGAGCCTTGGCGATTCATAAGGCCAATTAAATGAAAAATGCAGGTCACACGAGAAATGAAACCCTGTGTAGCATCACCCTTATAATTTGATTGGTTCCTCATGGATAATATAATATTCAATTTCCAAACCCACAATAAAACTCGCCATAACCATTTAACATTGTAAGCGAGAAACTTTATTCATGTTTGTTCATATTTTTTGCGTAGATTTTCGATGAGGACGATCTTTTATTTATTGAAAACCAGCCAAGCAGTAGGATAAACGTCAACTGCTTGTATTAATAACAACAGTTGAAATAAAAAATAATAAATATTAATAATAAGAAAAGAAAAAGAAGATATGACAAAAAATTAACAATTTAAAGAGGAAATTACAAAATATTACAATTCGAAGTAACTATATACGTAATAATTGATTATATATATAAACTTTTAAAACATTCAAGACTTTCCATAGGATGTGCTAAAATTTTTTAAAAAAATATCTGAAATAAAAAAACCTATTTTAAAATTCGATATAAAAGCATCGTATAAGGCGAATAGGAGATATAGATGATAGTGAATTTTAAAGTTTTATTATTTCCTGAGCGGTCGTTTCTGTTCCACTGTGCAAAATCTATTTTTAGTGCTTTGAAATTTATAGCAAGCATTTAAGCAAAGTTTCACTTGAAATTTAAAACAATGAATTAAAATTGAAAATAAATTATAAATTATATATATATATATATAATTTATATATAATTTATATATATAAAATAGACAAATTTTAAACAAAACGAATACAATAAAATTACAAAAAATTAAATGATAAATAGGCTTTTTTTAAGATAAATTTTGTTTTTTTTTTTCAGTTTACTTTTATTTTTATTTTCTATGTCCAATATTGAAGCACCTATATTGAAATATTGCAGAAGATTCCTTGGAAGAGAGCATAGGCCATACGGTCTTTTTACCGACTTCCACTCAATCGCAACGGACCGAGCTTTTTTAGACATGACAATCTTTAAACCATTTCGTGCCGAGTTATCTGAAATACCACAGTCATAGAGCCAGCACTTTCGCTCGGAGCTTGCCTTATATAGTTTAGTAATAGCTCGAAATGAGGAAGATGGATTACCAACAAGCAAGTGAAATCCATCTAATATTTAGAAAGAAAGAATACGAATAGTGATCAGTTGGCTTGCAACCTCCAACTAGCTTTAATAGCATTTATGGCTTATCCTATTTTCCAGTTTCATTTTTGAATCTTATAAAATCGGATTGCATGTGTACCACTGGAATTGAGGATATCACGCCAATCGAGATCAGACCCTTCCACCATTGAGTTAATGGTGAGTCCCCAGCAGCCATACGAATTTTTGAAATCATGGAAAGTTGTTTATTCCTGTCAAAGATAAAGTAAATAAAATTAGGGAAGAAAAAAAAAAATAAAAAATGAAAAGAAAAGTAAACCGAAAAAAGCAAAATTTCTCTTGCAAAAAACCTGAATTTGTTTTCCATTTTTTGTTTCCATTGTTTCCGTTTTGTTTAAATTTCATATTTTCTGATGTTGGCTTTCTATAATTATACCATTCCATAATTTTTTTCGAACTCCATCTGTTTAATTTCAAACATTGCATCGAACAACATTGATGGACTTTTTTTAAAATCTCTGTTTCGCAATAACTCGATTATTGCCAGTAATTTTTTTCTTTTTTAGTGCCTCTCAGTTGTTTTTTGAGTGATTGATTTTAAATCTTTTATGTCCACTAATTTAAATGATTTTAATTGAATTGGCCATTTGTTTATTTTTATATTTTATTTGACTGGTAACAAGGTGGCGTTTGGTTCTTTTGGTGAGATTTATGCTATTTTAAGGACTACTTCGATTGAATGTGTAGTTTATGCTCAAACACAAGTGAGGATGAATTTCTGGTTCTCGTAATTATTTTTCCGTAGTCGTTGTTGCACTTAGAGAAATTATGGTTTTTAGTTGGTTAGTTATTTTGTATGGTGTATGGATGATTTATCAGCTTGTGTTGTGAATTTTTTGGTTCAATTTTTTGTTAATTGTAGAAGATTTTATTGGTGCCCCTTTGCCTAATCCTATTTTAGAAGCTGCCTTGCACGGTCGGTACTTTTTATATTATTCATTACCATATTTTGAATACAGTTGTTGTATTTTGGAGCTTATTAATAACAGCTGATAGCAGGTGATAACAATTATTTTCGACAATAACGCGTAAAGGATGAAAGGGTAAAGGATGAATTTCCAAGTTGAAAGTTTAAAAAAAAAAGGACTCTGATAAAAAAGAAATCAGCTTTAATCATCTTTCTGCGGATTTATCATCGAGAATTTATCGACTAATTAGTCGATTCACAATTTATTAGCAAAAAAAATTGAATTGAAATTTTTTCTAAAGAGAATTAAAAAAGAATTAATTACTATAAAGCTGAAACTATTTCTTTATATTTTGCTTTTATATGTTGAAATGAATTGTATATTTGATTATTAAATAATTTATTTTTTAATCACTGGAATTTAAATTTTTTTATTATCAAATACAACTAATGATAAGGTTATCAATGGAAAGATGTAATAACAGAAAAAAGAGAAAAAATTCAAATTATGATTTTAAAAAAACACTTTTGTAGTTTAAATACTATTTTTTTTATTTAACTAAAAAACGACGGCGAAAATAAAACGGTTACATTTTGTGATGGCGAAGCAATGCCAGGTGAAAAAGCATTTGGACTGAGAATAACAGCAGAAAAGAATGATGGCGATAATATAGAAGGTGAGAAAGCAAATGGGCTTAAAACAAGTGGAGATAATGCAGAGGGATTGAGTAAACCAGGATTAAGAATAAAGGGTGAAAGGACAGCAGGTGATCCAAAACCTGGATTTAAAGCGGATGGATTTAAAGCTGTTGGACTGAGTACCGCAGGACCAAAGATTCCAGGCGATAGCACTGCTGGACTTAGAGCCACGGGACTTAATATTAAAGGACCAAAGCCTCCGGGACTGAGAATAACAGGACCTAGAAGCCTGGGAGATAAAAAGCTGGGGTTGAAAAGCCCCGGACTAAGAATCACTGGGCCAAGAATGGAAGGACTAAGAACAGAAGGACTCAGCACAGCTGGCGAAAGAATTACTGGCGTCATTCTGCTGACTCTAAGAACGCTAACACTCAAAGCAGCAGGTGAAAGGACTACTTGCCTTTTATGCCGGTCTCCTTTTTTAACAGCAATATTCTTAGATTTCGCTATCGCATGTATGTCGTCCATTATGAGTTTTTGAAGATGGTCATCATTCGTTATGTTTGTCAATCTATGAAGAGTCGCCAAATCTTGATAAGGTGAATCTTTACCATAGATAAGGAATAATTGCTCGCGAGTTAATGTCGTCAATCCTGTATCGTTCAAGTCAGCTTTCTAAAAGAAATAGAAAGTGCTCTCCAGATTTTTCTCTTATCTTTTAAACATTTTTTAAAATAGTATTTTAAATATTAAGCATTTTTTTTAAAATTATTGTATCAAGAAATTTCTTTTTTTAAAAGCCATTTCTGGTTAGCTTTGCTGGCTTGTCGGGCCAGTCAAATTCAAGTAGTCACTTGGTACAAGTAAAGCACAAGTGAATCATTAATATAGCCCGGAGCTTTGACTGATAGATTTATTCCTGATGGAAGCAGAACCACAATATCGGCGTTCTCGAGTGATACGTATCTACTAAGCCATCCCTAACGTGAGATCTATGAAGATAATAATATGAAAATTCAGCTAGATAATAAAAATTGTAAGTTATTAATAATTATTAAATTGATATATAAATTTAATAATTATTAAAATAATTATTAAAAAATTTAATGCTGACTGAAAAAAATACCTGTTGGTTAGTAAACGTTTTGTGCAATTTTTCGAAAGTTTCAATTTTGTGTTTTTCGAAATCACCGAACATCTCGGTGACATTTTCTTTCGTGAAATACAATGGTTGACCGTCGATACCTCTGGCATTTTTCAAGTTTTCTGCTTGTAATTTTTCCTTAAACATCAATAAAGGCATTTGTACAGTGTGGCAAAAATTCACGAATCGAAGACAGTTGAAATTAAGGCAGATATTTTTTATCTTATTGCCTTATTATTATCTTATGTGCGTATTTTGTAATTTCTTCTTACCAATTGCTAAAGAATGGCGGCAAAACTTAAAGTTTTAAAATTACCATTTTTACCATTTTACTATATTTAAAAATTATTATTTAATTTTTAGTAGTTTGGTATTTATTTTAGAATTTGGTAGTATTTGTCTGTTAATCAATAAAAAATGAAAATGCGTTTTTTAGGTTGCCAACTTTTGACATTTCTGAATTGAAGTCGTCTGATTCCATAGAAAAATTGCTATATTTTGTCAAAAATTCCTCAAAATCTTATTTATCCTTTATCCTACAAATCCTTCATTCCTTAAACAATTAATTCCTTGAATACATATCTCATTAAAGCCTACAAACTATTTTTAACCCTTTAGGGATAGAATGGTTCAGTGGTTTGTTGCTAAATTCAGGACGTCGATGCTGAGGTTTGATTCTAGTAGGAGTAAACCTGTCCAAAATAATGCTGGCCACTCATTTGTATTTCTATCGTCAAGAGACTCCATGAGACTCCATTTGTCCAATGTTATAAGCCAGCGCAGCAGCTTAAACCAATAATAGATTCTTTAAAAAAGCCCTTTAGAAGAAAAAATACAATAATTTTCTAAGAGCTGCAAAAGACTCTGCACTCTGGAAGCTCATTTAACACTATCAATGCCTCATTTTCAAAATCAAAAATCCATCAGTAATGCTTTCTAAAATTTCTTTTTGCCATATTATTTCTTCAAAACCTAGTTGTAGCACCACCATGCATTTTCCTTGATTAATTTTCTCTTATATCTCTCTGTACTTCTTTAAAGCCCTGCCAAAATCTTGGTTATTAGCATCTTGGTACTTGTAAAGATTCGTTTCTCTACGACTGTATGCCTTCTTAATTTTTAATATTAATTCTTGAGGCTATTATTACGGCTTCTTAAAACAGCATATTTTGTTGTTTTTTGTATTCTGTATTTTCATATCTTATCGTGTTTTGCATTTTATTCGTTATTTTTTCTTAGAAAATTTCTAATTTATTTCATCTTTATTGTCTTAATATTGTTGTATAAATTACAACGGATTGTAACTCACACAATGATGGCATCATCTTATTCGAAGTACATCGAATTAAAGGAGATAACATTTTAAAGCTGATAATTTTGGTGGGAATCGCTGATAATACGAGAATTGCCTTCTACTTGCATTCTGCAGATGTTAAGCTATTTTAATGGGAATTTTTCGAATACCGTATAACAGAATTCGATACGAAGGATGGGAGGCTAATTTTATTCAATTTTCTATAATTCAGCCACGAAAATATCTTTGAGGAAATAATTTTTCCCATTTATCATATTTATCTTAGCCTATAGTAAAATAAATTTTCTATTCATTCGTATGACGAATTTTTTTATTAGTGTATGAAAAAATTATAACCTTTGCCTTCTTCAAATGATCGCTAATCCCGCTCGCTTCAAAAATCAAATTCAACAAATCTTCATGATCTTTAAATTTGGATGATCGTAAAGTTTTCAGTAATTTGGGAATACTGACTAAATTTTCGGCATCGTTCCCCTTGTCATGCATATTTAATAATGATGGTGAGAGGAGATTTACCTGTCAAAAATATATAAAAAATATTGAAAAAAAGTATTGAATATTGAAAATATTGAAAAATATTAAATTAATGCTGTTTTTTTCCAATAAATACTTTGTTAATAAAAATGGTACCTCGAGAAAATTCCAAAAAAAAGTTGACTTACGGTATCATCAGAATCATCATCAGGTACGAGAGAAAAGAATCGCGGTGATCCTACTCTAAGCACTTTCTTGCCAAAACTGGTTGTATTTTTTCCTGCTAATGACATGCCGAGTGATATGCCTTGCCGTGCTAGTTTCATTAGTTCTTTAATATTTCCCGATTTCCCATTAGCGCGAAGTTTATCTTCTATAACCAATGGCATATTTTCGAAATCCCCCTCCATCGGTAATATCTTAATGCATTAATTTTAATCTTTTATAAAAATATATCCTTAAAATCATTTTTTAAAAAAAAGTACAATTTTATGAATAATTTTAAAAAATTTCCAGCTGATGCTTGTAATCCAAGTAATCTTTTGATGAAAGCATTAAAAGTAAAATTTAAGATTTCTAATGTTTGAGATAAATAAATAAATACATCTGGATTATTCAATTCGCGCCTCTCATCCAAAGATAATTCCTTAGTTCGAGCTTCGGACAACAGCTTTAATTTTCGCCTTAAGCCTCTTTTCAATGCATCGTGCTTTTTCAATTCTGCTTCTAGCTGTTTAGCTTCTGCGACTACAGCAAACCAACTAAAATATTACTGAATCATAGAATAGTTGTTAAATCAATTTATAAATTTAATAAATTGAATAAAAAAGCTTATAGATGAAAGACGTGAAGAGGCTCCGCACTAGGAGCCTCGCGTTATCTTAGAGTTCCTAGAATCCTCGAAGTTCTTTCAGGAATACTCAGAGTCGAAGCCATATTTATAAAACAAAAAGAGAACCACAAGAATTCTTAAAAGCTATAAAAGGGTTCCTTAAAACAAAAAATTTAAAAACCACTTGTCACAGTGGTTTTTCATTAATCGATTCATTTTTATAGAAGAGAATGATAAATTTTTTTATCGATCCTATTACGGTATTTGGGTGTTTTAATCGCGGAATTCATATGCTTTCCGAATTCCACAATAATTCCAAAGATTATAATCCAGAATAAATCCATTTCAAAATTGTATTTCCTACATTTGACTTCCATGAGAAATAATAAATCTCTTTTTTTTGAAAATGAAAAAATAAATGAAAATTTGCAGCTAACGGTTTCGAATCAGTTTTTTTCTTTATGTATTGCATATTTTTCTTCAAAAATTGAGCAATAAATCCAAATGGTGAACGGTTCGTATTCTCTGTCAACAATTTATAATTATTTTGTGAAATGATATTGGCTTTTCTATTGTCGGAACGTTTTGCTCGAGAAACATGAAAGCCGCCAATCCATTCATCTCCGTTCGGTTGATTGTGATGCTTATTCGACGAAAAAACTTGCCATTCTTAAAGTAAATTTAAGTGTCTCAGTAAATTTCTCAGTAAATTTTTCTTTAAATAGCCTGTAGGTATTTTTGTGAAGGTTATCGCTCAATTCCTTCAAATTGATTTTTTTTGATATGAGCAAAACTCGAGCGGTGCTAGAGGCCCACTTTTTTCTCTTCTCTGGCGAAGAAGAAGAAGTAAGTGAGGGTTGGGGGAGGGAATTGGGGAGAGAGGTGATAAAACCAAAGATAGTTAAGAAAATTGGATGACAATGAAGAGATAACAATCTTTTGGCGTAATCATTTAACATTTCTGCCAAAAGTATTCCGGAATTCTTTAATTTGCCACAAAAATGTTCCTAAATATTGAATTATCGTTTTTGTTGAGAGAAAAAAAAACATTAGAACAACTGAAAACACAATGTTTTACTTTGTGCAATTTTGGTTCCTCGATAGGGGGTGTCTTTTTTGTATAATTTATCAGATTCAAATGCTTTGATCGCACAACGTGCTTGTTCATTGACAGTTTTCGATCTTTTTGCACAAGTTTCAAGCCAAATTTTGCCTTCCGGACTGAGATTAACACTTCTAAATTAATTGTTCTTTTTTTTTATTCTAAAAGTATTCAATTCTCATTTCGCAACAAGCAAATTTCGTCAAGAAGCCATCTGGCGATAGGGGTTTGATGAATCGCCAGTATAATAGAAAAAATAGTCTTACTCGTGCCAGAAATAGAACGCCAGCTTCAGCGCTCCGAAATAAAAGCAATAACTCACTGAGCCATTCTATCTCCCTTTAAGCATTACAAATTTTCTCAAATTTTTGCAATCTTGGCAAACTTATGGCACTGCAACCATTCTTCGATTTGCCTAACTTTTTTAGCGAAACTCCAGTTATTAATCCACTCATTGCTTGCTGCAACCATCGATCGCGAATATCTTCCATCGTTTTATGTGCAATTGGTATAACGAATTTCTTTCCATCATAATATTTTGCCGCAGGCATATTTTCTCGAGTTATTTTCTCACCTTCCAACACGACCACTGATAATGTCACAGAGAGTAATAAGATTTTCATTACCTGAAATTTTCTCATATTTTTCCATTATATGAATATTTATTTATTCATTAAAAATTTTTAAATTATTCGATATTCATTGATTTCGCAAAAAAAAATTAATTTATTAATTTTAAGCAAACATATTGTTAAATAACATATTATTAATTTTTTGTGGAAAATTTTTTTGTCAGAATATTTTTACATAATTTCGTTTCTTCAAAACTCAATCATATCATTCTACGGCTTTCAGTGGTTTTCGGTATGTGCTTGAATGCAATAGTCATGGTACCATTAAGGTACCATTAGGCGGCTGATAACCTGTATCTTGAAAAATGAAATTTACAGTTACATCCTGAAAAAAAATGATCGTAAATGAAGAATTTGATTTTATTAATTTAGAAATTATGAATAATCTATTCTCCTTTATACAATTCTATTGCGTATTTTCAAATGCTACTTATAATTTTAACTAATTTAGCTATAATACTGAAAAAGACGAATAATTTTCTAAATTGATCCCATTGAAAATAATTAAGTTCTAAAGCGGTACAGTACTTACGATTTTCTTAAATCGTTGCACCACCATTAATTATTTATGAAACATACCTGAATTATTCGAGCACTCGTTATAAAGGATATCTTAAATACGGTTTTTGCGAAGCATTCCGTTCATACCCTAAATAAAATAATGCACGTAATTGCACACTATCATTTTGAAACACTACTGCCGAAGGTTTTTTTTATTCCTTTGTAAATCGCTACCTATGAAAAATGCAATATAGTGATAAATTCTGTGTCGGTAAATTTGACCAAAAGCAGTAATTATTTAAAGCAAATAAACTAAATTTATATATAAAATTATTATATTTGAGGTTTGAACATCGTCTTTCGTCTTCTAATTTGGCGAGTTCCACCGGTTATTGCGTTTAACACATTTATATTAGAGGAATATTTGGAGAGCGGAGAAGCGGAGAGGGATATTTAATAAATTAATCGTTCATATCATTTTTCATCATATTTCACTTTTCGATAGGTCTAAACAATTGCATTTTAATTTTTATAATTTACATATTACCAAATTTAAATATTTCATTTCCTTGTTTGGCTTCATTTCACATTTATTTAAAACATTCTAATGTCGCATAGCGATCATTATGACTCTCTCAAAGTGCGCAAAATTCATGCTTTGTTCATATTCCATAAATATTGCGCACCAATACCAAACGACATTATTGTTAAGGATGTGTAGGAATGAAAAAAAAGAAAAAAAATTTGGAAAAACATGTATGAAGTGTGAAACGAATGTGTGAATCGGAACGTTAAATTTGCAAATTTTTTGTGAAATTTTTTTTACACCGAATTGAACAAAAATTCACGTTGTCCATCATCAAAATGTACTGTGGAAGTTCAAAAAAAATGTACTTTGACGTACTTTAAATGAACTTCGAAGTGATTATCACCGCAATTCTTTCAAGAAACGCGCAGTCCTTACTAAAATGGAACTCACAACGTTGTTGCATGGACAACAACCCAGAGTCCACTGAGCCATTCCATCGCTGGGAACTCGGCGTTTCAAATTTAATAAATAATATGGCACATATTGATATAATTTTTTTTTTATTATTATAAAAAATTTATTTATTTTGTTATTTGTTATTATTTTTATTATATTTGATGATTATAAAAACTTATCAGAGCTATTCGAAAAATATTAACGAGTAAAATTTAACGTGTGGCTATTGAAGAATAAAATTCATTACATTCTTCCTGAAAAAAAAGAAAATTTCAAAAAAAATCTTAAAAAATAAATAAATATTTTCGTAGATTTATTATTAAACAATAGATCTTCAAATCCAATCAAATTTTTTGCAATAAATTCTGAAAATCCTACACATTGTAATAATTTTTATTGCTCATATTTAAAATGATTCGAAGGATTTCCGGTCAAAATGAAGTTGAATTATATATGGCAATATAAAATTAGCTTTTATTTTTTTTATTTTTTCTCCGTTATTTTATTTTATTTTTTGCTTCTTTGAACACTTGACATTCCTATGTGCTTTCTCATTAGAGGTAGAGAAGAATAAGGGAAAATACCATCGAAGTACCAAAAGTTCTAGTTAATTCCAACTGAATTTACGAATTTAAGTAGTTTAGCGTTAAATTATTATGATATTACTGTAAATGTCACTGTGATAAGAAACTAACGAGCAAAAATACAAAAATTATAAAAGTCCTAAAGGAATTTGAGCTGAAAGACTCAGCCAAAGCATTATGTATTTTCCCCAAAAATAATAGTTTTATTTTGTTATTGCTCATTTGGACAAATATTCTAGTTTCACTGGATTTACACCACTGCATTCACCACTGTTACTGACTAATCCTGAGGATGCAATGTGTATCCGCAGGATATAAAAATTTTCCTTTAATGACGCGCAGGTTTAGACTAAAGTCGATCAATTAAAATTAAAATTTTTTATTTTTTAAATCTTAAAACTTAATACTAGAAAAATTTTTGTAATTATTTTTATAATTTTTTATAATTTTTGTTTTTATTTTTATAATTTTTACGAACATTAAATATTAAAATATTCGTTAGAAATTTTTATGCTATATTATTAGAAATAAAATTTTTATTTTTGGGCAATTTGGGCAATTGGGCATTTTTGGAAAACAATATTTTTGCAAAAAAAAAGATTCAGTTTTCTTAACAAATAAGAATGATAATTTATTTTCATCCATATATTTCGAAGTTTTTTTTCTATTTTTCGGAAAAAGTCGAATCAATTATTCCTAAAGTTTAAAATATTGGAACAATAGATATCTTGCGCTACAATAATGTGACATATATGTGAGATGACTGATTACGGATAATTTTGTAAATTCCACGGAAGAAAAGTCTTATAAGGCAGCGGCTCAATGGGTTATTGCTCTCATTGTCGAACCTTAATGAGTTATCACTCATGAAGTTGTCTTTCAAGATTTCGGATAACGCTAGCGATCTATTTATATATTATGCTTATCATCAAGTGATTTCATAACTGAAAATTTGCTTAGTGCGACAGCAAGCCAGTCGTGCAAACCTAAACAAAAGTAATGATCACTCTCTTGGAAAAACAAAATATTATTGTAATAAATTGGTTTCGGCCAAATTGGCTTCCAACAATTGTTTTTCTGCATTTCGTGACAAAATGGAGATTTGTTAATTGGCCGAATGTTTTTTCTTTATATTGCTTCTATTTTGTTGTTTTTTTAAATAAAATTTTATTGTTTATAGAAATCGCAAGAAAACTGAAAATAATACAACAATACAGCAAAACAATAGTTTAAAAATAATTCAAAAATCGTTTATAAAAATTTTTTAAAATTTTAAATTAAATAAGAATGGCTCATTTATTGTGCAAAAAATGGAAAAAAAAATGCCCTTTGACCTGACGAATTTGATTTGTTTAAAAATTATTTTCATTTACGAAAAATCAAAGGAAATTGGGAGAAAATATTTTGCTTCGACCGTTTCTTATAAATATTTTTCCCATTATTCCTCTAAAAAAGAATTAATTTTTTTTCCCGAATCATTAATTTCATTTGATTGAATCCGCGAAAATTTCGCAAATTATGAGAAATTATGAAAAGAAAAAAATGAAAATGAGATTTTTTGTGATTAAAACTAAATATCTCTTTTGAAATATTAAAAAAATTTAAGAATTTTCACTCGATAAAAATTTTGCATATAAATATTAAAAAGGTCTTTTGGTACCAACCTAGTTGCAGCTAATCTCGTTTATCAATAATTTCTGTTTTGTCAACAATCTCGTTTATTTAACACAATAATTATTATCATGAAGACTTTTTTTTTGCAATAAAATAAACAGAAATTATTGATATCAAAGCAATAAGAACGCCGGTACTGAAACATATGTGTTGCCATACTATTATACTATTTTTCATTGATATGATTTGATTTTAAAAAGAAGTATAATGATTATTTGATTTGTCCACTGATCTCCTATCGATCTTTGAGTTTCTATAAAACCGTGGTTAATCTTAATCTCTTGAGATGCATTGATTTCCAGGAGGCCTTATGGACCTACTTTGGGAGTCTCTGGCCTATCATATAAATTTATATAAAATTTATAAATTTAGCAATATAAATTTCCAGTAACTGAAAAAATTTAAATTTTAGCTTATTCATAATAACGAATGAAAACAAAGCATTTCTTCATCAAGATGCTCTGATTAAATTTATCACTATCAATTCATAATCAAATCATCAATTTTATCTCAGTTTCCTATAGATTTTTTTTTTCAATTCATCATTCGCTATAGAATAATTTTTTTTTTGCATTTGATGATTGAGTGATATGTTTCTTCGACTTCAACTCTAAGATGAAGGCATTACAAGTTGAAATGTTAAAGTTGACGCCAATAAATCTATTATTAAAAGCGAAATTCGACTGCTGAATTAATTTATACTTCTACAACTAAGTGATAGGTGAAAAGTTCCAAATAACCAACGTAGACTATCGAATTTATTATCGTTGGTACCATTGATGCTATCAGTTTCTTCACAGCCTATGTCTCCTCGAATTATTTTTATTATTTTATATTTTATTTTACATCGAATTGCTTATTTTGGTGTAATTTGGTGTGGCTGATATTATTAGAATCTCACACAGTTGCATCAATTTCCACTCAAACATTCATGGTATCGTCAAAAAAATTAAGCCAAGCCTTTTGTCATTCAGTGAAACATACCTCGATGCATTCCAAATCTTGTGGCGAATGATATGACACCATAATAGTCAATCAACCTATGGACTGAGGAGATACATCGAATGGCATAAATGGTCCAACAGATGTGCGACGATTTCAAAAATGGCATCAGATAACAATACTATTGCTATTACCTTTACTATTAATGTTAGAAATATATCGGTGTTATTGTTATTATTACTGTTATGATTATTATTATCAATATTTATTTTTTTGAGATTCCTCGCCAGTTAAACTCGCTCCACTGGCTTGTCGCAATTGAGCGATATGCCAGGGAGTCCCTTGGCGATAGAAATCCGGGTGAGTCGCCAGCATCACCCGGATTTTTGTATAGGTTTACTCCTGAGGGGAATCGAATCTCAGCATCTATTGTTTTATTATTCTTACTATTAATTATTACCATTATTGATCATTATTATCATAATTGCTATTAATTACTATTTATTATTTATTATTAGTTTTATTATTATTATTGCCATTACTATTACGATTATTAGTATTATTATTATCGTTATTATTATTGCCATTTTTGTTGTTACTATTATTATTACTATTATTATTATCAGTAATGCTATTAACGTTATAATGTTATAATGTTAATGTTAATATAATGTTAATATTAATATTATTAATATTATTACTAATTATTTTATTGTTATCTATTATTATTATTATTATTATTATTATTATTATTATTATTATCATTATTACCATTTTACTATCATTAACTATTATTTGTTATTTCTGTCATTATTTTTGCATTTTCGCTTAGGATTAAAGCAATTCCCAGGAAGGGATCTGGTTAAATTTCAATTCACGAAAGTTCACCAAATCGGATGGGCCGACAAAAAATTTTTCTAGGGCTGTGGCGTTCTTTCCGGGCACTACGATTTCATAGTGTACCAAATAAGTCATTCATTGTTTCTTGATTTTATTTATAGCTCGGCAGATAAGGATCGCGGAAAGGGAGAGGGGAGGGAGTTGTGAGGGTTAGCGGTGAGGGGGAGGGGGTCAGGGAAAAAATCCTCGAGTCTTTTGTTTTTATAGGAATTTGTTGACCATTAAAAAAGTATGGTACTATGCGAAATCGTTTACTGATGTTAAAATACCCTTTTTTTATTGTTTTAATTTTTTTAGAAAATTTCCTTGGCAAATTTTTTTACCTCTAAAAAAAATAAAACGATTTGAATTTGAATTCAACCAAATGTTCATTTATTATTGTAAATTTAAATTATTATAAGTGATATTATAAGTCGATGTCCATAAAGGAAACAATAATACTTGGCCGTCTTGCCGGCTATATGAATAAGGTTATTTCATTGATTATTAATGCTTGCTTGCTTCTTATCATATATTTTCTTATCATTCTTATCATTTTTAAAAATTATCGTCCTAAGTCTTATCAATTGTGCGATTGCGCAACGCTTAAGATCATTACATTTATCATTTTTTATCCTTTGCTTAATCATAGCAGATAAAGAATATCTATTACTTAGATTATAATCTCCAGCGTTGTGGCTTATCGTCTATCCATTGCCGTATAATAAAAATTTATAATAAAAAAATCGAGTAGTGCTGAAATTCACCCTATACTTCTATTTCCTAGTAATAAAATTATCCAATTGATAAATGAATCGAAGTTATCAGAAATTTTTTGGATGTTAAATTTACTCGGAATAAATACGGAAAGTGTGCTTCATTTGTTGATTATATAACACCATTATTTCAGTTATCCAGTTTTAATAAATAAGTAATTTGATTAAAAATAATAAAATCTTATCAAAAAATTTTTTTTAACTTTTCTTAAAATTAATATTTTTGAATGTTTAAAACATAGAGAACCTTAAAGTTTGCAGATTGAACAACGTACAATTGGAGGAACAACAAAACGGCGCTATTGGTTCGCGGTTGCTGAAGATTCACCTTATTTATATTGGTATAAAAATAAAGGAGATGTGAAATGTTTGGGTCGACTTTGTCTATCTGGTGCAGCATTTACTTTCGATCCTCGTGAGACTGGTCGTTTTGAAATTCAGTAGGAATCTTTAATGGCTCAGTTAATTTGTATATCTTTTTATGAAATTTTTCTTATAAATTTTATTAAGAATAATAAATTTCTAAAAAAATTCTGAAAAGATAATATTATAATTTTGTAAATTTTTAATTTTTTCTTTGATTACTTAATTATTTAGAAAAGGCAGTTTATTAGTATTTATTTTATTTTAAAGTGTTGGTGACGAAGAACATATTTTGGAGACAAATGATAATAAATCACGTATTCAATGGCTTCAGCAGTTGCAAAAAAATCGTCGTCATCATTTCGATAAAAATGATAGTTGTGCGTTGAATATTGTAAGTTTATTTCTTCAGTCATCACATACGTCATATACAATATATATATATTTGTATATTGTGCAGGAACATCAGCTCGATATATCGCTTAGATTCTCCCAAGATTAAATGGGAGATTCCTCAGAAAATCGTAGATAATAAAGCAAAGATCTCGCGAGTCTTCTCCCTCCCAAACAGACGAACAGGTACTTACCAGTCAACCAGATATCTTGGTGATAGACAAGAATCAGAAATCAGCTCTGGTGATTGATATAGCAATTCTAAAACTCTGAATCTCCCAGACCTCTAATAGAGGACTCGAAATTGAGGATGGCCATTACCACCTACAGGGGGATGGCAGAAAAGTTTTTTTTTGTGTTTAAATGTTTTAATGTAATGATAATCTTTGAAAATTCAATTTTTTAATTTTTTTTTAAATCACTTTTTTAAAGCATATTTTATTCGGTTAGGAGATTGTTTCTTTGTCGTCACATTCCTTGACTGATGAAAATAGTCAAGAAAATGCACCGGGTTCGCCTAATATTGAGTCCGCAGAAGATGTTGCGCATAATTCACCGGACAATCAATCGTTGGGCAATGAGTCTGTCGAAGTATGGTAATCTAAGCCTTAAAATATTTTGAGTTCATTAAGATTTTTTCCATTTTAAAAATTTCATAGAATGAATATATGTAATGTACAGCAAAACTTTTATCTCGGTTTTAATTTTTGTAATTTTTTAAGACTCAGTCACAATTTTATTTGGACTGTGAAGGCGAACTCAATGATAAAAGTCTTGAAATGCCTTTATCTGATGGTTCTGGTATTGATTTGTTGCGAAGTATCGAAGCTTTCCTAGAGAAAATTGTCGATGAAACTCATACCAAAGGTAAAAATTTGGAAGAACCGGCCAAGAGAGTATTTGGAAAAGCAAAAGCATCATTAGGGTTAGTGATTTTGTGTTTTTCAAAAATATATCAGTTTTCAATGACAAATTTATTTTGGCTTCGAAATCGTTCCGTCATGTAGAAATTCTTTCTTGGGGTTCATCTAAAATATTTTATAAAATTTAATTAGAAATCAATCAGTTTATTATTTTATTTACATTATTTGCCTACATAATAAAGTAATTGTAGGTCACTCACTCATAGCTCTTCTGGAAAACAATCGTGTGCTCAGTGTAAGGCTGTTAGTTTTATATGAATTTTAATTTCGAATGAAATTAAGATTCAATTGTGAAAATATTAATATTATATTAATATTTTTATTCCTAATTCTATTTTACTGTGAATGCTAATGTTTGTCTTATATTAAATTGTCCAGTTTCTACCAGAAGTTTTATCCTTTTCGCTAAGTTCATTTAAAAATTTTAGCTCATCGAGATAATAAATAATTTGAAAGAGCGTTGTTATGAATTAACTGACGAATTGATTGCTAATCGAGAGTTGGGATCAGTTTTACGCCAAAATGTTCTCAGAGCTAATCGTCAAATTGACACGCTGTCAGTTTTAACAATTTCGGTTTTTAACAATTTTTTTTATTGTTTAATTTCAACTTAATTGCTTCTGCGATTTGAATTTCGATTGATTCTGAAACACTTTCAGTCCTTCTAATATTTTAAATGAAATATGAAATAATATATTGTGGCAGGCAAGATGGAAAAGTGACTTCAGCAAACATTAACCTGACATTCCTTCATTTTAGTTTTGATACTCGTCTTAACGAAGAGATTTTTTAAAACTAGAAATAGCGAGTGCTATTGGAAAAAAAGAAAATATTTCACTAATAAAGTCGTCATAACCTTTAATATTTAATATATCTTTAATAACCTTTATACATATCATTTTCAATTTCAATTTCAATATTTCAATTTTTGAATTCTCGCTAATTACGAGATAAAATTGATTTCGAATTAAAGCTGTTTTTTTTTTAAGGTAGATTTTAGAAATTTTTAGGACGAATTTTAATTATTTCAAGTTTTTTATTAAAATTAGCCAAATTAAGACTCACTATTTCCATTTTCATCGCTTTTTTGTAGTTGTTAAATATTTCGTAAATTTTAAGATTTTTCTTGCCTTCGTACTTTAATGATTAATGCAAAATTTTTTACATTTGTTCTTGGCGGTTTTTAAAATTTCGCATTGTTTCGACATAAATGATATATCGTCAGTTGGCATATCAAGATAGTGGTTAAGATAATTTGATATTTGTGATTTAAAAAAGTTAAAAATTTCATATTTTTTGCATATTTCCAGTAATTCGAAATCTTTGAAATAATTAAAAATAATCAGTTTGAATTTTAAATAATTTGAATTTTATTTATAGAAAACGATTAACAGAGTTGAAAGATTCTTCTGATCGAATTGATTTTATCCTCGAACGAGAATGTCTTCTAACAGCCGCACAAATGAATTCTGTTATGTATAGTAGACAAGTAGAGACATTGAAACAACAAAATAGGTTTTTATTAAAGTCATTTTATTTTTCACTTACTTACACTTAATGCATAGTTGTAGTTGGCTTGACATGTTTTCTTTATAATTCGTTTTTTATTACATTGGATATACTTTGGATATATTCACTTTTTATATGTCATATTTTTATCTTTTTGTTTAAGGAAATTAGACGAACAAAACGAAGCATTGCGAATAGAGATTGAAGCATTTCGTGAATCAGTTAGATCAAAAGAAGCGTTGATCGTAAAAATGTGTGAAGAAGGCACAAGTTCTGTTCAAGATTCTTTTATTGATAGAGGTAATTGTGCTTTATTTTTTATTAGTTATTTTATGTTAAAAACCCGGGTGATGCTAACGACTCATCTCTGTTCTATGGTCAAGGGATTGACTGGCATATTTATCTGGTGCGATAAGCCAGCGGAGCGACTCTAAGATAAAATATAAAAAATTGTAATCTCTTAAAAAGATAATTTTAGAATCGTTGAATGTCGTTGCATTCATGATTCTGAATCATTTATTAATTTTCAGTTTTGATATTTTCTAGAACTTGTTCCGGAAGGAATTCTCATTGATTCTGCTGGGATGAAGTGTGATGAAAGCATGAAGCGCATATTTGATGAAGCTTCTGTATGTGACATTAATGAAATGCGTGATCTAGTTGAAGGTTATAGAAAGCAAAATATGTTTTTGAATCAAGAAGTTTTGGGTAGGTTCAAATTTTTTTTTCTAATTTGTACTGTAAAATAATTTCTCTCTGCCACCAATTTCTTTAAAATTTTAATTACAATAATCATTAAATAGTTGGAATTAGAAGTGCTGTGTTATATTGAAATAATAAATAATTGTTTAGGACAATTATTGATATTGGAAAAAAGGATTATTATATTATTTCATATCTAAATTTACTCAATCTATGACAGATTATAAGAAAAGATTATTGTGAGTTTGTCTGAACTTTTTTAAACTTTATAGATTTACAAAAAGTGATTAAATTATTGGAGGAACGTGAAAAACGTGCTGTGCGACGAAATTTTGACATCGAAGCTTGTTACTATCAAATGAAGAGCCGATACATAACTGTTTTGAATCATTTTAAAACTGAAAATGCGAATAATCATGGTAAAAAATATTTTTTCAAGTTAAATTTTTTTAACTTTCCTCTTAATTAATAATGTATTTCAAATTATATTAAATATTAAATAAATTTTAATTTCTTTGTTTTTTGTTGAGCTTCAGTTGTTGTTTAGTTTCTATTTTCTCTTTAGCTGTTCATCGAAGTGAAGTAATTTCTGCGAAACTTTCAGTGAAATATTACAATGAAAATAATATAAAATTCTTTTATTTTTATTGTCGCTATTTAAGTTCTTGAACCTGGAGTTATTGAAGCACTAATTGATGAAACAGATTTTGCGACAAATAATCGGGTGCCTGGTCGAAGCACCAATGAAAGTAAGTAAATTTTTGAAATCTTGAATTTCTCTCATTTTTTTCAGTTTATTGCAATTTTTTCGAATGTTATTTGATAAATTATTTATTTTTCAGTTCGGTTGACCGATTCTCTTGGGTTTTATTTAACTGATGCAAAAAAACGGCCACTTTTACAATCTGGTGATGTTTTGGATCTTGCTGCTGAATTAAAAAGTATGAGCGACCAAATAATCGGTCGTCGTGACATGGTATTCTACTTGTACTCTTAAAAAATTCGCCTAAATAATAAAAAGGTCAATTTTCCAGGAAAGAAGCCCGCAATATATAGATTGGTTATTGAAATGGGACAGCTTTTTGGTTAATAATGTTAGTCGACCACTAAAACCAAGTTCAGAATTGAAATCGTTGATTAGGAATGGTGTGCCGAAAACGTATCGGAAGCGAGTTTGGAAAAGGCTAATATTTTTTGCACTGTTATTTGCTTCATTCATATATTGCCGTAAATATGAAAATGAATATTTCGCAATAACGAAGGTTATCTGTATAAAAAACCAATAACTATAAATAATTTATATAATTTGTTGAAGAAAATGATATCATGATATTTTGCATTTATATTAAAATAATAAATTTATATCAAATTTATTATTTTCAGCCTGGTCATGCATCTTGTTGGGGACCAGAAATCTGATTTGGGTAATGGGTATTTCGAATTGTTGCTGCGTAAAGCACGGCGCATGGAAGAACGGGAGGAATATGATGGGGCTATGAAACAGGTTTTCTATTGCCGCGATCAATTAATAGAATTAAGTGATAGAAAACCTTATTTTCGTCAATTTGGTTTCCACAGTTTGGTTCAAAGTTTTTACTGTCTGCTGTTTTTTTATTATTTCTAATTTTTTTATTACTTCAAATTCAAGATTTTATCTGACCATTTGTCAGATTTTTTGAAATTTTTTTTGAAATTTTTGTAAACTAATTTTAATTTAGATCGAACTTGATTTGAGTCGAACCTTGCCAACGAACAAATATTTTGATGAGCCTACTTCAGAAAAGATTGGTGTTCTTCGAAAAGTTCTATTTGCATATCGCTTTCACAATAAAACTGTGGGGTATTGTCAGGTTAATACATTTAACATATTTTTGGTTAGAAGTTTGTATTTTTATTGTTAAGAATAAAATTTTTCAAATTCCAGGGATTGAATCGTTTAGCAGCTATCGCTCTTTTATTTTTGGATGATTGTGATGCTTTTTGGTTTTTGGTAGCATGTGTAGAATATTTACAGCCACCAGATTACTACACTCCCTCATTATCTTGTGCTGTTGCTGATCAAAAGGTTGGATATTTGTTTTAAATTATTTCATTCAAGTTCGTAAGTTCGTTCGTAAGAACTAATATCAGACATCGACTTTAGAGCAATTCTGAATTCATCATGTCTGCAACTGATGCATGTTTTTTTCTACGATTTTCATTGAACTTGAATGATCCCTTATCTAATTAATGAATTTTCACATCTCGATTTTCTCTCATTGTAGGTGCTTCGAGATTTGGTTGGCGAAAAACTGCCAAGGTTATCAAGTCACCTAAAAAAACTTGAAGTCGATTTATCAGCGTTCACTTTGAGTTGGTTTCTTACATGCTTTGTTGATGTTTTGCCTCAAACAATTTATCTGCCAATTTTCGATGTATTTTTATATGAAGGAAATAAGGTTTTCATTTTTCTTTTTATAATTTTTCGATTTCTACTCTTTATTTCTAATTCTACTTTTTATATTTTATTTTCTTTTTTGTTATAAATTTGATTTGTTATAAATTTGCATAGGTAATAATAGTCCGTGAAATTTAAATTTTTTTTGATAGGCTTTTCTTATTCCTATTTTTTTCTAAATCATTTAGAATACTTTAGGTACTTTTTCGTTTTGCACTAGCTATATTAAAACTGGCTGAATCTGTCATTCTTGAATGTAAAACAATCGGTGCTGTGCATGCCTCATTGAGTAATATTGCTCAGTACGTCGATGATTTTAGATCACTGGCAGAGGTCCTTTTGTTTTATCTTTTATTCATTCCGAATAGAAATGATTTTTTATCTCATCTATTTCATTTTGAGATTTTTCAAACTAGATTATAATTGTTAATTAATAATTGATAATTATTAATAATTATTATCCCTTTAATAATGAGATTCTGAATATTAATAACTCTAGGTCGCTTTTAACGGTTTAAGCTCATTTCCAATGAAAGGAATCGAAGCGAAAAGGCAATTTTATATCAGTCAGGTTAAATTTTAGAGCAATTTTCACTTATCATTTTTCAGCAACAATTTTTCCGATTTGCAATAAATTATTTTTCCGTAAAATAAGATTAGCTTTATTGCTTTTTAACTTCATTGCAATATGGCGTTTTATCGTAAATCTGTTTTTTAAAGATTTTCAATAGTTTTACAGCTTCGATCTCATCCCTGAAAGTAACAGATTTTTTTCTTATCAACTTGAGATTTGTGATATGTGGTGAATACGCGAAAGGACCTGGATTTTTTCACTTATATTGTTATATATTGTATAATATCTTATTTTAATATTTTTATTTTTTGTATTTCCACAAAAAATATATAAAAATTTAAACATTAACGCATAAAATTTGTAAAAAAATTTTTAACACAAAAAAGAATAGAATATATTACTAAAAAGCAATTTTTTCGTCTGTATTTGGTTTGTTTTGTTGAGTTTTGATGATGGAAGATCTGGAATTGGAAAATTTCGTATCAAGTTTGTTATTAAATTTTTATCAATTGAGCAACACAATGGTCATAATGTATATGAAAAAGGCAATGGTCTGCATCATTGCTTATATAAACAATTAAATTTTCATGGTCGAATTTTTTAGAATTTTATTTTTTAATGAATCTTTGCAAATATTCGTTTTAAGTCTTTTTATATTTATGCAGTTTTTAATTTTAATGGAATGTTTTGTCGAATAATTTCAATTTAATAGGATAATTGAATAAGGCGAACATTTTGTGGACTACCTACATTTTCTCTATAATTGAATCAGTGGATTTGATAGTTATCCTATTTGCTCGTTGAATTAAATAAACCAATTTCGTTGATATCCTTCAATTAGCACAGCTTCAAGGAATAGAATCCAAATATTTATTTTATTCATTTATTGGTTACAATTTTCAATATCTTCTAGGATACTTTTATAAATACCTATTGTATTGCTGTCGAAAAGTGGAGCCTAAGGCTAAGCCTAAATTTTAAGATTTTATTTAGTATGGTTAGGCTCATAAATAGTTGAAATACAACGAAGATAAAAATTTTTTCATTAAATTTCTTAAATTTCTAAATTGAAAATAAAAATATTGGAGTTTGTTTAGTATTATTTCAATATGAATTTTTTTTTTTTAATTTATAAAAATTATTATAAATTTATTTTAAGAAAAGAATTTTTGTTGGTACAAATTTTTATGATACTTAGTTAGTTTTATTTCGCAAAGTTCGAGTAAAAACATAACTCTGATTCAATTTTCGCTCAATTCACCCGGATAATTGAATCAAATGATTCGTTGGTTATCTCAATTACCCGTATAATTGAATCAATATCGTATTGATCCCATTTTATAATTGGATAGAATTTTTTTTTAATTTTTATATTAATTATATTTTTTTTTTATATTTTCAATAATAGAAATGTTGGTTTTTTTTATTTATTTATTTTATTACTCTAATAGTTTTCATTTTATTTCCATTCATAATATTTGATTTTCATTTTATTTCGATGATTTTAGCAAATTTCAGCTAAAAATTACCTTTTTTTTTGCCTTCTTTTTGGTTCGATTGAATTGTGCCTATTCGATTGGGAAATTTTTCAAAAAATAAGGAGAGAAGCGCTTAGCGCATCCACAAGAATCTATTAATAAAGATGAAAACGATGGCGTCGGATCGAATAGCTTGGAAATTTGCGCGGACTTACGCCTAATCGCCGCCCGAGCCACTCTTATCAGTGCGAGCTGTTAGAAAAAGAAGAAGAAGAAAGAGGTAAGAAGCCGAACAGTGATATTTTAACAACTACGAGATCATGAATATTTGCATTCAGTTTTTTAATATTTTTCTCAGAATTTCAATTTTAAATATTTTATACTTATAATTTATATATATATATATATATAGATATATATATATATATATTTTAAATAATTATACATAATTGTTTAATTTGTTACTTAAAGTTCGGCTTCGACTTTAGGTTCGATTTTTTGCCAGCACATTTAGAAAAACTACAAAGTAGTTTTACTAAGTAAAATGAGAATATTATGGTAAACATTAAATGATTAATGAATGCATGAAAAAAAAAAAGAACGTGAACGTGAACGAGAATGGTAAATACGAGTGGTGCTGGGTGAGGTAGCAAAATTGTCGCCAAAATTTATCTATTTTCGATATGCCAATAGGCTGAATTTAACGAACTAAAATGTGGCCAATGTTCTTAGAAAAAAAAAAGTATAATAAATAAAATTGTAATTGTAATTGTCGGATTTTTTTGATGACTACTGAAGTCGTAAGATGATTTATCTGATGAAAAATATTTAAAATAATTAATGAAATTGACGTTAGAAAATTCAAATATCCTTATCGATAACGATTTCCGGTTGAATATTTTTAAGTTTATTTTCGATTTTAATTATTTATTTCCGGTAGTACGGGCGGAAGAGTTTTTATTCACTTGAATTTCGTGAAACGTTCAACTCTATTAACTCTCTTTCACAATGAATTATTTATATCGGCAATTCCGTTCAGCCGGTTAAGCCAAAAATATTTTGCCAATGCGTCGCTTGGTGAGACAAAAAATCGAGTAGCGAATTTGACACTTTTTGGCACTTTTGTTAATTTGTATTGGTTTAGAAGAGAGTAACCTCTAAGCCTAAGCCTAAGCCTAAGCCTTAAAGTTTTGCATAATATATTAGGCTTATAGAAATTTTATTTGCATTCTAGCACAAAGTTTGTTTTTTGCAATGATTAAGCAGTGGAATGTGGTACTCGATATTTAATTACGTTCCCAATTCTCAAATAGTCTCGTCAGCACATTATTTTTTGCTATAATTACTTCTACGATTCGCGTTCAAATTCGCTGAAATAATAGGAAAATCATTCGAAATCTTTCATGTTTAGAAAAAATTTTATGGGAAATATTTTTGAATAAATGAAATATAATTTTTCGTGGATCGTTTGGTATCGCAAGAAAATTCATGCGTACAAGTAAATTTATTTCATGAAATATAAAATATACGGAAGGAAAAAGGTAAAATATATTTTAAAAGATCGGTGATCTTGAAATTCGACCCGTTTTTTTTTCAGAATTTTTTTTTAGAAGCACTCATCATTACTGACTGCACTCGTTCGACTGGCTTGTCGGACTAGACAGGCAATTCGTTTTGGCGATTTTTTTCCGAATTATTTTATTATATTTTTCTTTTCATCAAAAAATAATTCCAATTACTTTGATTTTTTTTAAAGCACACATGAATATTTTTCGCAATTTAATTTTTTTTTTTCCGATCATATTAATAATTCTGAATTAATATGTTAATTTAGATGTTTTTCGCTGAAAAGATTCACGATTAGTTGGCATTTGATTTAGAAAATTTTGTCACGCAAAAAAATCACACGAATTCAAGAAAGAACTTAACTTGATTTCCACTCAAGATTAATTACTTCAGATAAAATTATCATTATCATTATCACAGAAAAAAAAGTAACGAAAAACTCAAAATAATTTTAATCATTTATCATTCATTTCATAAATTTTCTAATTCATCTCTATTTTACTGAGATATCAGTTAACATAGATAATCTGTCTGTGTATTGTTTCGCAGAGAGTGATTTTTTTAGTTCTACTTGCGTTCAGGAGAAAAAATTTGAAAAAATCCGAATGATATTCGGGAATAATCCGTACTTCTATCAGCTTTCCGGATTTTTCAGTTTCGAAAAGCCAAGCTAAGTGAGTCCAACCGGAAATGGCTCTTCTTGTAAAAGATCATCAGAAAAAAGCTCGGATAACGTTTGTGCTGATCTCATTTCTAAGATTTCTTTTTGCAATCCAATTTTTTCATTATAATTTACTTTTTTTTCTTTAAGTTCTATTGCATAAAAAAAAAACCAGTGGATTAGATTTTCTCGTTAATTTTTTCCATTTATCCTTTCATCACCAAATATATTAATTAAGTACCATTTTTAGAGTTAAAAGAATAATAATAAAGAATGATAATTCTAATTTTAATTTTCTTCATCTATTACATTTACGGCCAAATTATTTAGGTTAAATAGATATTTTCAAATTTAAAAATTCAAATTAAAATCAACGATGATCGATAGTTTTAGGAAATTAAACGTACGTAAAGGCATGGACGATTTGTTTTTGGCTAATAATGAGCTTGAGGGTTCAGTGGGTTGTTGCTCATTTGGAGCGTCAATGCTGAGCTCTCTGCAAGAGTAAACCTGCTCAAAAATCCGCGGATGATGCCGTCGACTCATTTGTATCACTTCTATCGTTAACGACCCACCCTGGCACCACCGTAGTTTAAGTCGAACCCGTAATGATGAGGTCTTTTAAAAAAAAAAAAAAAAAGCAATGAGCCTAGCCAATTGCTCGATTTCCTTCTTACATTTTTTTTTTGTTAAATTAAAATTAGATTGACGAAAGATATAAGCGTAATTAAATTATCATTATAAAGGATCGCTATTATGCATATATAATAGGATATATTTATTTTATAACTGAATTTCGTCTTAACGAAGTGCTTTTTGAGTTGGAAAAATTCGAAGCATGAATCTCGCTGACAAATTTAATTTTTGTTGCGCAAAATAAATCAAATAAATTAATCGTAGAAGATGAGCAATGAAGTGGAAGATAGACGACGAGTTTTTAGTATATATTTTTTTTTCGTTATTATCGTTAAAATTATTAGAATTTACTTATTCGAAAACGCTTTCTTATAATCTATAATCTATTTTATCACATATCACATATTTCTATCATATAAGAAAAAAAAACTTAAATAAATTCATGATAAGTAAGTCGAAGTTAAACGAATCTTATTAGCTTATTTATTCTCAATTATTGATAAAAATTTTATCGATAAAATTTTTTGCTTGATAAAAAAATAATTTTAAATTAAGATAAGAGTTGCATTATTTATTGGAATTCATAGGATACAAGAAAGCTTGCGGAATGGTATGAATGATTTGATAACAAAAATTTTCGTTTTCGACAGTGCTAATATACAACTTATTTCGTCACTTATCTATTGTTGGTTCATTTAATATTCCTGGGTATTTTCCCGGGCAAATGTTTATTATTCTTGGATATTTTGAAGAACACATCTCATTTTTTACTTATATTTTTGTAACTTTTTATTATCAACGAAGCTTTATCAATATGTTCAATGTTGCGAGCCAGTCGTTTATTGCTTATTATAATTTTTAATGTTTTCAATTGAAACGAAAAAATTATTTTTATATGATGATAAGGTTGAAATTAATGTAGACGGCTATAATAATGTATAAAAAATAATTAAATTTAGCTTTAGACATTATTTAAAATCTATAAATTTGCTATGAATTCATCCTTGCAAATCGCATCGAATCGGATAAATTATCATTTCTGGCATCGAGAAACATAATTTAATCTCTTATTATTATCGCTATATCGTAATTTGGAATGACAATTTTACGCATTTCGGTTTTATATATTTATTGCTACGTCTCTTTCATTACAAAAAAAGACCCCACTAATTTTTTACAATTACTTATATTTATATTTTTTCTAAGAATACATCGAACTATTTCTAAGCTGAAACCATTGCTCGGCTGACTTGGCTGAAGCGATGAGTCAGTCCAGCGCTATTTGGGCTTTTGGAAAATGAGGCTATTTTCCAGATTGAATTAGAGTCCCAGTATGAGGGAAATGAACTCGCTGAGCCATTCTACTCATTGTATTTTCCTTGCACTATTAATAAAGGCGATATTAGCTTTTAAATTTTAAATTTAATTTAATAATAAAATTGTTGATTTTTTACGTATTGCATATTAATTTCTTTTCGAGGCTCATTTAATGGATCGCTTATTTGGCAAATATTTATTGCGATATTTCATCTATTTTTCAATCATATTCACAAAATTTTTGTGATGAATTTGTTATCATTAAATATTTGATTTGACAAAATTTTACAAATCCTTAGAATTTTTTATCTAAAAATTTATCACCTATTATTTTGAAAATAGAAAAAAAACTACAAAAGAAATTTTGAAAAAAATTCGAACATAGCAAATTCGATCATCAGTTACAAAGAGCTCATTAATCCGGAATCTTTCATTAACCTTATGGATAGCGCCGTCTAAAATATTGGTGGAATATGATCGTTGCACAAAATTATCTTACGTTTGAATCCCTATCATGCCGCTTTTTACTCAAATAACCAATGGAACTAATCAAATCAGAATTTATTGAAAATAGGATAAATGTCAATAAGCTTCGTAAAATTATCAATTTATTCTTTTTTACAATTATTTTTTTAAAGATTTTTTAAAAATTTTCTTGTAAAAATTATGAGTAAAAATTTATAAATTTATAAAATTTATAAAATTTTGTGGAAATAATATACTAAATAATTTAAAATTTTATCTATTTTAATCTATTTTTATATTTTTTTTTCTTTTTTTTTTAAATAATATTTATAACTGAAAATAGCTAAAGTTTTACAATGGGTGGAGTTTTTATGTTAAAGCGATATTCTTATATAATAATTTAACTTCATTTTTGGTTTATTTAATGAAGTGATCGTTGTTTAAATACTTTTTAAAAATCCTATAAAATTTAAAACGATTTTAATTTAAGCAAATTCTTAATTTAGAAGAATTAATTTTTTTTAAAAAAAGATAATCGCTCGTATCGTTTTTATTATCAAATCAAATTATTTCTCATTATCGTTTTCGAATCGTGTAAAAATCGGAAAACTAAAAATCTCTTATTTGTAGGGGGAAAAACGATGTTTTCTGGATATCCGTTGTATCGAAATTCGCCAATAATTTGGCCATCAATATTGCCACCTTTAAGCGCTTTAGCATCGCGAGAAATGCGCGTTTTCGAAGAAGGTTTGTACTGTTCGTTCATCGACATTCATAGATGTGATTTGAATCTGAAATATTCCTTTGCAAGAAAATATTTCAAGAAAATGCAAATGGATTCTCCAGCATTGCCTCATAATTTTCGCAAAATGGAAGATTATGAGAGTACCGATGCTGAGGTTCGATTCCCCGCAGGATTAAACCTGTCAAAGAAACCGAGTGATGCTGGCGACTCACCGGGTGTTTCTGCAGCTAATTATTGCCTCAAATTTATTACTTGAAGTCAACAGGCCAATTGTAATAATAAATCTTTTTCTATAATTAAACATTTCAATTGTTTTTAAATTAGCGGCCAACAATAGGCATAATTTTTTCGGAAAAAAACTCATTTTTAAATGTTTGTTATGTTTGAATTTTTGTGATTATTCTCGAAAATATGAAATTTTTAAATATTTTAGAATTTAATGGAAAAAAGAAATTTTCATTTGATGCGATCCGACAGATTTCAAATTTGACTCCATCAGCTTGTAATTTTTTCTTTATTTCTGGTTTTATTCACATTTAATGAGAATTTTTTTCTTCTTAAAAAAAACCCTCAGCATAACTGATTAGACTCGCTCCGTTGGCTTGTTGCTCCGTTGCACAAATATCGCTGGGCGATAGAAGTCATCCATCACCCAGATTTCGGGTGAGTCGCCACTTGCATCACTTGGATTTTTGGGCGGATTTACTCTTACTAGGAATAGAAACTCAGCATCGACACTCCGAATTGAGCAACAACCCACTGAGCCATTCTACCATATCCGAACAAATGAAGAATAATGAGAATAAAATAATTGAATAATTGGGGGATAAGATAACTCAATGGATTGATTGTTCAATTGCGCCAATGGCGAGATTCCATTCCCCGCAGGACTCTCTGGCATTTGTCTAGTGCGACAAGCCAGCGGAGCGAGTTTAATCAGTAATTGTGAGGACTGTTAAAAAAGAAAAAAATTCAATGCATCGATTCCACCTGAAATTCAAAAAAATGAAAAATTCCCAACAATAAAGCCTAAAACTTTACCGATCATTAATGGATAAATAAATTTCGAAAGAAATGCTATAAAAAATCCAGAAAATTTATGAAATAAAATAATTTTAGTCAGTTCTAATCATAATTTGGATGGAAAGGATGTATTTGATTTGAGCAAAAATTATCCATCGACGATAGAAGACAATATGTCAAAAAGAAAGCAACGAAGAAATCGAACAACGTTCAGTATGCACCAAGTAGATTCTACTCCTTCTTCGTCTTCTTTCACCATTCACCATTCACCATTCACCATTCACCGTTTCTGGCTTAGACTAACCAATTAAGAACTTTCAATTAAGAGGATCATCACGTTAAGAACGAGAGAAAAGTTTTATTTTAGTCTGATATTTTTAGTGACAAATTTTACTCCTAATGGACGGCAAAAATATAAGATGCGGTGATTTGATTTTAATGAAAATAACGCGTGTCTCATTTCACCGTCCTATTCTATAAAATTATCATATCATAAGAAATTTATCATATCAAAATATCATTTAATTTCATTAGATAATTAAGAATTAACCGCAAGAAAAATAACTCATTTTTTTGCCAACTTTATTTAAGTACAAACTAGTGCAACTTTTACAATTTATAATTGCGAAATTAATTAAAAGGGAATTAATTATTTTCAACGTAATTTTCCTTTATTATCCATTTATTGCAATAGAGCAACACGAAATATTGGGGAGTAGGATGGCTTAGTAAGTTATTGCTCAATCTGGAGCGCCGATACTAAGGTTCTATTCCCCGCAGAATCAAGCCTGTCCAAAAATCCGAGTGATGCTGGCGACTTACCTGTTTCTATTGCCAAGAGACTCTTTGGCATATTTGTCCAATGCGACAAGCCAACGGGTTTAACCAGTAATGGTGAAAACTCTTTAAAAAAAATAAAATATTAAATAAAATATTTAAAATATCACTGAAGAAAAGGTTGTCGATGGCGTCTTGGATATTGTTAGTAAAACTATCGTTTCCAAGGGGTACTGATGACTCATCTGAAGCGGTACTGATGTACATACTGATCATAAAGTGGCTGTGACTTGCTGGCAAAATTTGTCGGTTCTGATAAGAGCTTATCAGATGAATGAAGCTAAGCCAGAAATGATGGGTATTCGAAAATGTGCTCATTTTTCCATGCAAAAAAAATTAATTTTCTGTCGCTTTTTCTCTAAAAAATTTTTTGATTAATTTATATTGCAAAGAAAAAAGAAAAAATTCTTTGAAATTATTAAATGTAAAATTTGATTTGTCTTAAATTAAAAATTAAATAAATTCTATATAAAAGATAATTAAAAAATTGGATTATTTTAAGAATTATAAAATTCGAACAAAGTGTGAAATGCTTTTTTTTTCTTTTCCCCGTATATTCGGTTAATAAACTTATTCATTTTCTTATAAATTAAATTTATCTTACTCGCTAACGAAGTTAATAAAGAAAAATAATAATGAAGAGAGTGTTGTTGCGAAAATTTTTCCTCAAAAAATCTCATAATTTATTGCAAATTTTTAATATTTTTACGCAAAATTTAATCTTATCAGTATTATTATTAACATTTTTATCATTATTTTCGTTAGTATTATTATCAATAGATTATTATTATTATCATTTTGTAATTATTATTATAAATTTTTTTCAGTGCAAAATCGATAATGACTTTTTCTATAAATTGATCATTATTTTAAATTTACATTAATAAAGCTTCATAATTTAAATTATTAAGTTTTATGAAAAATAGAAAATTTTTTGTTGCAATTTTTTCCCTATGAAATATATGGCTTATGGCTAAAAAAATTTTCGCCGTATTTTGCAATATTTTTGAGACTACTAGAAAAGACATTCTTGGTGTTGGCAGATTGCAAGCCTACAAATATTTTAATATACTCACTTATCGTTCAATAATTCGTGGTAGGCTCCATGCAAAGCTAAGGTTAACTATGCTTTCGATTAAGAAATATGCTTTCGATTTTAGTTGGACCAGTTGGAAGATGCATTTCAAAAATGTCACTATCCCGATGTGTTCGCTCGTGAAGAATTGGCTATTCGAATTCAATTGCCTGAAGCAAGAGTGCAGGTCGATAAAATTTTCTATGAATTTTTCGAAAATCCGATTATTTCCAAAAATCATATTTATTTAATCAAAGAAATATCTTTTATTAATTTTTCGCAATCAATTTTCAGGTTTGGTTCCAGAATCGTCGAGCTAAATGGCGAAAATCTGAACGAAATGATAGGCAAAGCGATCAGTGGATTCAGCCTATAATTACTGGCCCCTCACTAAATGGCGATAATAATTCCAATTGCTTAATTGTTCCAACAGTCAGCCAGTTTCGATCTATCGAAGCGCTAACGAATCCGTAACTCTCCCACTAGTTTTAAGCCTATGCCTAAGCCTAAGCCTATTTAATAAATTTTTTAAATTTATTTTAATTGAAAATAATTTTTTATTTGAATCTCTTATATTAAAATAATTCTTTTTCATCTAAAATTTCTAGTTTGGTGATTAGTTTAACTGGCAATTAAGATGAAATTATCTTATTCTTATCATGAAACATTGTCATTGTCATTGGTAGATCGCTAGCCTTTCGCAATTCTTTTTTAATAGCAGATTTAGTCCCTAGTCCCAGATGATAATAATCGAAGCCATCACATACTTGAACCCTTCCAAAATCGTCTCAACATCACCCCGCTATCTTCTCTTGAGGTTTATTAGGATGAAATTAGATGTTGTCATGGAAAAAATATATTTTATTAAATTACAGATATTTTAAAGAACTAAGAAATTAACGCTAAGAGATATTTTTACATTTAGTCCCTCACATTCATTTGCTTTTTATTATTAAATTGAACATTATAGGAATTTGCGAATCTACGAATTTTTCTTAATCTATGATATTTGTTGTGGTTTTTTTTTTTCCATCAGATCCGTGGATTAACGCATATCGCAATACTTGGTTAACCCTACGATGGATGGTATCAAAGGAATAGAAGAATTGGACTGATACAATATAGCCAGCGTAGACGTCGGTCATATAGGGGTTTAGACGGTGAAAAAACCAATGGCTTCCATTACTCTCAGGTATGGCTAGGCGTTAATTCGAGCGACTTGGGAATGTCTTACCCTTAGCCAGCGCAGCCAATGCCTAACCAGTAAGAGAGCTGTTAAAAATCTACTTGATCTAATTTGACGAAAATCAAATTTATCTTTTTTTTTAAATCTATTTTTTAATTGATTATATATTTTATTTGACCTCATAAATGTTTATAAATTCATATAAATTAGATTTATTTATTGAAAACCAGCCAAACAGAGCGACAACGCCATGTGCTGATATGTATTGATAACAATAGTTAAAAATAAATAAAATTTAGAAAAATAAAAAAAATAGAAAATATGACAAAAATTAACAAATTAAATAGGAATTAATAAATTTTTTTGAAATAAATAATAGCAGCAGAATTCTGAAAATGGATGTTCTGCACAAACTGGAAAGAAGCTCTGGTTAGATTTTCGAGGGCTGCATTGTTGAATTTTTCGAGAAGGGATCCACTTGGCGATAGAAGCACAAGTGTAAATCGCTAGGATAATCTGGATTTTAGAAAGATAGATTTATTTGTGTTGAAAATAAAACCTTAGCATCGGCCTTCCGAAATAACAGCAATCCACCCACTGTTTGAGCTGTTCAATTTATTTTGGCATAAAATCCAAGTAGAGCAATTGCAATGCACCTAAATGGCAACAATGTGGATTTAGGAAATTTTTGAATCAAAATGATAATAATATTCATGAAATCTATTCAAATTTTTTCTAAAAATAAATATTGATAACGCAAAACCACATAAATTATCAATTTGCTGATAATCATTTCCTATTGCTTATCAGAAAATTAGCAATTAGCAATATTCGAATTTTTTTAATATTTTAGATTTTTTAAAAATTTTAAAAGAATGAGAAATATTTGAAAGCATCTCATGATTTAAGAATAATGAATAAATGGATAAATTCTTCTAGCTGCTTAGAACTTTGCTGATTTGGTTCGCTTCACTGGCAATTAACATACGATTCGATGCCATTCCTGAAATTAGCTGAAGCTATTATTCCTTTTACCACTATCCGCGTGCATCGTTGGTGTCACTTATGCGTTCAAAATTCTCCTCAAACCGTATTATTTCAGACTTCGTCGATCATTTTCGCTTGCAAAACGACCTATCGAAATTCGCATAATGAATAAATATATTGAAAATAATTAAGAATTAAGAAAAAATTAAATTAGTTCCAATTTATTTTGAATTTTTTTTTTATAAAAAAATTTTATTTTGATTAAATTTTTTTCGAAAAAAATTTAAATTTTTTTTTTCATAAAAGAATGAAATTGATGTTTTCATTTTAAAAAATGAATAAATGAATATTAAAAATAAAATATTTAATTTGTTTTTAAATTTTCATAAAACGAAATTAATTCATCGACAAATAGCAACGCTCATAGCGCTCATAAAAATATTGTAGATTTTTGATTTGTAGTTGTTTGACAATTAGTTAAATCTCTACTTATTATTTAGAGAAGTAATATATCATTTGAAGAGTATCTTTGAAAACACTGCAAAAAAACCATTCTTGAACCATTCTTGCCTAAGGTGTACTCTACAAAACGTACAGAACCTCACATAATTGCATTCATCCATCTTCACTCCAGTACCATCTCTAAAGAATATTTTATAAAGCGTCTTCTGGGCTGGTTAGGCCATGTTCTTCAGCCATCGCATTCTCGCTATTTGCTAAAGCTTATGACGGAATGCGTCAAAAGCGCGAAAGTCCTATCAAGAACTGGCCTAATATAGTTGAGAGAGATTCGTAATGCATAGGCTACCTAGCGAGAAAAAGGCTTTAAGGATAGAAAAAGCAGCGGTGCGTCAATGCATCGGATCAGAAGTCTCGGAAGCGTATCCAATCCTAGTCGTCAACAGAGCGAACCAAACCGATGGCGACAATGGAGATTAAGAAGAAGAATTATAAGAGGTTTCAAAAACAATGAAGGAAAAGGATATGGTTTAGGTAAGGAATAAAGTAATGGTGAGTAACGGTAAACCAGTGCAGTCACAGGAGAAAGTAAAAGTGGCAGAGACAAATAGATATAACCTAAATTTGGAAATAGAGCTATAAATACCGAATTGCAGTTCGGATCCACATTGGTACTTGCAACTTTATTCGCAACAGTCAACGCATCAAGCGATTCTAAAGAGATGAAAACGAGAAATTAGCACGACAGATTGCAAATGAATCGAGACAATTGCGCGTATATTCCTAAAGTCATTATCAGAAGACAAATCTTCAGCCGAAACACATTTTCTAACTCTTTTGAATATTTTTCATGAATCTATGAATACACGAAAAAAACAGCGTATTTATCAAAATGTTTATCAAAATATTTACAAATATACTGCGAGAGAAATATCATTTATCTACGACATTTTAGCGTAGCGCAAATATCATATATGAAAAATTATGTTTTAAATTCGCGCAATTTTTGTCGTGGTCCCATATTCAATTTTGACTCCATTTGATTTTTTTTTGTGTGGCTAAAATTTACCTTATTTGTGTAAAAGTTGGTCTGTATTGGCTGATAAATGACAACTGATAATTGACCAACTGATAAGGGTCTTTAGTCATTTACGGGGACTAATTTCGTGAACAATTTTCTCAGTTTTACTTTCAAGATTTAATTTGTCGTATATAGTTTTCTGCATAGAAATTCGCATTACTGCTGGTTTCGTTGGCTTTAATCGCGACTTGGTGACTAAACTAGCTAAAGGCTTCCAGGGCTGTTGAACCGGTACCATATATAAAATCATTCATGTTCTCGCCCCGTCCTCCTTCCCTCCCCGCTTAAGAAACGCTGAGTCCTCAAGGAGTCGTCTGATCGCCTGGAGTGCTCTCTCCCGACCTGCGATCGTTGGTCAAAACCTCGTAAAGCTATTTGACGATTTGTTGCAACCTTATCTTCTTTCTTTTAAATTATAAATGTTAAGTATTAATTTGGTTCAGTGAATTGTTTCATACTGAAATTTCACCTCTAGTAAGAGTAAAATACCTGTCTTTAGAAAATCCGACTGGTACTAGCGATTTCCTTCTACCGCCAAGTGACTGGCAAAAATCTTTCTAGTCCAGCAAGTCAGCGGAGCAAATACTGAAAGCATAAAAATAGAGCGACGTTTGGTGGAGTGTGGTTCGTAAAAGAAACTTGTTAGTTGAACTAGAATTTTTTTTTTAAGAGTTCTCATCATTACTGGTCAACTCGCTGCACTGTCTTGTCACATTGAGATGAACTAGAATTAAGGAGTTCTTTTTTTTATTTCCCTTTGAATAACTTATGGATTTTAATTTTTTTTCTTTGATAAGTATTGATTAAAACTGATAAGCATTAAATATGTTAGCTTCATCTTAGCATTTTTTTTTGATATTTTCTTTGATATAAATGAAAATTTTTCTCGTTTTTAATTTCCCACAATAATTCATTAATTGCTGAATTTTCAAATTATTTTTAGAAAAAAAAAACAATCATAAGAATTTCTCAAAAATGGCTGATTTAATCGAGGTATTTTTTGAATTAATTAATTACGTATTTTAGTTATATATATATTTTAGTTATTTTTTATTCATGTGGATTTTTATTATTTTTATTATTGTAGGCGTTTGAAGCAACTATTATGAATGCAATGGATTTATATCCAAGCATGTTTGATTGCGTAAAATATTTTTTTCCAAATCGATCTCTCAAAGATTTACTAATGGAATTAGTTGAATCGAATGAATTAAATCGAAAAATAGCTAAGGAATTCGCTGATCGATTTTTTGTAAAAGTTTTATTGACTACACGAACTGCATTATCGGCTTTTGCTCTTGAAAATGGGTATTTGATTTTTCATTTTTATCTATTGGTTTTCTATAAATCTAACGTTATTTTTGAATGAAGGAAATTTTAAAGTTCAAAATATTTTCAAATTTTTATTATTCATTATCAAAAACCAATAAGAATATTATCGAGTAATATTTTTGAATGAAAAATTAGATTTTGTGTTTTAGAATTTTCGTCGATATTGTTTCACCAAATGAATGGGAACCTTTCGTGTATTGTAATGGTTCATTGTTGAAGAAAACAGTCATTGATTGTTTGGTATTATTGCATTTGGCATATGAAGCAAGGTTAATTTTTTTAATTGAATTATTATTATATATATTTTTATATTTGTAAATATTTTTTAATATTTAATATTTTTTTAAAATATTTTTAATGTTTAAATAGTTCATTATTAACCTTTAATATTTGCGATGAAATATAAATAAATTTTATTAATCTTTAATATTAAATAAATAAATTTGCATTCGATTAAGAATGAAATTATATGATTTGTTGAATCCAGATTTTAGATCTGTTCCAAATTTGATATCAGCGCATAACTTAGATCAAATTGAAGTTCTTCGTTCTGCAGCCGCAATGCTTATTGGAACGATTGGTAATTTTTTTAATAATTCATTTTGTTGAAAAAATTTGAATAATTATTTTGTTTAAAAATTCTAAAAATTTTCTGTTTGCAATTGCATTTTTTGTATTGATTATGTTCTTATTGTCCTCTTTTTCAGATTTTAAACAGTTTGGCTTTTTATTGCCTGAAATCATCCATGAAACTTATGGAGTGGTATTCTTTTTAATGTTTCTTCTTTCGAAAATTTTCTCACGAAAATTTTCTTCTTTTACCAAAAAAGGGATCACAAATATCACCTTATTTGATATAAAATTATTCGAAAATTACTGAAATTTCACCATTAAATGCGTTCGTATTTAAGCCCTTTCCTCGCAAACAAGATATGAAAGATTGTATCAATCGGCGAAAGGATTGCTTTATCGTTGAAAATAATAATGCTTTAAACGAGGTCTTAATCTACTTTATTTATTTATAAAAATTTGATTTATTTGGTTTATTTAATTTGCTTCATTTTGGATTGTTGTAAATCCAGTTTTTCTATATTCTTTCTTTTTTCAGGTAAATATGGAGGTAAATTCTGAATCGGCTGAATTCATTAATGCTTGTGATCATTTATTTTTAAGGTTAAGCAATAATGACTGTGATATTCAAGAGATACAACGGTTAACAAATAATTTCTGTAACATCGGAAATCTCAACATCGATTTTCTCCATCGGTTTGGTTTCAGATTTTATCGCAGCAAAATTTTTGTTATATTATATTTTTGGACAAGAATTTTATAATTTTGATAAAACTATTAAACATTTAGATAAAATTTTCGTCATAATCCAAAAGGATTAATTTATCAAATGTTCATTATAAATGCAAATACAAAAAATATGAAATTCTTTATAAATATGAAATAAATATTCTTTTAGTAGCTTCGAACCTTTGGTTAATTTATTAAAAGTTGACGATCTACACTTAGTCGACAGTTATTTGCGACTTTTATGCAAATTTTTTATGAATTCACAGGACTTGAATAAAGTAATGCGAGATTTTTTCACGTGGTGCATCGAAAAATATAATTGTCTTCCCGAATATAGTGAGAAATATATGGTGAGTTTTAAGAATTTAAGAACTCTCATGATTTGGACGAACAATGATTAACTTTTGACTTTTGTATTAATGATGCCAATTTTTGAAGACGACAACTATTTCATGGCTAAAATACTGTTGGATCGATAGAAGCATAAATAGAGCAGTTTAACTACTTTGTTCAACAAAATTTCATCTTAAAAGTCCATGATTCTTATGAAACTAGTTATTGAAATAAGTTTCTGAACTGAAATCTAAATGTGCAGTTTCTAAAATAGATTTTTCTTTTTGTTTAGAATAATTTGAAAATTATATTAATTCAGTTTTTTATTTATCGTTTTTTTAGAATTATGCAAACGAATTATCAATCACGATCAATAAATTAAGTAATTGGGCTCATTCTGATGAAAAATCTGAAGCGATTTTTTATTCTATTTATAAAGAGGTTATTATGTTTATTATAATAATTCTTTAATAAGTTTTTGCTTTTGTATTTTTTGTTTTCAACAGTTATTTATATGGAAGAATACTTAAGAAAATTAGTTTTTTCATTTTTAGATTGCCAGTTTTGTTTTCATTTCACCTAAGAAAACTCTATGGATATTACTTTCTCAGTGTCTTGAAAATCAAACTATTGTTCCAAAAACAATCAAGGTATATGATTTTATTTTGCAATAATATTTATTTTTTACAAACTATTTTAAATATAGATTATTGAAGTTTTAAAGGTTTATTTTGTTTTTTTAATATCCTTTGTAAAATTAATTTTTTTTGCTTAAAGTTTATAATTTTTTATTAAAAAAGTTATATGGTAAAGATTTATAAGTTTCGGCGGTTTTCGTAATTATTTTGGTAAAAAAATTTATTTCTATAATTCAAATAATTAGAAATGAAAATAATAGAGGTATCAAAAAATTTTTCAGCTTTTTCGCTTATTACCTTCTTTATTGGAATTAAATGTGAAAGACCCTACATCAGATCATGATGTACGTATTCCTATCGTTCTATTTGCATTGAGGTCTGATATTTCTAATATCCATTGGTGTAAAATTTACAAATTTCAAGCTTAAGATTTTCACTTTCAGATTATAAGTGTTAAGCAAGAATCAATCATTGAATTTTTTTGCATTTAAAGTTTATTTCATTTTTTATAGAAAATTACTTGGAGCTGTGGAAGAAATTCTGGAAGATAAGGAACGAGATGTTGGCTCAAATTATGTTTATTTAGCTTCTGCATTATCGCGTATACACTATAAGACATCAAAGAGTAATATGTTTCCATAATCTTCTATTCAAATTATTTATTTGAAAATCTGAATTTGCTTTCTCATATTTTTTTCATTTTTTAGTCTCCTGGATTGATTTGTCTAATTCAGAGTTTTTAATGTGAAATCGTAATTGGTTATTTTCTAGGCGTAACTTCGTCATATTTTTATATTTTATATTTTTAATTAGTCAGAAATTTAATTGCAGATAGCACCGATTCAAATGAATCAATTATAAATAAACCTGTGCTTCATCAAGCCATTGTCAGTGGCAATGATATTTTTTTCTATTTGGTACTTCCTGAACTTTTCACTAGTAAACATATGTGCTATATGCTTACGCTGATTCTTCGAATGTTGTCCTTTTCTACTTATCAACGTACTTCTCTCATTTGGTCGAGTCACATAAAAGGTTTTTGCATTTTAATCTTCTTGTACTGTCTTGTTTTTTTTTTGGTGCAGAAGAATACAGAAAAGTTTTATTATTGAAACATTTTGTTTAAAAAAAATTTTAGAAAATGATGATAAGCAAATATCTGCACCGGGTTTGTTGCTATTATTAGCTGATATGAATGGAGCAAAGCAAAGTTCCGAACAAATCAGTTCATTATGTTTTGCATGTCTTAAGGCTCTAGCTATAAGATTGAGAGGTATTCTATATAAATATTTCTATAAATATTAATATAAATATAAATATTTCTTATATCGTTACTTCATCCTTATAAGAACGTTATTAGAAGGTCCTTACTTTATCTGTTATTATTTTAGAAGATAAAATCGTTCTGGATGAGGAAATATGTGGTTTTATTTTGAAAAAACTCAATAATTTTTACTGGTCCGTTAAATATGCTATTGTTTCATGGTTTTTTGATATACTGCAGTCGCCAAAACGCGAAGTTTGTTAATTTTATTTTTATTCGGAAACTTTTAAATCGAAAGGTTCGTATGACATCAAAATGGTTAGTGATTATCATCCACTATTTACAGTTTAGTTTCCGCTGCGTTGTTAGTAAAATGAGACAATTTTGTCAGAAAATCATTTAAAAATAGAAATACAAATGAATCCTCAAGACTAGTTAAAATTTTAATCGCAAATTCACTTCTGCCAAGGCCGAACGACGATGTTTGGGGTGTTTTTTAGGCATTCGCTCATATTACATTATCAGTTAGCTATAGCTATAATAAATGCAAATGCAAAGATTTTTGTATTTTTATAAGCAAAATCAGAATATAGATGAATTTATTTTTTAAATGAATTTATGAATAAATAAATTTATTTTTTTCTTCAACTTTGTCTTGTTTTTACTTATTTCGTTTATTTTATTTAGTTTTTTCCCAAAATATTATTGTGAATTTTTATTTTTTTAGGTTCCTACTGGTATATTTCTATCACTTTCACCTAAATGTCAAAAAAACTTTGTTCAAATTATTGTTGATTTTGACTTTTCTCCAACAACATGCTTCTTACAATCAATTTTTGAGCTAGCATTTGTTGATAGTCAGCTAGCTCTCGAGCTAATTGATCAAGGTGCCATTTCATTGATTTTTTTTATGTTTTTGACAGTAAAAAGTAGTAAAATGAAAATGCCAATGCGCAAATGTACTAATGATTATTTTTAAAATTACTGAAATATTGAAATGAGTGAAAACCTAAATTGATCGAAAAAATTGTTTTAGGATTTTCAATTACTCCATTAAGAAACAATTTGGGCGTAAAAATGGCTCAAGCAGTTGTTGATGCAATGCCTGATGAAATCGCTAGTGATAAAGTGATTGCTGTTTTGGATATAATAAAAGCTTTAGTTGATTTATTCGATCCACCAAGAGATTCCATGTCTCATATTGAATTTTCCGAGAGCTCATTTTATGGTATTTTTTTGAAATGTAGAAATTATAGAACAATTTTTTTATAAAGCTTTATTTATCAGTCGTTACTTTTTCCATTGTACTTTTTGAAGAACATTTTAAGTAATTTCAGGCCTTCGTCTTATTGAACCATTACTAATCTTCGGCGATGCGGTACTTTGTGCTTACTTAGGACATGATGAATTTTCTCCAGCTCACGGATTTCGCGAATCTTTATGTTTTATTATGTTTTTCATGATCATAATTTTTTTTTTAAGAGCGTTCATCATTGCTGGTTAAGTTCATTCCATTGGCTTGTTAGACCAGGCAAAATTTGCTAGGAATTCATTTGACGGAGCTATGGGTGAATCATCACCAGAGTTTTTAAAGGACGTTTTTATTTCCGCTGGGCGCAGAATTCGATATCGGTGCTTCGAATTGAACAATAAGCAACTAATCCGTCCATAATAAATAAGAGTTATAATAGTTTCCGCATTATTTATACAAATTTTTTATTGATTTTAGGTTGCGGATATTTTATTAAAAAGTTTTTGTCGGCTCGTTCGAAATCACATGGATCGTGAGATGGTTGATTTGCGGCGAAGTAATCGGAATTGTCAAACTGAAATTCGGTTCCTTCATTTTTTTTTTTTAAATAGTTTTCACCATTACTGGTCAAACTCGTTCCGCTGGCTTGTCACATTGGACAGCTATGCCAAGGAGTCTCTTGGCGATAGAAATACAGGTGAGTCGCCAGCATCACCCGGATTTTCGGACAGGATTACTCTTGCGAGGAATAGAACTTTAGTATCGGCGGTCCAGGTTAAGCAACAACCCACTAAGCCATCCTTAATTTTACATTATTTGTATTTTTGTTGTAGTTGATTCATTATCAACTACTAAATAAATTTTAATTTTTAATTTTTATTTTTAAAAACTATTTGCTGCTAATATTGGTTGAATTATCGTGACACTGAAGTTTGCTTTAGTAGCATTCTATTTGTTTAATTTAAGAGCTTTTCAAAAAGAAAAGTTAAAAGTTAATCTATAGAGATAACCGTGGCTTGCTGTGAATTTTATTAGCGTTGGATTAAATAAGAAATTTGAAATTTCTTGGAAATTTTCCTTTCCTAAACGATAAGTTTAAATATGAAAGGAGAAAAGTAAATTAAAGAAAACTACTGTTCGCATTATTTGCTCGTTTACTTCTTTTAATTTTAAATTATATAACCTTATAGAGTTTATATAGCGCTGAACAAGAGTTTTTCAGTGATGTTCGTCCAATTCCTGAAAAAGTTATTGTAAATCGTTACGCTAGGGTCAGTGTTCAAGCTGCTCAACTATTCTGTTATTCATGCATTATAAGTCAGCATGTGAAAGGAGTTAGTGTTCTTTTTTATCAGTTATTACTTGCTGATTTTATCAGTTTATATGCTTCATTTATTATTATCATCGTTATTGATCTTTTTTGCCTTTAAATTTGCTCAGTAGTAATATTTATCATTTACTGGTCAGAATAAAATATTGTAAAATAATATTACAAATATTTACTGAAAATTATTTTTTAGGTGCCTAAAGATTTGCAACTGCTCCTTTTAACATTGATTGATCATCATAATGAATTGCGAAATATGGTTGCTGGTCCCATTCTTGATTTTATGGAGACCAATTCTCGAGCCGTAAATGAATTTAAGATATTTTTATGATTTCATTATCAATATATCGAAATAATCATAATCATAAATATATCGAAATAATAGCTTCTCATACCAATAAAAAAAACTGTTCAGTTAAATTATAGGGTAAGGTCGTGCATGCATATTGTAATGTGGAAAGTAATATTGAAAAAACTGAATTGCCCGAAAAGAATGCAAAAATAGTCAAAATTGGTGAAAAAGAGACGAAAAGCAATTCGCGAACAGCTGAAGGTTCAGAATCGGAAAACCAGTCCCAAATAACTTTGAATTCAAATTCTCACAATCGTAGTCGTAATAAACGTCGAAAAAAAGAAAAAAATTCTGAAAAAGATACAAGTGAAGAAAGCAACCTCACATCCGCTGCAAATCGTCTGTTTCAGTTAAATATGGTTGACGGTATGTATTGAGCAAAATTTTCTTATGTTATTTCTAATAATCTTATTTTGCCTTTAGTGTATATTTCAATGTAATTGGCATATATATTCAGGCTTCATCTTCTAATTATTACTGATTTGGCTGGTCTCACTGGTTATTTCAGAGTAATTCACGGAATAATCTGAATTAAATTAGATTTCAAATGGGCACTATTAAGACGGAAAATTATAAATTTTAATAAATTATAGTGGTTTTCTTTACTCATTTTGTAATGTTGGCTTGTGTTCTAAATGAAAGATCATAGGTTTAAAAATTTATTTAAAATCTATTTACATTTTGAAATTAATCTTTGATTATTTCATGCCAAAATATTTCTTTTTCTTGTATTAATTTAATCTTGATGGTTAAAAGTATAAATTATTAATAAATATAAAGTGTTAATAAATTTAGAATTTTATCTGTTGATAGTTGTGAGGTGTATTTTTAATTTTTTCTTCGAGCGTCATTTCTGTAGATTTGTTCTAATAGATTGGTTCATTAATAATAAAAAATTATTGTAGAATTATCATAATACAATTTTATACGATTTTTTTAGGCAATCCACGGTTCGGCGATCGTTTTGGTCGTAAAATTGTTAATTCACCTATAGAAAAGAAAAATAATGCATATTCACTTTTTCAGGTATATTTATTATTGGTTTGGCTGACTCCTTTCATCAGATCGTTATTTGCGAATGGAAATCTGTTTAAGTCCCTAATCATCTGGATTTCGCTTTTACTTCTTTCTTCATGAGATAAAAAATATAAACCATAGCCCTTCACATAAATCATTCACTGGAGCATCCATTCCACACGTTTTTACTTTTTACTTTTAGGTGATTCACATTTCTGACATTTACATTTCTCTTATCTAATTTTTAGGCAGGTGCATCGCAAGTTCCTGATCAGGTCGTTCGCACAGTTATTGATCGGAAATTAAATGATAAGAACTTTATTCCACTTAATCAAGAACTTGAACGAAGTGATTCTGATCGACAAAAAACGGAGAATATTCGAGTAAATAAAAGTAAAGCAGTTTTCAAATTTCCATTTCATTTATAATTTCTATTTTTCTTGATATTTTGGAATCGTGTCACCCAGTCTTACTTGATTTTCTTAAATTTCTTTGCATATTGTCAGTACTTTATTTCTGATAAATTTTGCTTTTAGGATCAAAAAAGAATAATCGGTTTGTGCTCCATTCAAAACCTAAACAAGATTCAGTTTAATCGTCTCATCTCTTGTTTATTCTATTTTTTCAACGAATTTTTTTATTAATTTTTTTTTTACAATTTTTTCCTTTTTTTCATGGTGCTAAACAACTTTTTACATGATTTGCTTAATTATTGCTCGCACAATCATAGATATTTTTTTATATTTATATTTATTCTTATATTTCAACTAATCGTATTATCTTAGATTTTTTCATTTTTTTTACAGGATAATTTATTGATATTTTTCTTTGCGTTGCAATGTGGCTAATTGATTTGAAACCTTTAAAATTTTTTTGATCTCAATTTGTTTCATTTTATTGTCTATTTTCATGCTTATTTTTGAAGATTAGCACAAAAATTTACATTCGAAATTTACATTCGTTATGGGCAAAAAAATTTTACCTTGATAAATTTTCAATAAAAAAAAAATTAATTTTGCAAATGATTTTCTCTTACAATAAATATTTGTAATTCTTAAAAATGTTTTTAGGATGAATGTAAGTTGAGAATTGCGCTTGCGTGTTATGCTTACATTAATTTTTTTGATAAAAAATTTTCGCTTTTCTTTCTGAAAAATACAAAATTTCTGTAAATGCGATTCAATCTTTGACGAAATACAAGAGGAGAAAAAATGATGACTGGAGCAGACAAAATGATTAATTCGTACTATTTCTGATTAGACTTATCATTTTGGCTGAGTACGAGTAGAGATTTTTGATCGATAATCGGTAGTCACGGATAAATTGTGTGAGTTGTCTGGATTTTTTAACGGTAGCTTTCTGTAGTAGATAGGAGCTGAAGCTTTAATTCTGCACCTAGTCTAAGCTACTATCGAATTGGCTATACCATCTTTGTTGTCGTGTGTACGAGCCTAGCTACTTAGGTAATATGCAGCGATTTATGCAGTCTATTTGCTTTCTTATATCTGGAAGTGCATCTTTGGGAAAGGAGTCTTCTCATATTGGCTGAAGTGGTAAGTTTGAAACCAGACGAGTAGTACTGTTAAGAGAAGAAAGATATGTACATGTATATAATATAATTTTTAAGAATCTGCACCAATACTGGTCAAGCTCTCTCCGCTGGCTTATCGCAATTAGGCGATGTGCCAAGGAATTAGGTTTCAATTGAGCAACAACCCACTGAGCCGTTCTATCCCATACATATAAGTATATATAAGCATATCAGATTAGCTTTCACAAATTAATGAATTTTCTGCTGGGTTAGGGACTCTGAATTCTTGTGGGATTGTCGCATTCAACGTGTTAAATATAGTGGCTTATAGTTTTTTTGAAGAGCCCCTATCATTTAAGCTTACTTCACGGATTAGTCGGGCCGGGCAAGAAATCAATTAGCTGGAAATCGGATGAACCACCAGCGGTATTGATATTTTGAAAAATAGGTTTAATCTTGCGGTTGTAGAATCTCCATGTCAGCGCTGACCGAACTGAACAACAACATACTGGGATATTCTATGGTACTAAATCTGATCACTTAATATCAATATCAATGCTGATAATTTTCATTCTTTTGAAGGCTTTTTTCTCATTGATCAGTCGATCAATTTTTCACATTTCATTAGTGATTATTATCAGAAAAGGTAGACTAATGCTAATGCTATTAGCTGATAAAATAATCTTCGTCGAAGTGAATATAATATTTTTAAAATGTTTTATGCCAACAACTATCGCTCTTTTCGACTATTAAAATCACCAGATGAAAACTCTAAACTTCTTTAATTTTCATTTTTCTAAAAGCTAATTTTAACCTCATTTCTGGTTAACATCTTACTTTGCTGGACAAAACTAATTTTTGCTTGTCATTTGGAAACGTTATTCGGATTAGAGAAATTTGGCCGGATGGTCGTAAAGAGAGGAAAAGTTTAATGTAGTTTAATGGCTATCAAAAGCGAACATCGATGCTAAAATTCTATTCACCGCAGGAATAAATCATTTGTCCAAAAATCCGAGTGCTATTCATGAAATTACTGCGGAACACATGCTCGCCTAGGTATAAAATAAGTTCCCAACAATTTAATTTTACAGTTTGATTTTTTTCTTAATGCCACCTCTATGCATTGTTAATTTTTCATTGTTATTCGATTTCTAACGATTCTAAAAAATTTTAGCGATAGTTTCCAACGATTGAAATTAAATTCCTACATTCCTAACGTGCTATGAATAAATGAAAGGCATTCGAGGCAATTTTTTTTTGCTTAATTATATTTCATTTTCGTTGAATCTTTGAATTGAAAGATATTTTATCTATTTTTTTTTCATTTTATTAAATAAATTATTGTTCAATTAAAAAAAAAGTTTTTTTTTGATTTAAATCTTTCAGGGAAATTTTAATAGAAAAATAGTTGGATTGATTAAAGCCAATTCGGATTTCATTTTTAGTGAACAACTTGGAAAATATAATCTTCGGCGAAGTTAAATTTTTACTGAAAATTTGGAGGAATGTGGAACTTCTATTGTTGTTGTTATTCTTCTAACAGGTCTCACCATTATTGGTTAGGCTATCTTTATCGGCCACAAGGGGGGTAAGGGTAAAATGTTTCCAAGCTGCTCGATCCGATGCCATCGTAATAGAAGCCATTCATTTTTCCATCGTCCAAGCCCATATATTGCTGGTTCATCTATACGTTCGAAATCTTTCCTGATTGTATCAGTCGAGGTCTTAATTGGTGCACCTTGATCGCTTTCAACGCTGTTCTATCTTAGGGTTTAAGCAAACAACGAAATTTGTATCAAATGTTATGGGTGGGCGACGAAGACCGTGCCCTAACTAGCGAAAGCGAGCTATTTTGTAATACTTTTCCATCAAATCATAAGACCCAGTGTACCATCGTTCATTGCGGTACCAACGCATGCAATATTAATTAATGCGATAAAAAATTTAGAAATATTCAGGTTTTATTTGATTTTTTCAGATCTACCATATATCAATTGTTCAGTATAAAATTTAAGGATTATCGGTAAATTTCAAAAAGTTTTGATATTCAACAATAATAAGTGAAGTTAAGTAGGATAAAAGTAAGTGAAATTAAGTAAAGTTAGTGATTAACGTTCATCTTTTCTTATTAGACTACTAATTCCATTGGCTATTAGAACGGTCAGAAATTTTGATAGTAGGGGAATCACAAGCATTGTTTATTTTTATCAGTGTCGAAGAACTTCTGAAGTAAATTTATTATTCGAGTATTCCTATCCGTAAGAAAGCACATAATCAACCTAAATGAAGCATTTGTCGAATATCGAATATCGAAAATGGAGATTACTATAACACATATGCTTTCACTTTGCGTCAGTAATTCAACATTTATAGATAATTTCTTTTTCCTTAAAACGCTTATCATTTCTGATTGTCGCAGGCTTGCCGCACTAGCCAAGGACTAATTCGGCGATAGATGCGCAAATAAATGAATCGGCAAAATTTTTAAAAAATTATTTTATATTGTAATTAAAACTCCATTGCTTTCAATGATGTGCTTTGTATTTTCGCTAAAAATTTATAATTATTATTGCTTTATTGTTAGATTTTTAACCTCGTAAAATTTAAGCAATCGAAAAAAAATCGCTAAAAAAATTTTAATTTTAATTTTAATAAAATCCTACCTTAATTAAACTTTGAAAACTTCTTTGAGAATTCGTATAGCATCAAATATTTTTTTTTCCAGTAAAGTTTATTTTTCTGCATTTTTTTCTAAGAATCCTCACCAATGCTGGTTAAACTCGCTCCACTGGCTTGTCACGTTGGACAATATGCCAGGGAGTCTCTTGGCGATAGAGATACAGGTGAGTCGCCAGCTTCACTCGGATTTTTGTGACAAATTTACTCCTGCGGGGAATCGAACCTCAGCATCGGCACTCCCAATCGAGCAACAACCCACTGAGCCATTCTATCCTCTGATTTTTTCTGGTTTACATCAATTAATTCAAATCCGGTTGGCGTGATTTTTTGTAATGAATAATAAATATGTATATAAAATTTCAATGAAATTTTGGTCATGAAAAGTCAAACTAAAGGCTTTCTGTTTAATGCATACATTATAATAAATCGTTTCAAATTTAGATTAGCATATTCTTTCTCGAGAAATTTTAAAAATCACTATTGTGTTAAGTGCTTGCTTTGTTGCCAAAAAGTTTTGTAATCTTCAAAAAAATTTTTTCGAAAAGAGTACCATTATTTCCGCCAATCGAACTGATTTAATCAATTAAAGTGGATATTAAATTTTAGAACTTTACACTTTTTTTCTGCAGGAAAAAAGTTGTCTATTTTATGGCTCTACATGTTGTCTTAATTTAGCATCTTGATTTGCTTGTCTTTCGCCGATTTATTCTGAAATACTTGGCCAGGCAGGGCGGATCCAATTTATTAATTCTATCTTATTTCACTTTTCATGTAAACATTTCATGCGTTATGACTTCATTATTCCCTAACGCATCATCTATTGTTGAGCCAATACTACGAAATCGTATACGAGCACCTCCGGCTGCATGGCAAAGTAATGAATTTTAATTATTTGCTTCAAGTTATTTCTACAGTTCTTTTAAAGAAACTTACAGCATTACCGCATTACTGATCCATGTCGTTTAACCTGGCGCGATATATGACACTAATAGAGGCCATTTCTTTTTCCAATGCCTAAGGCCATATATCTCGGGTCCATTTTTACAATTTAATTTAAAAAATATGCTACAAATATTTATAGTTTCTTACAGTTAAATGAAGATATATTTAAGCCTATGGCATTGGTTTAATAATCGTAACGATAACAGCTTTTGCCGCACCTGCTGGACTATTATTAATTCCACTTTTCAATAAAAATGCTTATGAACATATAATGTCGTTATTAGTTGCTCTTGGAATTGGAGCACTATCCGGATCGATTATCTTTATAATGATTCCAAGGGTAAGAATTTTATTCTTAATTTTATACAATTAAAATTTTTAAGTCTGGTATATTTTTACAATATATATTTAATTGAGGCAATTCACATGAAGAAATGAGGCTTTAAAGATTTTTATTAAAAATTTCTGTTTTTGGCCTATAGCCTATGTAAAGAATTGTTTTTTGGCCAAATTTGATTGGGCTACTCGTAAAAAATTGCAGTGAATTGCAATTAAGCATGATATTCGTGCTTGATTTAAAAAGAGAATAGTCTACCTAAAAAATTCAGTAAGTTATTGGTCTGTGATATTTCCCAATTGTTCTTTTTCTAGCTGAACCTACTCCACATATTCTTATTCTTTCCTTAATGCTCTTTGTCCCAATAACTTAACTGATTCAGTAAACAATTAAATTGCAAATGCGGATTTGCTAAAAAAAGAAAATTCGAATTGGCCTACTCGAATTTAACCGGTAACCGATTGCTGCTTTTTTTACAGGATTTTAGCCGAATTTTCAGGCTCTCGACATAAACCACGAGCCAAAATATGTCATCAAACCTTTAATAACTCTTATTGCTTTATATTGTTTCTTTTTTATCGACCGAATACTTCAATACCTTATTGAAATGCGAAGGGTAACATTTTTTTTAACCTTTTACTTGAGTTAAATTTAGTAATACTAAATATTTTTACAATAAATATTGAGTAATTTTGAAATTTGTTTGAATTAATAAATATCGTAGTTGATAAATATTGTTAAAATTAAAATTGCTAAAATTGTTTGCTTAAACCAGGTTTATTCAAACTTTTAGCTTTTCTGGGCTATATAAATTCATTTGGGTCACATAAAATATTTAGTAGGAAAATTTAACTAAATGAAAAAAGTGAAAAAAATTAGCAAAAAAAAATTGCATCTATTTTTCCTATTTTTTATAATAAAATTAAAAAAGAAGAAGAGAACTAGTGGATTAGTCGATTTTTTTTTGTGAAACTAATGGATATAATTACAATTCTCAGAGAGCTTTCAGCTTTACGATGAATAACACTATTAGATTCGTGGAAATGTAGGCGATCTTAAGCTGTAGATTGCAACTTTTTATTATAGCGTGGTAAAATCCGGAAAATCCATGCTAAAACATTAGATATGCTTGCGATGCATCAAAAAGATCGAACTCATTCCATTATAACAATACCAGAACTGATTGAAAACGAAGAAACAGCGAGAGATATCGAAGGCCTTAAGGTTTTACTGCTTAACGATAAAAAATCTAATTTTATAATTTAAGATTTATTTAAAATTTATTTTTAAAAAAAATTTTTTTCCAATATTTTTGAGAATTTAAATAAATCGAAAAACATGGTGATGTTTAAATTCAATACGATAATTTTATAAATATATATGTAAATTTTATGAGAAAAATTACAAACGAAAAAGAATTGTTCTTAGAATCAAAAAATAACGAAAATATTTTCGAGATATTATTTTTTTTTTATTTTCTTCCAAATTATTAATTTATTTTAAATTATTTCTGACTCGATTGACTCCACTGAGCTTTAGGTGAATGTCTTCTCGCTAAAGAGCCATTTTGGGGAAAAGGTAGAGGTAAATACCGATGCACCATCCGTATATCACTTTTAGTGGTATATTTATTTATCATTGAGAGGCACAAATTGAATTGTTAATCCCATTTGAAGCAACACTCGGTTATAATCATCTTGCTTCCTAAACCATCAATCTATCTATTGATAATTTCTTTTCAGGCAGATATTGAATTAACTGATATTAGCAATGCTGTTGCAAGACGGGTGAGCCAGATTGTCACATAATTTAATAATAATACTAATAATTCCAACCAAATAAACAAACTTTTACTTTTCTTTACTTTTTTAGTATTATAAAAAATGACCTTATTTTCCATTGCTACCTTAAAGTTTTTTATAGTTATCAACACGAAGAAGGCTCTCTGTTCTCAAAAGGATTGAATTAGAAAAAAACCCGGTAAATTTGATTTTTTAAAACAGTATTTAAAAAATCAGTAACAGTATTTCCACCTGTATCTTCATTTTAAATCAGTTAAATATATGTACATTTTTTGAAGTGCGCCCCATCATTTCTGGTTAGGTTCGCTCCGCTATCAGATCAGACCAATTCCATCATTTGGTGATAGAAGAGTAAGTGGGTTGCCAACAATTAGATTTTTGAAAGCAGGAAATAGAACATAGGCATATGAAGTGAGAGCAACAATCCACTGAGCCATTCTCGACCATGTACATTTTTTAATAATTTTTTTTTTTCTAGAAAACATTTATCAATGATTTATTAATACTTTCAAAATATAGCTTTTGAAAAAGAGAAATAATAAATGTGGTGATAAATCAAAGAAGAAGAAAATTATCAGCTATTTGGTTTCTCATGCATAAAATTCATTAATAAATGATATCAATATCAAAATATCGAAAGAAAACCGAAATTTAATAAATTCGAGTTTAATCTAGTAAAAAAAATCGAGAATTTTTATGTTAAACACTTACTGATAAGATAAAAGATTTTTTTAGGCTCCAGAAAAAGGAATAAATGTATCGGTACGAGTTGTTGATAAGGCAATAGTTCACCGAGAAGATTTAGAAGTTGCTTCTGTTGTGTATATGATAATTTTCGGATCATCTGCAAATAATTTCATTGATGGAATGAGTAATGGGGTAGCATTTGGCAAATCGTTGTTTCGCGGTCTTAGCATTGGTATTGCATGCATCGCACAACAATTTCCGCAAGAGCTTGGTATTTATTAGATGATTACCTTGTATTTGAAAGTTGAAAATTATTATAGTTGTTAGGCCATATTATATCAAGTAACGAATAGCATATTGATACTAATATATTGTGTTAGAATATCTGGAAAAAGAGGCCTAAGGCCTAAAAAAGTCCAGTTGCAATTTTTATTCTTTCTAAAATTATACTTTCTCCTCGAAATTTTTCTAATCTGGGATATTTATTTATTTAAAATTATTTAAAAGCTTCTTGTCATTTTTTTTTTTTTCCTTTTCCTACTTTGAAATTTCGTTTTTCTCAATGGGAGATTCAAATCATCCTTTTACGATTTTCCATTCATGTCTGTGATACTTTATTTACCCCAGGCACCCTAGAAAGTGCAATATTTCAGCGCTAACCTCATCTTTAAAAAAAAAAAATTCATATTTTGCTATATTTTTTAAATATCCTTAGAACAAATTTCTTTCACCTCATATTCCTTTATCACCTTATCGAACCTTGATATGATCATTTCACACCGCTGAAACTTCTTCAAGCTTTTTCATGTAAACAGCTGACTCGCATACTTCTTTCTTTAACGAATCAGATATTCTGCCTCTAGGACAGATCTTTTTTCTAGTCCAGAAAGGAGCCTGAACAATACCTAAGCGTAACCCTCAAATCCGCTTATTTTATGTATATATAAAATCTTCTGAAAAACAATCTAGCTTCCTTATAATTCATTGTCTTAAACTACCTCATCCCTTTCAAAACTTCATCAATAAGATGGTTTTCGCCATATTTCCCACCTCATTCAACTTTCCCCAAATTCTAGAAGATTTTGCGTAAATCTTATGTTCAATTTATATGAAACTTTCAGGAATGCTAGCCATTTTAACAAAAACAGGTCTCGGGATGAAACGAACTTTACTACTTAACTTAATTCCTGGTTTTCTTAGTTATTTTGGTTTTATGATTGGTGCAACTCTTGGTCGCTCATTTGATCGCTCCGATCAATTCGTTTTCGCTGTATCTTCTGGAATGTATCTCTATGTACTTCTTGGTACTTTGGTTTGTATTTTTTCGTTGATTTTTTTATTTAATAAATTTTCTTAATAATTCGTGATTTATTTTCAAATGTTTGATTTAAATTAACATTTAAAAAATTATAAGGTTTCAGATTCCAGAAATGCGTGAAAGCACAAATGAACTTATCAAGGAAGATATTAAGAAAAGTTTGATTGCTACTTTAGAACAAATCATAGGCCTGGTAGTTGGCGTATTATTCATGCTTTTTATGGCACTATATGGTGAATTCATTCATGTATAAATTTCAATAAAAGCGTTTCTGACATTTATTGAATGGCCTTAATTGTGGTACTTGTTTTTTCACAATTTTGCTTTTTTTATTGTTATTTCATAAATTGTACGTACTCTCATGTTGAACTTTTTTTGTGGGGAATCAGATTCCCATAGGTAGCATAAATATTTTCTTTTTTTTTGCCAAAAATATTCGCCATTCCTGGCTCAGCTAATTTCATTATTATGACAATATCCAGAGAGTTATTTTAAAAAGCGCACTTAGGTTCCCATTTAATAAATCTATTGCAAATATAGCAATGGAAATAATTTTTCAGAAAAATCCAATGATCTTAAAAATTGACGAATTTTTTTCTTTGTTTGATATAAGTCTAACAAAATTTTTATCGTCAAATTTATTATAAAATAATTAGAAATATTTTTAAAATTATTTATTCGATTATTGTCAATAATTATTGCTATTTTTGGTGCAAAAAAAATTTCCAATTTGCCAAATTTTATTTAAATTTCATTGCTTTTTTTCTATAGTTTTTTTTGGCACTTTTTCATTTAAATTTATTGAGAAAATTTATTTTTTTTTCAAAAAATATCAATTTTTTCGAAAGCCAATTAACATTCGTTTCAGTTTTAAGAACATATATTTCTCTTAAAATAATTACAGCAAAAAAATGACGCAGAAAAAAATTATTAAATTTCAGGCGAAATTTGAGAGATTCATTTAATATTTCTGGAATTTTTCCTCGTATAAATCAACTGATCGATCAGTTAAATGATAAATTTTCTTCATTCAACAAAAATAATATAAAATAATAATAATATAAAGCGACCACATTCATATAAAATGATAGTAATAATATAAAGAAATTATCATTCGATTTCTTTTAAATTTTTTCCCATTTTCATTTATTTTATAAGAAAATTCAGACAACTAAAATTGATGGAAAATCAATTTTTTCTATTCCTTTGCCAAAAAACGAACGATAAGAAAAATAGCATCAAAATCATTTTGCGTTTTTTCCATTTTTCTATATTTTAACAAAGTTTAGAAATAGGAATTTTGACAGAAAATCGAATCTCGAAGAAATAAAATTACAAAATGAAAAAAAAACTAATTCACCGAAAATTACGACGAAATAAACGGTTAAACGATCGGATGCGAAGCAAGTCGGTTCGGTTATAAAATCTTTATGAGACAAAGTTGTAATTCGGAGCAAACAAACAAATCATCTTAAAAAATAATAATTTTTTGTTTTATATTTCTATTATATATTACAATGAAAAGGAAATAAATCCATTTTTCACCCACCCGTTGATATTAGGACCATCTTTAATTTCAGGTTCTCCACTAGAGGCCTGGACGATTGAGGGTTCTGCGCAATATCTTAGTTATTCCTATAGTACACTCTCTTGAACAGCGATCTCTAATGTTGCTCCTGGAACCTGCTAAAGCCACCAGTTCCAGGAGCTCAAATTATCACTGGACTACTTTAGCCTATAATTTCCAAATCTTCTAGTTTCTCTAGTTGCTTTTTTCGTTATTTTTTTCTAAATTTCATATTCCTTCTTCCTAACGTTCTTGTTATTTGTTATACGATTATAATTATAAAATTATATATTTATATATATTTATAATTTATTTATATTTATGTAAATTTATTTATAATTATATATATTTATATGCGACAAAATCATATTTGCAACATACCATATGCTTAATTTTTCATATAAAATGCCAAAAATTATACACAATAAAATTTATGCTATTGAGTGGATCGGAATTAAATATTTATGTTGTATTTGAAAATGAAGCTATTTTGATAACGAATGATGTTTGTAAAATAGCAATTAAATAGCGATATAATTTTGATTTTTCATGAAGAATCAGAAAGTTTCGCAATTTCTCGTGCAATATTTTCTCGAGCTTTTTTCTCGAAACGTTCCTTCATTTCTTTCGTCGCAAATATATTTGGAATTTGCATAAATAATTTTAGAATCTAAAATTGAAAATTCCATTGAAAATTCAAAAATAATTATTAAATACCTTAAATTTTTTAATTTAATTATTATTTTAAAAATTTGTAAAATATTTTTTAAAAAAACAAGAATAGAAATTTTTAAATAGAATGAACCTTAAGCCTTTGTTCTTTATATTCGTCGTCGCTAAGAAATGAATATTCCTTTCGAATATTTTCCAAATGTGCATCGTATATATCCGCATTCGCACCGAGAAATGCCATATCAAAATCTAATACATAATGAAGATCGTCCGCACCAAATGCACCACTTGTTAAATGTGCTTCTGTACAATTTTTACCACTTTCTAATATCAAATTTGCAACATAATTTTCCTAAATTTCAATATCAAATTTAGATAAAAGTTATAAAGCAGAATAGATAGGAATAAGAAAACCATCAATCTCAATTTACTCTATCTTTCATGAAAATTTAGCAAACTAAAACCAGTAAAGATTTGTAATACCACATGTATAAACTGTGGAATTTTTAAAATTTGCAAAAAAAAATTCTTTTTTATAAAAAAAGTTTACAGAATCGAAAGTCGTTTCGGAAGCGAATTCTCGTAATAATTGCGCGTTCTTTTCAGCATTTTCCACGGATTTTGGAACATGAATTACGCTAAAAGAAAAAAAATTGGAAAGGAAAAAGAATTATTTAAAAAACATTTTCCGTGAATATTGCGCTTTTGAATTTTGATACCATCGTTATCAATTTTTAATAGAATAATATTAATTTATAATAGAAATATATAATAAAAAATATAATATAATAGAAAAATGTTCACTGGATTACTCTCATTTCCAAGCTCCAATATTGAGCTTCTATTTCTAGAGGAATAAATTTATCTTTCAGACGTAGTAACTATCATCGGTTCCTCTACCATCAAGTGACTTCCTGGCAAAATTTGTCTGGTCTGGTCCAACAAGCCAGTGCAGTAAGCCCTAACGAGAAATGGTGGACGCTCTTAGAAAAAGGAAAAAAAAAGAAATACTGAAGAAAAAATATAGCAAAAGCCGTAGCGTATCGCTCCTTCAATTTATCCTTATATTCTTCGAATAGGCAAAGCATCTCATGTAAGTGTTCGAAATTATGAAAAGGCCTTCCATCATATCCTTCCTTTAGCCTTTTCCACCATTTCTCCTATAATTATTTTCATTTTTATATAAAATTTTCTTCATCTTTAATTATATGCTTTCTGGAAATATTGCATGCTGAATGTTGTGCGATGAAATGAAATGAAATAAGCTTAGGCATAAAAAAATACAATAAAAAAAAGCATATATAAATATACAGCAAGAAAAATTATGGAATTTAAAATCATCGAGATGAGGGAAAAACACGTCAAATCTTGATTTTTTTCATATCAACTGAAATGTGATGCAATATTTTTCCAAGCGTAAATAACAAATTTGGAAACTGCGAAATTGGGCAAAACATGGACTGGATTGGGTGTTAATCGATAGAAATTTCTTTCGCATATTCTCATTGTCAGCCGTTTTTCAAATGATCGTTATTAATGATAATGGTTGTTAATGTTAATGATAAAGGCCGAAGAAGGATTAGGATTTTGCTAGCTTTTGATTATGAGAAATTTTTGTGCAAATGCACACCACCACACCCAAAATTTTATTAAATACCACTAAAATTATAAAAATTCATCAATATGATAATATCATCATCATATTGATAAATGAAGAATGATAACATCATCAATATTTATTATTATAAATATTATTATTGTAAATTACAGGTGGTGCTAATGATTATCCACTTGCACTTCTATCCGTAAGTGATTCTTGCAAAAGATCACTAAGAATCAACGAAATTAACAATAAATGATTAGTGCTAATCAGCTAAACTCTTCTGTATATAATATTATAAATCTGTATATAATAAACATATGTATGGGTGATAATGGCGACTTCTATCGCCAAAAGACTCCCTGGCATATTTGTCCAGTGCGACAAGCCAGATGAGTGAGCCTAACCAGTGCTCTTAAAATATATATAAGTTTGTTGATTATAAAGAATAGACGAATGGAAAAAATAAAGAAAAATTTTTCTCAGGACGGGATTAGTTCAACTAATTCTAAAATTCTAAAAATACTTTGTTCCACAAAAAAATAAATTTAATTTTAGAAAATTCAATAAATTAAAATTGATGGTGTCTGCCTTTCACGCAATGAATGTTCTAAATAATCAACTAATTTTATTGATAATTTCTGACCAAATAAAATTTTAAAAAAAGTGATAATGATAGGAAAAAGATTCCTAAAATTTATCAGCAGTGGGAATAAAATAAATTTAATTTAAAAATTCCAAAAATTCAAAATACAAACTTTGAAATGTATACAGATATTTGACTGATAAGTAATAATAAATTAAATAATAAAATAATAAAAAATGTAAGGATTATGAATTTTAGCGATTATTTATCCTTTCTCTTTCCTATTCAATAAAATAGATTAACAGTTTGCAAAGTGATGCGCGATAATAGTTGGTAATAGAAGAATGATAACGTAATAACGTAATCTTTCATCATTTCCAATAATTAATGTAGAAAAGAGAAAGTTGAATAGGAGGATTAGCCAAAATAAATGTTTCCATTGAGAAAATATTTATCCCCATTCGCAATAATTCTTCTAGATGCTCAACGCTTCAATTAATTCATGGCTAGCGTCCACAGTGGAACCATCTTACTGACTAACTAGGCCTCGGAATAGATTTCAATATATTCTGAATCTTTAATGAATCCTAAATTTGTATACAAATATATTTACAAATAGTAATGGCCAGTCAACTAAATATCGCGATAGCTGATAAGAATTAGAAAACAGTAGAGGATATAGCAATATTAAGTGACAGGAAGTGTCAGTGCTTAAAAGAAGAGACAGCTAATGTTGAACTGGTCTCAGTGGTGTTTGGAACATTCGAAGTTGTGATTCCTAAGTTAGAAAAATGGCTCCAACAAATTATAGGAACAATTATTTAAGGACTCAGAAGAACGCATGGCAAGGAACAGCTGAACCCTCGCAGAACCCTCAAGTTCCCAAGCCTATGGTGCTAAATTTTTGCTATTTCTCAAACTTTATTCGTTTCGTTTGATTCATCGAATCGAAATTCGAAATATTTAGAAATTTATTATCCAAAAATTTAGTCTTTAAATATTCATTTTTTAAAAAAAAAAAGCAAAAATTAAGCCTTTATAAGCGAATAATTTTCATTAGATAAAAACCGAACCAACCTTAAGTTGTGGTGAAAGGAATGGCGTAAGATCATACCACTTACGTAGAATGTCATTATAGATTTCGTTGTAGTTGTTAGCTTGGCTCATCGACATTTCGTTGGTTTGTCTATAAAGTCTCAATTGATTATTATCCAATATTTGTGTATTTGTGTTCGCCAAGCTTAGACGTATTTTTCCGCAAAGCACTTCTTTCTCTAAATCTCTTAGTCTAGGAAAAAAATTTTTACATTTTCGACTAAATTTATAAAAATTCGAAAATAATTTCTTAATTAATTTAAGCGATTGTAAGCCGGAAAATGAGAATATTCTCAACCTCGAATTAGTTTCAACTCAATTCAGTTCAGTTCAATTCAATTCAATTCTAAACGTTATAAGCTTTACGGCAAATAATTTCTTATCAATCCATCAATTATAAAAGATAATAAAACTGTTGAATTCTTTAAAAAATACTGATAAACTGATAGGACACTGACTGATAAAGTATATGAAACTAGGATTAACTAAGATTTTGAAGCATAAGATGAATAATTAAATAATCAAAAAAATTATTTATTGGCAAAACGTTACGCAAATATAATAGCTAAGCTAAGCTAAGGCGATGAATTCAGTTCCTCTTTTTCAAAAAATTTATCATTTTTCGTTTGGCTGGACTCTATTAATTGGCTCTATAGGATGAAATTTCGCGAGAGGGAGAGAAAGAGAGAGACACTCGAGAACAGAAGTACAAATGGATATCTCCACTCGAATTTCGCTTATAATGAATAAATTCTTATTAACTGATAGCTCTTATCAGCTGATAACTTATGATGATTTAGCCTTAGCCGAATATTTCAATTATACCAAAGTAATTTTTCAACAAATTTGAATTGACATTAAATTTAAAAAAAAGAAAAGAAATTTTAGCCAAATTAAATTGGTTTCATTAAAATTCAACAAATTTATTGTTTTATCGCCAGAATCAATTGTTACGACAAACAACGAAAATTGCATTAAATTCTTTATTATTCTTTTTTTTCTAAGAGCACTCAACGTTTTTGGTTGGACCGAGTTATCGCGTCAAACAAATTTCGTCATGCACTCGCACACAATTATAGAAGTTCATATGAGTCGCCTCCATCACTCGAACTTTTAGAAGATAAACCTATTTCCACCTTGAATAGAACCTTTGCAGGGGGGCGCTCCGAGATGAGAGCAACAGCTTGCTGAGCTATTCTGCCCTCCTTAAGATTGTGAACAATCCAGCTATTCAGTTTCTTGTTCCTTTTTATTTAAAATTCTTTGCATAAAATAAAATTTTAAATGAAAATATTTGAAAAATTACAAATGGACAAAAATGATCAACAATATTAAGTAATATTAAATTTAAACCTTTCTTATCCTAATATTCGTTATTCGAATAGAATAATCACTGATTACAGTATTATCACTGACAAATCACAGAAAAAAGAATTCTAAAATTCATGACAATTGAATCAGAATGATTGGCGCTCCACAAGAAATCCTCATTCGAATATTTAATGCTGAATTTTCATCTTTCCTTGATTCTTGCTTCTGTTCATTTTTTTTAAAATTGCAGCTAATTTATCCAACTTATTTGCATATTATCAATTTTCTAAAATTAGATCACGTCAGCCGTTGGAACTAGCACTACCTTGTGACCCCTAAGTACCAGGGATTAGGGAATAAGAAGGTCGAATCCGTCTATTGCTGGCATATTTTGTTTATATGAATTGCAATATAATAGTTTTAATCTTATATATTTTTTAATAATATCTTTAAATTTGTGGCCTTATGGTTCATTTAAAATTGGCTAATTTTTCTAACAGATCAAAGTGTCAACGTCTGAAAGCTTTCTACTCTTTCTTTTCACCTCAGTTTTTTGCTCGATTATTCTTTAATCCCTAAACTTATCAATCATATTTATCTTCTCCATATTCATTTTTCTTTTTTTGATTTAAAATAGCGACTATCCTACTTTTGTTTGAATTTATTCCGCTGGTTTTCGTCAAATTAGGCAGATTTCGCCCGAATGAGACGAGTTCACCTCTAGCAGAAGTAGAACCGTAATATCCGCGCTCCGAAATGAGGATACAAACGCATTGCGCCATTCCGTCCTCCTCTTTTCTTTGTTATTTATTATGTAGTTTAAAGGACAAAGGGAATACGATAAACATTAAAATTTTCTTTTTTATCAAATCACAACCAAAATAGAAAAAATATAGGTAACCGAATGAAGTAGAAATATTTACGATACCTCCGATAAACGCGATAAAATCAACAAAAAAAAAATATTTGCCACTGATTACAATGCAATCTAAAAATAATGTACGAAAGCAATAAAAATCAACCAATTATTTCCTAAATTTTTTCTACTATAACCGTAAAGTAAACGCGAAAACTAGAAACTTCATTTCCTTCATCAAACAAACAGCACTAATCATTTCTGATTTGGCTGGACGCACATTGTATATTAGAACGAGTCCACCTGAAAGACAGAAATGGGTCCATAGAACCGTTTTTAATAAGACGAACGACAAAAGCCAAATTCACCTAGTTACCTTGACCCTAGTCGAAATGTCCAACATACTCCTAGGAAATTCTGTCGCTTTTATACAACATAAGTACCAAATACAATAATAAAAACGACAAGGCATCTACAAACAATCACTATTAAGCAAAATAAGAGAAAAATGATAATCACATCAGAAAATCTTATCTTAGATAATATATATTACATTTTTAAGCCTTTTAGGCGATTTCAGATTATCAAGTTAAATTAAATCGAACATGCGCTAATTAATCAATTCGGTTCTTATCATTTAGTTCATTTAGCTAATAAAAACTAAGAATGATACATAGATCTATTATCAATTATCAAACCTTTTAAATTGAGGAATAATGAATAACATAATTAAATGGCTCAAAATATGAAACCAACTATCATGATTTGGTTAAATTTCATAAATAAAACCGAAAAACAATTATCACATATTTTTACAAGTCTACATAAATTTTAGCCAAGTACTGCAAAATACTCAAACTACCGCAAACAAATGAGCTAAACCAATATGATCCATTAGTCCATTTGATAATATATATAATTTTCCCTTCTCCAATTTATCACCGGCTGAGGAAATTTCAGATTTTAAACATCCACTCTAATCACAAACGACCAGGCGAAAAACGAAATTATAACCTGGATAATGGTAGCTAAGAATGTGTTATTCTGGTTGACGAAACTTTTGTAGAGTTGTCGTGAAATCGCAGTATAGACGAAAGCCCGCGTCTATATAACTGCAAATCGCTCAATCTTGCTATATGACACATTGCCAATGAGAGGATATTAAGAAGTTATATGCCTTCGACCATTCATGACTAAGATCCATTTTACCAATCCGTCGAGCGAACAAAATCTCACATGATTCACTTTCGTTCAAATACCACTTGCATTGGCAGTACCATCAGAGAAAGTCGCCTTCGCTGGTTAGAGCACATTCCTTATGGTCGTCTACCACAGCAGCTGACACATACTAGCTATGTGTTGGGTCATATCAAAAGCAAGTTAGGCCAATTAAGCAAGTTAGGCCTGGACTGATATATCAGGGAAGATTTTGAAAATATTGGAAGATCAACGATACATGAACTTAGATAATGGAAAAGAGAATGGCATCGAATATCGAACAACTTGGAAACGTCCCTTTTAGCCAGCTGAGTTAACCTAACCAGCAATGGTCAGAAGAATTTTCCTTCTTTCAAGCCTATAAAGCCAAGCCTGTAGTCTAAAAAAAATATGGAAAGACACATAATGCCCATTATGAGAAATGGAACTGCGAACATCAATACGCAACTATATTTTTTCGAAAAGCACTTAATTGCTGGTCTAGACAGCCATCTATTTGTGCAAATAGATGCACCGGGCACAGCCATCCAGATTTCGCTTTCAATGGTAAATTTATTAATATCGTAGAGTGACAATCGAAACCATGATGCTTGACTCATGTAATACCAGTTGATTCTATCATCCTCCACCTGCCAAGTGGCAGTATTAAAAAACTTTGCTGAAACTTTTGGTACTGATTTTACCAACAATTTGTTCGAAACATTAAAGGCACTAATCCAACCTTTTTTCAAAAAATCTATAAATCCACTGAAACAATATTATAAACAGTTCAAGAAAGAAAAAAAGGCAAGATGGCTTATGGAATTAATTCATCAAAATATTTTACAAAAAAAAAAAGAAATTCTGAGATCATAATTATTTTGTAGAAATCACACAACCACGTGTACGGTGTTCGTGAAGTGTTTGTCGAAGTTGAGCGACTGATGCTTCAAGAAGTTTTAATTCATGCGAAAGTCTATTACCTGTCGACTTTTCTTCACATACCTACAAATAAAAATTATAACATATAAGATGCAATTGCCATGAATTTGATTTTTTGTTACTCAAAGGAAACGAATTAAAAGCGAAATTCTGGTGGTGCTGAGGATACATTTGCCTATTTTTATTCCTAAGGTGACTCAATAATCTCAATAAGAGCTTCACGTCTAATAAGTAGTGGAGCCAGCCAAATCAGAAATGGTGCATGCGATTAAAATAACGGTACCAATGATTGAAGAAGGATTTGGAAAAAGGAGCTGAACGATTAGTCATGGAAATTCACAAGTATTTATAATAATTATTTAAAAAAAACTGTAATTTCGAACAATTATTTTTTTTTAGCATAATGATAATGATAATAATTGTAAGAATACAATATGTTAAAAATAATGATAATAACAATAATAATAGGAAAATTTTAATGCAAAAATATTATAGAATATTATAGAAAAACTGAATCGATCTCATCAATACAAACGAAGTACCGTGGTGATAAAATAAGCGACAAACCTGTTTCTCGAGTTCTGAAATCTTTTGCAGCTTCCTTTGACGACATTTTGTTGCAGCCATACGATTTCGTGCCCTTTTCCTTTCCAATTTTTTTCTTTCCTGATCGATCACATCAAATGAATCACTTAAATAAACATCAATTTTATTTATGGATAAAATTTGCTATTTTTTAAAAAAAAAAGTTTTCCAAACTAATTTCGACCTTTTTATCATCAAATACGACAAAACGATAGGCGAGAGACGAGTGTTTGTCGCCAGAATTATCGCTATGCGTGTCAACCTTTTACAAACTCAAACTTAAGAATAAAGTTATTATGAAATTCGAATAATTCAACGGATCCACCTGTATTTCTCTGCCCAGTGATTAATTCACAAGTACCAACAGTCAATAAAGTGAACCCAATAATAAGTGCAAATAATTTTTTTTATTACCAAATTTAACTATTAACTAATAACTTTAACTTTAAACGTAGTTTTTATCATCAAAAAAGTTTGCAAAATTTAAATTTAAATTTAAACTTTGCAAAATTTTAATTGCATGTAAAAAATACATATTAAAAAAATATTAAGAAACTTTATAATTTCTGTAAAAAAATAAACCAAAAATAAATTTTGCAAAGAACGCTAAAAAAATTTGAGCTTAAAATGGGAAAAATCTTGCTCTTTGAAATAAACACTAAAGAAAAATTATATTGTTTGCATTTATTTAATCACTATTTTTTATCTCTATTATTAAATTTCTTCAATTGAGAAAAAATAAGAGTAAAAAATATAAAAATGAGGTTAAAATCACGGTCAATTTTAGGACCAAAAAAATAAATTTTTGGAATATAGAATTGATGATAAGTTTCGAGTATTTCGAGTTTCGAGTAAATGTAATAGAGGGCTGAAATATTGCTGAGATGGAGAAAAGGCCGAAACTGGTTAAATAAAAAACAGTTCCAACCCAAAGAGTGAAAAGATGAGATGGACCGAGCAGGACTGAAGGCACTACTAAATTTACATCATAAAAATTCCAATCTCCAAATGTGTCTCCTAAAACGGGAATATATTTTTTACTGAAAAATGTAATTAGAATTTTCGGAGGAACTCGTCTATCTGTCGCATTCACTTCTATTTCCTAGAAATTATCAGTTATTACAATAGTCAGTTTAGTCCACCACATTAAATAGGTGGAAAAAAATGAGATAACCTAGGGAATGACGAGAGCATCTCTTCCTGACTTCGTGGACTACCATTCGATCGTATCGATGAGTTCGTATCAACGTCATTATTGCTTTCGGTTGTTGCTGCATATAATTCATAAGACATCTCTTTAATTTCATCTATAATGGTACCACTGGAACCGACACCAAGATTTATACCGGTTGTATTTGGCACAACGATTTCATTTCGACCACTTCCACTATTTATATTATTATTTGATAATGCGCTTGTTGATGGTAATGTTGTTGGTGAATGCGCAACAACGGAATGTGGTGTTGCATAGGTGAGATTAGGTGCTAATTGAGGAAAACCATAACCACCAAGTGTTCCCATACCATTCATTGCTGCTTGCATTATAACCGAGAATGATTCTCTATAAAAAAATAAGAATTCTTTTTTAAAATTAACATTTCAATATCTTTAATAAATTAAATAATAATAAATTTAATAATTCCTATTATTATTAATATTATTTTAAAATTGATATCATTTTCAATCCTTAAATAAAATTTAATAATTTTAAATAATTTAACTGATATCAATAATTTTAATTGATAAGAAAAAAATATTGTCATTATCATTTATCATTTAAATATTATCATTTGTGCTATGATAATGGATTTCAAATACAAATTTAAATCGAAAAGAGCAACGAATCATGGAGAAATAAGAATGGCCAAAAGGTGAGAGAAAAAAAAAAATTGTTCAACAATAGAATAGCACGACGAACGAACGGTTCAAATGCAAACATAAATCAACCGACCAACTAACAAACCACAATTACCAATGGGATGGATGGTTGGTGATATGTGTACGAATCGTACACATATACGCACACATACATACATGCACACAAATATTTTCATTGTCTTCCGATAGGAACAAAAATTCACACGAAAAAAAAAAACGAGGAGAAAAATGATGAAAAGGCCAATCCAATTCCATTTATAAAATTTTATACAAAAATATTATTTTCATAAATTTATAAAAAGGGAGAAATTGTGGACACGATAACCGAGTAGATTTATTACTATTTTATTGATTATCATTAAAAGATTTAATTGCGAGTTTGTTGTCGCAAGCATAAATAATCATAAAAAATTTTTATTTAAAAGTTTATTTAACGTTGGTGACCTCCCTTCTTCTAACAGCTCTCACCATTACTAGTTAGGCTAGTTCCACTGGCTAGAAGGTTAAGACAATTCCAAACCGTGCGATCTGATGCCATCGTCTACAGTAAGCAAGTCTTGATATTTAAAATCGGGTATTTCCTCAACCTGCAATGAACTGTATACCTCTTAAGCGCAAGCACCGACAATCAGTTCCATTATCCAGTCTATGGCATAGTTAAATATTGTAGGGGAAAGGACACAGCCTTGACGGACAGTTCTTTATTTCGAAGGAGTCTGTCAATTCCCCATATATACTGTAGGCTAATTATTCGGTAATTGTCCCTGTTTCGATATATGTGCGCTTACAGTTTAGTCGAATGGTCTTCTCTGGAACATCATTGCATTTCAAACCTTCCAAAGCACCGCTCTATCAGCTGAATCGAAGAGCCGCAAGGGTCGATGAAACTCTTGATGGTGGATTGCAAATATTTGAAGCGATGTTCCAACATCTTCCTTAACATGAATAACTGGTCAACCACGCCCTGTCTGAATCCAACTTGATTAGGGCGCATCCCACCCTGTCCTGTACATCCATAAGTCTACTGAGTGAAAGGGAAGCAAAAATTGTCACTGAAAGTCTAGTAGGCGGATTCGTTGGTAACCCACAAGTATTTCTTTCACCATATAACTTCATGGAAAAAATTTCTAACCGTACTACTAATTATCAATGTAGAGAAACTATAGAGAGACTAGACCAGAAATTTTCAGGTCTTCGTACCATAAATCTTCGTCCAATTCATGTCTACAACTAGGCAATCTCAAATAAATACTACTTAAGTACCACCAACGCTTTTACTTTACCTAGCGATGAGTCTCAAATTTTTTATATGCATTGTACTTTGGAAATAAGTTTAATAAGTAAAAACAATTTTAAAAAATAACAAAAAACCTACTTAGTAGGCGAGGTGAGAACTGGACTTGAAATGGATTTCGCAACATCTGAAACGGTCGAATCAGACGATGTTGATGACTGTAGAAGAGGAGCAAGGAAACTAGGTGAATTTAATAAAGTCGGTGTCGGTACAAAACCGTTTAATTGTTGTACTTGTGTTAATGCATCTAAAATTTTACTGCATGAAATACGGTTTCTAAGAAAGAATAATAATTAAAAGGACTATGGCCGAGTAAGACTTTAAGCCACCATAGCTTAGACTCTCAAACGGTGGTCGAAGAGAAAAAACCTACAATTAAAAATGAGACTCAAAAGCTGATGCCATTACCTCTATTGCAAAATGACCATTTGGTAACCAAAGCCAAACTAGAAATTGTGAATGACACGAGGTAAGGGTACTTCGGCTATAGCTAACAAATAACCCACGTGGAGTTGGCAAACCATCTCTACCTCCATCTCTCCAAAAACTATCGCTGGAAAAAATTCTAACCGTACTAAAAGCCAAATAAAGATGGTGTATACTAACAATTTACAACTGCACCTCTGGCTTTTTTGACTATTCATTAGAATTTTTTAAATTTAGTGAAATGAAATATATCGCAATAGATACCAATAAATCCTTGGGCATATTGCCTTTGTGCCAATGACACTTCAGTCGGATACAATAATTTTGTTGGTGTTGGTGTCGGTGTTGCTGACGCTGCTAAAAAAAATACACCAAATAACGATGAGCATCGACTTTTTGTTTTATGAATAAAAAATATTAAAATATAAATTTAGCATTATTTCTTAAATATTGAAAATAATCATATGGTAAATTTTTTAATAATTTTTTTTAATAATTTGTATAAAATAATAACTCGAAAATTTTCATTTTCATTTTAAAATTTTAAAAGATCAAAACTTTAAACTAAATTTATAAATTATTACATTTAATTATTAATTAAATTATTAATTAATTATAATAATTAATTAAATTAATATTAATTAAAATTTAGAATATAACTAAAATTTTTTATTAATTAAAATTTAATTAATAAATTTAATTAATAGAAAATAAAAAAGCTTCGAAATTTTAAAAAATTAAAAAAATGAAAACAAATAAAATTTAATTAATTTTTCATTGAATTTCCGACCATTTTATTTAAAAAATGAATAAAAAATAAAAAATGAAAAGAAAAAAAAATTACAAAATATCATCGAAAATCGAAACACTATTCATTCTCCAATTAATTTATAAGAAAATATTAGAAAAAAAAAAATTCTATGTGCGATGATTAAGAAGAGGAGGGTTTTATCGATAGCGAACGAGTACAAATGTACCGAAGAAAAAGAAGGAGAAAAAAAAAAAACGAAACAAACCTTGTGAAAAGATTTTCTCGAAATTCGGTGACGATTTTATAAAATTCAACAAATCATTATTGTCGATTTTATTTTGTTTTTTCAACGATGAATTTGTTGAGGATAAATCAAGATAAAGGCTATTCTTGAGTTGTTTTAATGAACTGCTATTATTATTATTATTAATATTATTATTATTATTATTAATATTATTATTATTATTAATATTAATATTATTGTTATTGCTATTAGTTGAATTCGTTGTAGTTGTAGTTGTTGTTGTTGTCGTCGATGGTGGTGCTGGTGATGTTGCTGGTACTGACGTAGTCGAATTAGTAACAGTGGTCGTAGACAAACATGCTGTGATTGTTACTGTTTCTGTTATTGTTGTTGTTGGTATTATAACGGTACTTGCTAAGTTGATTTCAGTCGACATCAACTAATCTCCTTAATTTTTTTCTTTTTTTTTTTATTCCTTCTTCAGTTCAATCGTTATAAAGACCTTCAAAAAAAGGAAAAAAAATTTTCAAATAATGCTGCAAAACGAAATTATCCAATGATTAATATTCTTCGAGTAGTTCCATAGTATTAATTTCTATTCAGTTTTGCAATTTTGCAATTTTTTTCTCCGCCTAATTTCAAATAATCAATAACGACAATAAAATAAAATGTATAAAAGATTATTAAAAATATTAAAGCGATAAAATTGAGAATTTCATGAAAAGGGTCAAAGGTTAAGGGGGCGTGGGAAAATTCCAAAAATATATCGTTAAGCGTGGGAAAATCTGTTAATCTGAAACACATATTTTTAATGATAATTCCTGTGTTTTTTTTCGTACTAAAACAGAATAATAATATTTTAAGGAGTAAAAGGTCAAAAGGTTAAAAGGTCAACGAATTACTTTACAAAATAATAAATGCGGCATCTATCTACCGCGAAAATTTTGCGAACACGAACAATAACCGAGAATAGAAAAGCGCATGGGTGAATCAGCAACAAACGCTGAATCAATCGCGATGAATCATCACTATCTCTCTCTCTTACTCTTTTTTCCTTTGAATCTTTAGCGATCTCATATAAACAATACTATCTTGCCTTCTCAATCTTAACCCGTTTCTCTCTTCAACATTATTTGAAACGAATTCTTATCACTGTTCCCTGTTCCCTTTAATTAAATTATCATAACTGATAAGGAATGATAAGTGGAATATTTTCATCTAATTAAGAGAGAAGATGCATTAATAACAGAATGTTAGTCGTTCTAGTTGATGCCACTGAAAATTTCTTCATTTCTGAGGTCAGAGGTCAAATTTTTTTATCCCTCAGGTCATTTACGGGTCCATATTGGAAGTTAATTTTGTAAATAAATAAAATAGGACCGTTTCATTTCCTTCATTTCGAAAACTAAAAATACATTTGGTTGCAACGAAATTTGTTTAAAAGAACGAAACCACTCGCCGAACCAAATATAAATAAAAATAATTAATAGCAAACTAGAGCACTGTGGTCTAATAGCTGCAGCCACTGTCAATGCTACAGCTACTCTACCCGCTGCTACAGCCACTTTGCCGCTGCTACTGTCGCTGATAAATCTAGACAGCTACTGTTGCCGCATCAGCTATCTACTGCCGCTACTACAGTTACTGCCTCTGCTACAGCTTTTGCTGCTGCTTAGTGTTGATTGCTCAACAGTTGTTGCATTTGTAAAATGAAATTCTTACCTTAAATTCATTTCATAAAATAATTCACTTTATTTTAATTAAAACTATTTTTTTTATTAAAATTATTTTTATTTTTACGATTCACCATTTAATAATTTTACAACAATTTAATTTGCTTGCTTAATTGAATTTAATATTAAAATAATTTGATTTATTTCACTTAAAATAAATTTATAAATAATTTATAAATAAATAAATTAATATTTATTAAAAAATTTTGCTGAATCTATAAATAATAAAACAATTAAATTTTTCGTATTTTATTTAAATTTATATAAATTTATATAAATTATATAGATTATTTAAATATATATAAATTATATAAATTATTTAAATTTATAAAAATTTCTATAAATTAGCAAATAAATCATTTTATAAATCAAAATATAATGGCAATTTAAATAAAAAAAAATAACGAGTGTAGTGGATTTTGGAATTTTGTGTAAACAATAATTAAATAATTTCCAATAAAATTAAAAATCAAAAAAGAACGAAACAAAGAAAGCAAATTAATCTAATAAAGTATAGTTTGATTATAGTTGGCCAAGCAAAAGTATGGGGACGCCTAGACGAATTTATTCTTTAAGCTAATTTCAGGAAGAGGCAAATCGAAAAATTCGAAACATCGTTCGCCAATTAGCTCGAGCCAAACCAACAACAAACGCGAACTGCTAGACGAGGAAGAAATAATAAAAAAAAATATTTACACAATTTGAAATTTTACCACCGAATAAATCTCCTTTTTTTCGAAAAAAAAATCCCCACAAATCCCTTAATTCTCTGGAAAATTATATCAGAAAAAGGAATTAAATCTTCAGCGAAAACTGGATTAAATTTTTTAAAAATGGTGATAAACTAAAATTTATAATTTCTAAAATTTATAATTTTATTTTCCTAAATATATTATTGGGATCGATTTATTTAATTTGAATATGTAGACAAATAAATAAATAATAAATATTATGAGCAATTAAATAATTAAACGATAGAAACGAGAAAAATTCAACGAATCGCCTATAGATAGCCGACAGTTAATGATAATGACGATGATCATGTTGATGGCTGATGGCGATGATGATGATAATAATGATGATAATGACGATGATAGTGATGATGGCGATGATGACGACCGATAGCGACGAGCAATTCTGCATCAAGTTTTGAGCCGACTTACCAAAAATTACACAATTTTCATCCAAAATTTGCGCAATTATATATTTCTTAAAATGAAAAAAAAAACGAAATAAAACATTTTATTATTAAAAATCAGCATAAATCATTGATAACATTGATAAGATAAACATTTGATAAGTTAAACAAAACTTTAAATAAGGAAATTCTTTAAAATATATCTATAGATTAAATTAAACTAAAATTAATGAAGGATGTTCATCATTAGGTGAACTGGTTGGCTAAGTGATTGATTGATTTGATCATTGATGACCCGACAAATTCAGAATTATCATCACCTAACAATCATTCTTTTTTTCAATTTTTTCATGGAAAAAAAAAAAAAACTAACAATGCTTGACTCAAAGTGAATGCGAAGAACAATGAATACTAAAAATCTAAAATAATAGTTTTGATAATGATAATGATAAACGATAATTTTTTATATCTTAATAACCATAAATATTAAAAAATCCTTCTTAAGAAATTGGGCAATAAATCAACAAAAATTTACAAATTCCTTGGTACCATCTTTATAGGTTATAAAAGTAGTAAAAGTAGTACTAACAAATTGTATTATTTAACAATGATAAGCTAAAATTTATATGAAATATTTCACCTATATAAAATATTTACAGGAGGACACCTCAACGAATTCCGCACCTCTCACCATTCACCTCAGTTCAAAATTCGTAAATTCGTTTTCATTTTTGATTTTAATTCTTTCATTTCCGCAAAAAAAAGCAAAAAAGCAATTATTTCAAGCTAATCAAATAATAAGCTACAATGATAAAAAGATAATGGGAAAAAAAAATTTAAAAAAAAAATGCGTTTGAACAATAATTAAAAAATTAAGAAATTTCCGAACGATTTCCGAATTCCTTTCCATTGTTTCGAAAGAATTCATCAAATTTCTTTCCGTAGGCAAGCAAACTAAGAGAATTTTAATTAGAAATTAATAAAAATAAGAAATATAAAACAAAAAAAATCAGCGTTGTAATCAACCAAACCAGCAATAATGCCAACCATTTGAAAATTAATAAAATAAAAAATAACAAAAAGATTTCAAAAAGTCAAAAGTAAAAGTAAAAAGTAAGTAAAAGTAAATAAAAGTAAAGTAACTGTAGCAATTTTATAAAATATAAAGAAAGATTCTTATGTAAAAAATGAAAAAATGAAACTTTAACAATGAAAACTTTAACAAAAAATTCCAAATAAATATAAACTAAAGGTGAATATTTTACAAAAAAATATTATATTTAATATTTAAAATATAAAATATAATATTTAAAATATAATATTTAAAATAAAATGGATCAAATTCTAATAATTTTTTATAAATTTTAGCAATTTTTCAAAATTATATTATCGAATATTTATTTATTTATTCAATCGAAAAATTATTATTCAACAATATTTAAAAAACTAAGGTTTTATTAGAATATTTCGATTTATATATTAAAGGAAACTGACATTTAATGGATTTTATAAAAAATATAAAAATGCTTTAGGAAAATATAAAATGATTGAAAAAAAATGTAAAGAGAAGCGATATCATTTGGCGTTATTGAGAGAGAATAAAAATATTTATTCGACCAGACCCGTTCATTCACCACTATTAGCATAAAGACAAGCCAGAAGAAATGTGAAAAATAAATTACTGCAAAATAATTTGCCGAAATAAAGATAAAAATATTGGAATACCTAACAAGTTCTCGAGATCAAAAATAAAAAATTCTAATTTTCGTCTTTAAAAAAAAAACACCTTACAAATAATAAAAAGAAAGAAACAGAAGTGAAATTTACAAATTTTTAATCGATCATAGCAGAGATCATAAAAATTTCTTCGAAATAAATTATTAATTAGCTTGAACGATGGATTTAATGAAATTTAAGCAAGCATGTTCATATTCATCAGGATGAAATCTTAAATGCTGACAATGAGGTGTATCCGAAAAGATAATTTTACAAATTTGTGCACCTCTTTCTTCTTGAATTCTGGCAAATTCAGCTATACTATTAGCTGAACAAATCCCATCGATTGAACTGAAGATGAAAAGTTGATTTTTTGGCAAATCACTAATAGCCAATAAGCGATAATATGCAATATTATGTTCGTATACATTACTTTCCCATTGTGAGCGCAGCCACAGTATTGCACGATAAATCGAAAAATAACTTGCTAAGAAAATTCTATAAATTTCTCGAAAGGAACGTCCATACTTTGAGGGTGGCATATGAACTATTGAAAATGCGGTAGCTGTCTGCCAAGCGTTTACATTCGCGGGTGAACTAAAATAACAATTAAAATTAGAATAAAGCTAAATATATTTTAAATTTAGACTATATTTTAAATTTTAAATTTAAATTAACGAGAAACATATGATATGAATAAAGATAAATGATCTCAGCATAAATATATACCAAAGTCACCCACTTTCACGGTAGTAGGAAATGCCCTAGCTGGGTATAGAAAGAAGGGTAAATTGTCCAACTGTCCAGAGTAAGAAGATCTACCTATGGGATGCATTGAAAAAACATTCGTTCTTGGAACGAATATGGTCTTGAAAATGGAGATGGCTGCGCAATAAGGCGACATTAGAAAACTATTCCACTTTCTTAATAAAGTAACTATAACTCGGGGAACGGTCAATGAAATGATACAGGATAGGAATGGAGAACCCGTTAAGGCGATTAAGGATCGCGTTATAAAGTGGAAGGAATCCTGAAATTCAACCACACTAATTGCTGTCCCGGATATAATTTCAAGATGGACTTCGGGGACTGTTATCCATCGTCATCATAACAAATCTTCAAAAAAATGAATTTTCTGCAATACCAGATGACTAGAGCAAAACAATTCTACCCCTAGTTCTCAAGAAAGATGACAGGACATACTGTGACAAGAAATTACCCTACTAGATATCTCCGTGAAAATTTACGTTTCAGCCACTGCATAAACTTATCATGAGACAGCCCTAATCGAACTGGATTCAGATATTCGGTCATTGAAACATCACTACAAATATCGGCAATCCAGTGTAATTTGTTTCGATTTTGTCGCATTCGTTCAACTGATTAAATGGCGATTTAGAGGGTGATGAAATACGACAGCGAAAATTATTTGACTCAAAGTTTTACCAGAGTATCTCGGCATATTTGCGTATAAGGAGGATAGACTCTTTGGAAATAAGAACTGGTGTCGTTGCGTTCTTTCCCCTACAATATTCAACTATGCGACAGATTGGATAATGGAACTGCTTGTCGGCAATCAAGAAGTGCCTTGTCTAAGGTACATATTACGAATCCATCGAGCGGATAAGATATCCCATGATCGCATCCACCTTCGTTCAAATATCACTTGCATAAATAATCTTATCACAGAGCGCCACCTTCGCTGGTCAGGGTATGTTCTCTGTCGTACACCACAAGAGTTGACACATATTTCGTTATTTGCTAAACCGTCTGATAGTTGGAATCATGTAAATAAAACGAAACTCTTTTCGTCATATGTACCAGAAGCTGAGCTGATAAAAGCCTCTTTTATATAAATAATTCACTGAGAAAGTATCCGATAAATTTTTTACCATTACTGGTTAAATTTCCTCCGCTGGCTTGTTGCATTGGACAAATATGATAGAGAATCTCTTGGTGATAAACATATAAGTGAGTTGCCAGCATCATCCGGATTTTTGGACAGGTTTATTCCTGCGGGGAATAGAACCTTAGTATCGGTGATCCAAATTGAGCAACAACCCACTAAGCCATCCTATCCCAGCCCGATTTTAAATATCTTGGATTCTTTCTAATGGCCATACTGAATGGCCAAGCAAAAGGCGATCCGGAAAATTACGGTAACTACAAATGTTCTTTCGGTTGACGAAATCTTTATGAAACCATCGCAAAAACAGGAAAATCTGCGTCCATATAGCTCCATTTCGTTCGATCTTATTATATCGCTGTGAGGCATTACCGATGAGAATGAAGAATATTAAATATTTATCAACCTTTGATCAGTCATATCTATGATATATTTTATGGGTTCGCCGAGAGGATAAAATCACACGATTGCATCTATTGCATCTATCTTCTTTCACATATCACAGCATTAAAAATATAGTCATAGAACGTCATCCTTCGCTATTTAGCTTACGCTCTTCGTCGCCCACCACAGGAGTTGACACATATTTCGTTACTTGTTAAATCCTATGGATGGCTTCAAAAGGAGGGCCAGTCAAGACCTGAACTGATACAGTCAGAAAAGATTTTGAACGTGAATGTGGCCCAGCGATGGTTGAAAAAAGGAACGACTTCCATTACTCTTAGAAATGACATCGAAGCAAGCAGCTTGCAAACGTTGTAACCAGCGGAATCAATCTAACCTCTAATAATAAAAGCCATTAGAAGAAGAAAAAATAATGAAACAAAAAATTGGTATAAACCTGTCGAAAATGATGCCTCTGAATTTGGATTTGATAAAATCATTATCAACAACAGTGTCGATAAGATCCCATAAAGCACAAAAAACTAAACAGCCATTCATACTAAAAAGATGACAAATTATTACGGATGTTGTTGATCGTTCAACAACTTTTTCGTATATTTCCAATGCGAAATCGCGATATGATGCAAATGATCGAATTTTTCGAACATCGGCGGTAAATCGAACAATTGAATAGCTTTAAATAAATAATAATAAATAATAAGTTTATTAAATTAATTCAATTAATGGAAACTTAAAAATTCAGAACAAATGAACATAGTGTTGCCTACCTGCAAAAGGAAATAATAATTATATTTAATAATAAAAAAAATAAATATAATGAAAATAACAAATATAATGAATAAATATAGGAAAAATTCATATGAAAATTGAACCACAAACAATTCCAATTTCTAATTTTCATAGAATTTCGACTAAAATATTGGTAGTTAAACTTGGTAATTAAAATTAGTAGACAATTTAAAATTAAATTATTTCTTATTTAATTCCAGTGTTATTATTTAATTTAAAATTATCCTAAATTCGCATAATTAGAATGAAAAAAAAATTTTGAAAAAAATTGAAAATAAACCGTTGCTTTTCATAAATTTCGGAATATTTAGCTAAATAACGATCAACACAACCAGCCCAACCAAATAATAGCACCAATGGTGCATTTGGATCTTCATTTAAGACGACTGAAATACCATTTGAAATTACAGCATTTCGTTCACTCATCGCGAATAATTTCAATAATTAACTAAAAGAAAGGAATAAAATTTATAAAAAGGCATAAGCAATGGAAATATCAAAAAAAAATCTGTATTTTAAATCGAAAACAATAAATCGTCTATTTGTGGTGCACAAATGCTTTTTAATTTGCTAGTACGAAAGAGCGATTCAACTAAGAGCGACTAAGCGCCGTGGATCAGATAAGCGAAGAGTGCCGGCGAAAAACTCGTCAAACTTGCTCCTCGTCTTTGGCATAAATCTTAGCACCAAAACAAAAAAAAAACCATTTCGAAAAATAAGATTATTGAAAAGCAATAAATGCGAATATACTGGACGATACCAAGAATTGTACCAAAATTCAGCATAAAATTCCAACAAAAGAGAAGTTTCATAGACGAAATCGATTACTTTTTCGCCCTAGAAACGTACATCGTCACCGAATGTCGTCATATTATTGACCATTTTGAACACCGAAAAAAAAAAACGAAATCAACTTGAAAGAACACATCGCTGAGCAAGAATGATGAGCATTACGAATGGAGCATTTAAAAATTACTTAAAGTCGGTTTGAGACAAAAACGTCCCGAAACTATTAAAATTGCACCAAATGTCACCAAAATGAACACCTCTGGACAACCCAAATCCCTGATATAAGAAACCACACGAACTGAAGACACCTCAATTAAGAATTACGAGTTCTCAAATTGAATACCAATCGCCAAGGCCGACAATTCCAATCCAAAACCTATTTTGCAGCTTCATTTGGAAATGAATTTTTTTGGCCGAAAAATTTCATAATATAAGGTGAACTCTTTATTAACCTGAGAGAATTTTTGGCTGAAATTGATTTTTTTCTTTATGTGTCTTGCAACAGCTTAGTTTAGCCGGCCAGTGTCAACCGGTTAATTTCTTTTCGTCTTCTTGCACCATTGTTGTGTTGGCTCGCTCCACAGGTGACGAGGGTTCGGATCCAATGCAGTTCCTGAAAATAACCGAAATCACTTCTTTTTCTACTATCAGTATATTGCTGAGCCGGCCGTCCGTGCTTCCAAAACCCGCTCTCGGTCCTGAGATTTTGTTTGGTCCTTCTCGCTTTTGGTGCTGTTCTTCATTGACTTTCGCAGCTAACGACGAAGAACTGAGCTAATCAGCTCAAACGATCCGATCTTTTTTTGACGATATTTTTAATGTTATATACCACCACGGTTCTATTTAACAGAATGGAGTCAAAAGTCTTCCGAGAAATAGCAATCTAGTAAGCCTCGGTGGCTCGTACTCTCACCCTGTCACCCTTTTTATGAATAGCATTGCCTTACTCCAATGGTATTTGTTCTTTTCTGCATATCAGTAAATACGATATTACCCATTTCATTGCGAAAGACGGGCATTATTTGTTGAGGCTGCCTCTCCCCCGTTGGCTTTTTTAGCTTTATGCTCTTTAATTTCTTTCCTCCCTCTTTTGGTCATAAACTGGTTAAATATCTCTTTTTTTTCATTATATCATCATTATTATTCTCTTATCATAAATTTTTGATCCATAATTTTTTATAATTTTTTCTTTCCCATATCTTTTCTCATTAAGCAAGTACCGCTGTGGATTAGATACATCAGTACCTCAGTTCGCAAGTACCTTCTGTGCGATTTGATCTCATCCAAAAATGGTAAAATGTCATCTTAATTTTGAGGCAATCTTTTTTTGTCTTTTTCTTCTAATAGTTTTTTTTTAGTGGTAGTAGGAAATTTATTCTGTAAACGAGCAATTTAACGAACAGTTGGTTCTTGTCAAGAAAAAAATCATGACGGAAGAACTGCTTGATGATCTTATTGCTTGGGTAAATTCTTTACTTTATTTTATTTCATTTTCATATTATGCATACACTGACTTTAAGTCTCAGCTGTTGATTTTGGTTCTTTTAATGGAGTTGGTGAGGTTTTTTTAATATTTTTTTATAGATCTATACGAAATTTCATTATTAATTTACGCTATTTACATTTCCCATAATAAAAGTAGACTTTCCATTTTATCTTAATACAATGACATTTAGGCAGAATCTTATCTTTAATACTTTTTTACATGTTATTACTAATTATTTTTTGCAGTTGGCATCATTAAGCACGGAAATTCAATTCAGCAAAGAAACAGTTTTTATTGGACGATGTATCGCCGAAATTCTTCATAAAATGTAAGTTTTTATTAATTTTGATATCTTGAAATATCATTTTAACAAAGCAAAAAATTTTTACCACCTGTCTTTGTTCATATTTTAAGATTTGATTACTTCATTTGAAGTGTTTCAACAATGTTGAACAGTAATAGTTAAAAAATATATATGTCCATTTACCATTTTCGATTAGCTTCTTTAGCCACTGGCTGACTGGCTTTTTCGCTTTAAAAGAGTCACTTAAAAGCATAGTTTCTACCACCATATGGTTTTTAATAATAGGTTTATTTCTGTTTGAAATGGAATCCGAACCTTGATACTTGGATGCTATAAAACCACTGGACTATCTCTTTTCCTTATTGTTACATGCTGTTATAAAAAATTGATAAATTTTTATATAGAATAATCTATTTTTAAATAATTTTTAATTTTTAAATAATTTCGAGAAAGAAATTTTCAGTGATCCATTTTTTTTCGATAGTTCTTGGCTTGAAAAAATAGCTTCTTATGAACCAACGGCTAATTGGCGTGTTAGAGCCAATAATTTACGTAAAGTTTATCGACGTTTGGATGAATTTTATAAAGAACGACTTTCGATCGAACTTAAAGATCAGTGGAATATTGATATTTCACAAATGGGTATGTCTATTTATATCTATAGAAAATGCTTCATTTTCATTTTAAATTAATCTAATTCTTTATTTTTTCTTGTTCCTCTTAATTTTTTTCGATTATAGTTTCTTTTAATTTGTTTTATTTATTCAATTTGTATAAAGTTATGAAATTCTTCTTTCATAATTTTTTAAATTTGATAGGATATTAAATTTTAGTTGAAAATGATGATTATAATCTTTTATATCGACTTCTTCAACTAGTGTTAGCTGCTGCACTACTTGGTCCAAATAATAGAGGTTAATCGAATTTTATTTAATGAATTTTAAATTATAATTAATTGGATATTTTTTTGCCTTTCTTTATTTCTTTTCATTAAATTTATATTCGTTTTATTTTTAAATTAGATTCTTCATGTTTTAATTTTAATATTTCAACTATGGTCGATATATGCATTATATTTTTCCAGATTTTGTCTCAATGTTTGTGAATCAGTCTCATTCATTGGTAGAAATGGCTATGAAATTAGTTGAAGAATTTAAATTGATTCAGCCTGTGACTTCGGAATATGACTCAAATACTATATCACCAATTGAAGTTAGTGAAAATCTATTGTTTTATGGCGATTTTTTGTATTTATTTAATGTTATTGAAAAATTAGTTCTCAACTGTTTTTTTATTTTGTAAGGTTCAGTGCTCTCCACCAACATCTAATGGTACAGACGCACTTGTGCAAACTATAGAGCAGCTGCGAGAAGATCATAATCAACAACAGGAACAGGTAAATTGGTTTCTAAAAGTAATTTTTTATTATTTTCCTTTGAAATTAATTGAATATTTAGAATTAAATTTGAAATTTAGAAATCTTTTCATATTCTAATGGGTTAAAAATTATTATTGTTGCAGATAAGTCAATTGAAATCTGAAAATGAACTTTTGCTTCGTGAAAACGATAATTTAAAAAATCGTATTGATGAATTGTCTGATAGTGGCACTGAAGCAGAATCATTAAAACGACGCTTAAGATCCGTACAAGCGATCAAAGAAAGCACACAAGAATCGCTTTATAAGTATCATTTCAATAATATATTTATAATAATTTATGTTTAAATTAATAATGTACTTAATATTTTAGAATTTTGATCTCTGAATTATTTAACTTCGTTTTGTTGAATTTTTCTTCTCTTTTTGCATCAAAAAAAGATTCTTTAGATTGGAAGCAGAAAGAGATCATTTAAAAGAATCGTTAGAACAAATAGTTGCAGAAAATACGGAACTTAGAACAAAAGTAAACTTCCTATTGCAATTAAATTTTAATTTCATTTAAAAATTGCGTCTGCGAAAAAAATAATGCATAAAAATCTTTTTATGATATACTCTTATTTCGTATTATTCATAAAATTTTTTTTATTGAATTTAGATTCGTGAGATGGAACCATATGAAGAAGAAAATCGTCGTTTAAAAGATGAACTGGAAGAATTTCGCTTACATTCACAGGAGTCTGCAGCAATAAATGCGCAAATTGAATCTTACAAGAACAAAATTAGTTAGTTATTGTTATATCTCAGAATTATTGTGAATGAGAAATATTGGATTTCTTTTTTCAAGAAGCAACTTTATAGAGGAATATAGCTCACAAAAATTAGAAATAAAAGTATTGGAAGAAAAGGTGGCGACTTATATGAAAAGTGTGATTGCGTTGGAAGATGAGCAAATGAAAAATGGCGTATTGAAAACTCGTATAGAATCGTTACGACTGGAAAACGATGAATTAAATAACAAATTACGCGAAGAAATTCGTCGTGGTGATAAGGTATTTCTTATTTTCTTTTTATACACTTTTTAACCACTGGATCATGAATATATTAGCAAATTTTGCTTTGCTCTTTTAGAGGTCTCATTTTGCCTGATGCAGACATAATTTCCATGTTATATATTTATTATTTATTCCTTATTCAGTAGATATTCATTTTCGATCATTACAGGCCGAGTTTGAATGCAAACGATTGTCTGAGAAAGTAACAGAAATTACAAATGAAAGAGACAGTATACGTGTGGAACATCGTGAAATGAAAGAAAAGATGCTTCTTGACAGTGGTGGGATTTCTAATATTTTATTTTATAATACCCATGGAGAAATCAGTTCATTTGCCATCGCTCATATAGTGCTGTTTTGAAAAAATTTTATATTTTTCCAGCAGCTAATGCAATGTCGAGCGTTCCATCAATCCATGAAGAAACACTAGAAGCAATAGAATCCTCGTCAATGTTGAAGTGCTTTTAATTTGAATATTTTTTTTAAAATTAACGAGAAAATTTTTGAATTTCCATTTTCGGAGCAATCTTATTTCGAATAAAAATTCCATTCAGTTGAATTTCATTAATATCTTTTATTTTAGTATAAAAAAGTTACTAATATTCAGAGATCGAATCACGAAATTAGAAATTGAAAACGATCGTTTACGCCAATTGGTTTGCGATAAAACCAAAATCGATTTGCTGAAAGAGGAACTTGAGGCTGTTACTGCTCAAAAAATCGAACTTGAAACGGAGCTTCGTCTTTGTTATCTGAAAAATGTGGAAATTGAAACTAGGTTTATTCTTTTTTCGCAAAATATATATAGATTTCTTCTCTTTTTTTTTCAATAAAAAATTTGTTTAGTTCTTATTTCTGTTTTTAGAAATTTGTTTAGTTCTTATTTCTTTCAAATGTGGTTTTCAGACTTAATGAAGCTAATGAAATTCTTTCTTCGGCCACTTTTGTTAATGACAATAAACGAGCAGAGCAACAAGAAAATAATGAAAAGCTTGGTGTACTCGTCGCACATTTGCAAGCTCAACTTAATCAAGCGAATCGTGATTTAGAATCATCTGTAGCAGATAAGAAAGAATTAACAAGTTCTACCATACATATTATTACGCAACTTTCAGTATGCTTAAGAAAAATTTTTGTAATATTTTTCAGGCATATTTTAAAGTTATTTTAGGCCGTATTGAGGCATTAGAGCTAGAACTGCAAGACGAAAAATCGAAATTGAAGCGATATATGGAGAAAGCTAGGCGAGTTATTGTTGATCTAGAAGAACAAAGTCGAGCGGTGGAGAGTGGAGCTTTAAGTAGGCATGAATTCGATTCGATTCGAAAAGAACGAGATGCTTATAAGCAAAATGTTTGTATTTATATTAATTTATTATGTATAAGATTTTTCGTAGAATTAGTGGTTAATTTATTTTAACAAAGATCGAGCAAAAAGCAACATTAGCTTATGCAAAAAGAACAAAAGGAACTATTAAAAAAAAGAATAATAAAAGTTTTTCTTGATACCAAATAATATTAATAAAAAAGAGAAAAAAAAGAATCATTGTATTATTAACCAATGAACATGGAATGTATTTGAGCTGAACGATATTAAAGATAATTTTGTCCAGCTTAAACTATTTCAGTAGACTTTTTCCCAATAGTAATTAATGCAGATATTGAAGAAAGCTAAGAAATATCTTACAATTTTATCTTAGATTGAAACAATGAAGGAAACCCTGGAAAGAAGTCGTATTATGCAAGAAGAGGAACAGCGTCTTATAACTACGCATGCGTATCATATGGTTAGCTTATCGCTTCATTATTATTCTTTAGAAAAAGGCGAGAAAAAAAGCTCTGCAAATCATTATCGCAATGACCGATATTACAAGCCCATAGTAATTATCATATTGGAGGATTATATCGATAAATTATCATTTTGGTTTATTTATATTTCTTAAAAATCTGTTTTTGAAAATAATTTTCTCTCATGTAATATAGATGATGCGACTTCAACGTGAGAATTTACCAGATAATGATGATGCTGAACGCAATGGTTCAACGTCTATTCAAAAAACTTTCTTTAATCGACTGCCATGCTCGGGCTTGGACTTATCAAGGTGATCTATAGGGTTTCCCTTTTCCAGATTAGTGATATTTTTATGCTAATATTTTACGAAATTTATTTTTGTTATGGTGGATATTTTTGTCATGCAATAGTTGCTTTTTAGCCTTTGCATGCAATGTAACTCGTATAATCCTAAAATCTATCAATTGTAATTAGGAGGATATCGATAAGATTAATTTTAATTAATTAATTAGTTTATTAGCATTTTGGTTTTATTTATTAGGGCAAATATTTTTTTGCGATGAAATTAAATTAAACATTGGCTACTTTCTTTTTATGAAAGAATTATTTTATTTCGCATTTCAAAAATTTTCAAATTTCGAAAACAGAAGGTACAAATATGAAATTGACTTTTAGAAGTTCTTAATTCCATGGATCCCATGGAAATTCGAAAATTTTAATGAGGAAAAGGTCTTTATAACTGTATGTTTTTGTCTAAATTAGTTATAAATCTCTTGCTGAAATTTAATATTTCTCTAAATTTATAAGATGTAAGGGTATGAGTAACAAATCACCTTAATCATTAGCATTATTTATAATTTTATCATCAGTTGAAGTCAGTCAAATAGTTATTTTCATTCTTTGCATTTTATTTTATGCGTCTAAAAGTTTACTCGGAGAAGGTCCCTCAGACTTCCTCCTATTGCGAAAATCGTTTATGTCATAAAAGAGGTTAAGAATTCTGCTACAGATGAAGCCATTTCAAGGATGCCTTTAGGTTATTGTATATTTAATTTTTTAGCAATATGCTTTCAGCTGTCGTCTAAAGTTAGAACAATTCCGTCACTATTGATATTTCCACAAAAAAAAATCTCTTAACATTTTTTCTTAAATCTAATATTTTTTGCTGCAGACGTACGGTCTCCAGTAACTTTTTGGCGAATTGAGGTTCGATGTTTTCAGTCGTATTAATTTATTACACAACAATTTGTGCAAAAGCACCAGTGGCTATCATTTGCATTGATCTTTTTATTATTGCGATAATTGTCACCGCTAATTTCTCCATTCCCTTTCAACTTTATTTTTTAATAATTTTTGTCAACTATATTAATAGTAGCAATAATTCACTGCGAAATATTATGCACTATATGAATTCTTACTTGCAAGAAGTACCATATTTGTGCCTGCTTTACTTACTACTAACGATCATTTTCAGTTCCACTTTTTGTTTTTCCATTTTCAGTATTATCGCACTGATTATTTGCTTCATAGTGGCATTTTTTTTCTGGTCGGAAGGTTTATATATCGAAATATCGTACAATGGAATTCCGCCGAATTAATCGCAAATTCTTTGTTCATCTATCCATCTCTATCTTTTATTTTTTTTTATTTATTGTTTCTAATTCCTATTTCTTTTTTGTTACTTTCGTTTTTTTTTAAATATCGGACGAAATATTTACGGATTCATCTGGAATGCGTTGAAAATTCTCTGTAATTTCTTTTCTTTTGCTAAAAAAAATTCGTAATTTTGGAAATTATCGCATTTTTTTTGCTTTATTTTTATTGAAATATTTGCATGTAAATTGGCTACTCGTTTTTTTTCAGCTTAACTTACCTACTTTTTACATTTATTCAGTAATTCACTTTTTTTTTGTTGACCAAAAATTTAAAATTATTATTTCTTTTTTATGAATATTTATACTTTCTTGTTGTGAGTTCATTTTTGATCGCGGCAGTACTGTTTTTCGCGGCATTTAATTTATGGTCAAATTATAGAAAGGATTTTTTGTTATTTTATATTTTTAGATTTTTTGGTTTTAGTTTTCTCGTTTAACTTTTGCTTGCTTTTTCTCATTTTTCTTATATTAATTTTCTCGTTTTCGTTTTTCGCTATGTTTATAATATTTAAATGAAAAATTTGCTATATTTTATAATATTATTAATAATTTTGTTATTTTTCTTCAAAAATTTGATTGTTTCTAAAAATTTTATAAATTTTTTTCAATAATCATATGATATATTTTTTTTATTTTTTGTTAATTTAAGAGATAAAATGAAAAAAATTTGCCTATCCAAATATTAATATAATTTGATATTCTACAGTAAATTTTTAAGTGTATTTTATAGAAATTTTTTTTGCGAAAATTTTTAGAATTTTTTCATTTTATTTTATTTCATTTGATTTGTTGGTGCATATAAAAATATATTTTTATATGTATTAGATTTAATTTTTATTTTTTGGTTATTTTTTAAATTTCTATAAATTATTTTTTATAGAAATTATTCAATGCTTTTTGAGGGTTATATTTACGAGTTAAATGAGATTTTTATTTAAGAGATTTTATAAACTTTTTTTTTATTTGAATAAATTTATTTTTTTAATGATTGTTCTTACTTGAAATTAGCTTGAAAATTTAGTTGGCCTTGTTTTATTTCTATTATCGCTATTATAATTGTGGCCAGAAATTTGAGATTTTGGCGAATTTTTATCGAAATCGCTTCACTACGCATGTTAGGCGAGTGAACTGATTAGGCTTTGCTATTACTTTGTTGTTGTTAGAACATTTTAAATAATTAAAAATTTAAAATGAAATCGATATAAAATAATTTAAAAATGGTGTGAAACCGAGAAATTAGCTCGTAATCAACCACAAATTTTCAATTTAGATATTTTATAAATTATATAAATTATATTAGTTATATTATAGTTCTCAACGTTTGTTTGTTTCAACTAGTTGATTGTTCAGTAAAAAAAACTAAAATGCATTTGCACATTGTTCGATCCTAAGCCATCTTTGACGAACCATACTTGAAGCCATTTATTTTTCTATCGTCTAAATCCATATATCGTTGGTTCACCTATACGTCACCAAAATTCACCAGTTCACCAAAAGTTCACCAAAATTAAAGCAGCAGTTTATAGCAGTTTTAGTGGGTTTTAATTGACCCTTATCGCTTTAAACATTATCCATCATAGGGTTTTAGCGAGAAATATGTGCCAACTCTTGTGATGGGCCACGAAGAACGTGATACGTGAACGTGTCCTAGCTAATGAAAATTCTCATATCGTAGTATTAATGCAGATGGTATTTGAGCAAAGGGGAATGCAATTATATGAGATTTCAACCACTCGGAAAATGTCTCTTACGAGTATTCGAGTGGCCGAAGGCAGATAACTTTTCAATATCCTCCATTCTAGTCGGCCATATTGCACAACCAGCGTGCAATAGGCGTTTGGAAAAATGAATGGCACTTCGAGATAGAAGATAAAGGTTATGCTTGACGAATAGATTTGAAATTTTTATAATCGTTATTCTTCATTATTTCAGATCATTCATTCATTTTACGCTTAAAACATGAATAGTATGGTTTTTGTGAGGATTTTAACGAATGGACGACGTACATTTTGCACGGATCGCTATCGCTATATTGAACGACTTCGTGATGAATTTCTGAAACGCTTAAAAAATTCCTCTCTTATAAATCGACGTCGTTATCTCGTTTATAAAAATTCAACGGTTGGACGTGATAATGCGGTTTTAATACCTTTAGTTGATAATAGCGAACATTTTTCCATACTCTTCACTCAACGATCTTTTCTTTTAAAAAATTACGGTGGACAAATATGCTTTCCAGGTGGCAAAATCGAGCGCGGTGAATTACCTTTAGAGGTATAACGAATTTCACATTTAACACTATCGATCTAAGCGATTTTATCGAAATTTTAGGATGAAATTTTTAAATTGAAAGAGGGAAAATTTTATCTATAAGATTTAAGGCTGCTTTACGTGAAACGAAAGAAGAAATTGGTTTAGATGCAAGAACTATTAAAATTTATGGAACTATGCCACCAATCTATAATAAGAAACTACAAAGTCGTATTTACCCCGTCGTTGGTCAATTAGGTAATATCGAAAATTTAAGAGAACGAGAACTCAGCTATGAAGTTCAAACTATTTTTACAGTTCAAATTGATGAACTTTGTGAAAAATTCCAATATACATATCATCGGGATGGTAAATTTTATTGAAGAATATTGCTTATTTTTTATCATCGCTTATCATTTCTTATTAGGAACTTTCCCTGGGTTTGCCTGGTCGGACATATTTTGCTAGGAATCACTTGGCCACTTTGAAATATACTTGGGTTGGTCAGCATAATCGAAATTTTAGAAAGACTTATTTACTCCCGGGGGGAGTAGAATTTCAGCATTGGCGATCTTATTTACATGATTATTAATTATTATTATCATTATTTATATTTATCATTATTATAATAATTAATGTTGTTGTTATCATTATTATTATTATTAATTATTGTATTTTAATTATTTACTTATTTATTTATTTAACCATTTCTGAGCTCATTTAGTTAATTTGTGACCCTTTTTTTTTTCATTTTTTCCATAAAATTATGAAAAATATATTTATTTTATGGCTTTATATTGCAGGTTGCTTTGAATATGTCTTACCGAAATTCAATGTTTCGAATTTCGATATAATCCGTACAAATGATCAATATCCACAAAAGGAATTTTGTATTTGGGGTCTGACCGCAGTAATGTTGCATAGTTTCCTTTATTATTTTGTGCCTTTTAAATATTTAAAAAAAATCACCCCACCAAATTATGATAATTTTTTTTGAATTTTTATTTTTTTAGGATAAATTTTTTAAATTTTATTTTATTTTTATTATCAGTGTTTGTTTTAATTTTGTTTTCAATGTTTTATGTCGTATTTTAAAAAATCTGTTTTTTTAATTTTTAATTCTCTTTTTTGTATTTTATATATATAATTGAAATAAATGTTTTATGAATTCTAGTAAATTTTTTTGGATTTTTCTTGTAATAGCATTCAGCATTTCATTTGCTTTGCTTTCTTTGAATGAGATCCCTTCATTAGAGAATTACTTATGAATAAATACAGGTGGAATTGCAAGAAACTGGAATAAATTCGACTCAGTCAACATTCAACTAGGCCGCCTCCAGTTAATATTCCATGAGGCTAAGCTCAATTTTATTATTTCTTATGAAAAATATAACAAATTGGTTAGCTAAAAATGAAAAAAACAATATTTAATGGAAGATTTGAGCTTTTTTGAAGATTCTTAGGTACCATTAACCGTTCTTGCTAGTAAGTTCTAAATATTTATGAATGAAGTATCTTCATAAGAGAGCCATTTGAAGTTAAAAATATAAATGCCTCAGTAATAGCCATTTTTAATAATTCGTTTATTCTTATCAGAGAAGAAGAATCGAGTTTAAGGCACTTGTACTTATCATATCATTCTGCTATCAGATATCTTCTTTATCTACTTTATTTTACTTTATTCTTAATCAGTCAATCAAGGGAAATTATTACGGTAATGCAAGTAACGACGATTCTTATAATGAATACGAGGAGGAATACGAATCGTTCAAAATTTTTAAATGGTTAATGGCATTTTTCGTCGATTAATTTTAAGGATTTACGGCGTTTCAACTGTGAAACGAGGAAGATGAAGCAAAAATCTCTAACTTATCATATCGTTCTTGTTCTTTGTTGTTTAATATTGCTTTTCGTCCTATTTCTTTCGTTCACAATCGTTGGTTTCGTTTCGCCAACATTTGTTCTAAAAATATCATCCATTTTTATCAATTTTCTCATTTGTTGATCATAAATCGATCACTACATAGCGATTTATCATATTTCTAACGAAAATTTCCTTTAATCCGAATAAATTTTAATTCAAATATTGATTAGTATTTTAAATTAATATTATTATTTTTATAATTATATTATAATTATTTATATAATAAATAATTATGTTATAATTATTTTAATAGTATATTATTCTATAATTAATTTTATTTTATTTTATATAATTATTTTAATAATAGTTTTATTAATAGTTATTATTAGTATTTTAAAAAATTTTTGGTGAAATTCATCAATTCATTTTTTTTTCTTTTTCTCTTCAATATCTTCGTTATCCTTATCATCGTTTTCGATGAATTTTTGTTTCTATAGAATGGGCGAATAAAAATTCGTCCTTAAAAATGATAGTACCAATTTCCGATGGTACCAAAAGATCCAAAGATCCAATTGTATTTTAATCATCTCTATGTGATTAATAGGGCAAAATAGAAAAGTTTGTTGTTAAAAGAAGATGAATGAAAAATGGAATGGATTAAGCTTTATTTTTTTTAGCGTGACAAATCCATATAAATTTAATGTTGACCGTTCAATAGTATTAAATTTAGCACTAAATCGATGGTATATAAGGCAATCAAATTTGTTCAGAATTTCCTTTTTTCTGGTCTAAGCAGATAAGAAATCTTATTTTCTCGTATTTCAATTGGAAATTATGCAAAATTTTCGATTATTTTTGCAAATTTTCGTAAATTCCACTGGAAAATTTAAATCTTTTTTCGTCTTTTTTGTTTTTTTCTCATTTTTTTCAATTTTGTTAATTTAATTTCTTAAAACGGAAATGAATTTCCATCGTTTGTTGTATCGTTGAAATCGAAATCATTAAATTAATTTAAGGTTAAAAAAAAATTGATGAAAATCATTTTCACAAAATCAAAAATTTGAAAAAATTTATATAACGATTGCGGTTATTAAATGTGGGATGAATTGTAAATCTTTCATTGAATTTAATAAAAATTAAAATTAAAAATATTAATAAAAATCAATTTTATTGTTTGAAAAAAGTCGATAATTTTTAATTTGCAAGAAAAACAAATATTTGTAATATTGCATCAAAAAAAAAAAACATTTTATAGGCAAACTTCAAAATTTTTGGGGCATGGAATGAATTTTTGGGGGCCTAGTGGGTTGTTGATCAATTCGAAACGCCAATGCTGAGTTTCTACTCCCCGCAGGAGTAAACCCATCCAGAAATCCGACTGATGCTGAAGACTCATTTGTAATTCTGCCGCAAAAAGACCCCCTAGCATATTTGCCTAGTGCGATAAACCAGCCAAGCGACCCTAATTATTAATGGTGAGGGCTCTTAAAAAATGAAGCTTTAAAATTTAGATAGATTAATAAGTCAATAGGTAAGTAAAAAATTTTATACATTTGTAAATTAGTATTATAAATTTGGAGTTTGCAAAATTTGAGTTGTTTTTTGATAGATGATGAAGCATTTTTGAGAAGTTCTCGTTAAACATCTCATCGAAACGACTGAATATCGGCGAATGCAATACTGGGTTAGAACGATTTCAAACCTATTCAACTTGTAATGTGGTGTGGTACTGGCTTGAAAAACTGATATGGAACTATTCCAGACTTTTCCAATTTGTATAATGTGGTACTTGTATTAATTTAGAAGAATGATTTTAAACTTGTTCAACTTGCATAAATATTTATTTATTATTATTGCTTTTAATATTTTTATATAAATTTTGGTTCAAATAAAAGATTTAAGACTATAAAAAGTATAAAGAAATTTTGAATATGGCGTTGCCCTAAACAACAAATCTTTAGCTCTGATGTCGTGGTAACAAAACGATTTGATCAAACGATAATGAAGACATCGTTGGATGAAATTTGTGCTCGTCTTAAAGAAAAGAAATTATCATTTGTTGTCGAAACATCAAAATCATATTCGTCGCAAACTGTTAATCATAAAAATAATAAGAGAAAAAGTAGTAAACCTCGATCTCTTCACGATTTCTCCTTTTCGGTTAGCTTTTTTTAAAGTAGCAATTTCTGTTATTTTATAAGAGTAAATCTATCGTTAGAAATGAAATTCAGGCTGTGTTAGTGATATATTTTTATAATTCTATCCTCAAGAGATTTTCTAATGAAAAAAAATACTGTCAAGAAAAGTTGAGTGCTATTGAAGCGGAAAAAGAATTTAGTAGTCATAATTTTTCACTTTCCATTTATCATTTTATCATTTTAGAAGATAATTTTGACGCTTATCATTTTTGGTTATTTAGAAAATTTTCCTTACTCTGTTCCACTGCCCTTTTGGGCTATGAAATTTTGTCAGAGAGCCACTTGATGATAAAAATACAATACAAATGAGACACCAGCAACGCCGACAGCACTGATAATAATTTAGTTATAATTTGTTAAATTTTTCATTAATTTTTTTTCCCAGAAAAGATACAACAATATTGATATCAATGCTTGTAATTCAATAGATTCATTCGATTCGGTGAAATATTCACCAATAAATTCGGAAATTTTGCGATCACCTTTAAGCCTTATTGCTCCTATTGAACCAATATTTACCGATCACCAATCACCGACATGCTCACAAGTTTGAAATTTTCTAAATTTTCCCATTAAAATATTTGAAATTCCTCTAAATTTTTATTCAGAAATTTATTTTGAAATTTCATTCGAATTTATGCTTCCAGCAGCGAATAGAAATTTCTAAAAATTCTTTTTTTTCTGAGAATTCTATCGAATTTTCGAATTAATTTTTAATTTGTGGACAAAATATAAATAAATAAATAGGTTATTATTCATTATTTTTGGCTATGCTAGTTGCGCTGGTTTTTAATAAATTTGAAAAATTCTATCAGAGATGAAAATAGAATTGTAGGTGAATTTGCAGCAGAATTTTTAGAATTAGTTGGATATTCAGCAAATTTGCCTTTTGCCAAGCCAAGTAAGAACAGAGCCAAGCATAATATAAAACGATAATAACATTTTGCTTTACACATACGAATTCTCATATAATTTTTAGTAATTGAAATAATTCTATGGTTGAATTTATAAAATTTAATTTTTATTACAATATTATTTATTAGAAAGAAATTGCATTTGTATTTGTATTTTCATAAATTTATTCTCAATTTTCGGTTTATTTTTGAAATTTGAAACTTTAATTTATATAATTCATTAAATTATTTTAATTAGTCTTATTGAATCATATGAAATTTTCATAAAACATTAATGTTTATATAATTAATAATATTTACAATAAAATCATTGAGGCGAATCGAAATCTAAATAAATTCGATAATTTTGCATGATGATTTTAGGTTGATAAATAAAATTTTAATATTTTTAAATTTTTTTTTCTAAGACCATTTTCCATTTTCTGGTTAGACTGGTTTGTTGGAATTTCGTTAATAGAATTACGATACAGGTAAATCATGGCATGAAACAGGTTCATTCCTGCCAGGATTGGAACTTCCATCGACATTTCAAAATGACAAATAATAATAGTCCACTGATAGTCATTTTACTTCATTCTGCTATAAAATAAGGAAATAAAAACTAGCAAGGTGGAATGTAATAATGATGAACAATTAAATTTTTATATTTATTATATTTTATAAAATTTTTATTTTCGTTTGTAGATCCGATATATAAATCCAATTTCTATCTTTTGAAAAAAAAGCCTATGAAATTAAATAGAATCTGCATGATGCTAGCAAGCCACTAGTGTTTCATCTGTAAGTGATTCTTTAAGGAAATAATCTTACAATTTTATTATCCAGTGGTACTAATCAAGCTAAAAAATGGTAAGTGCTGTCAGAATAGTGAGGATGGGCACCATCAAAAAAAAAAGATAGCTTCTTTATTTCATTCCATCATCTATTATCATATCACTATTCTAGCTTACCAACGAGGTTCCTGGAAAGTGCCACGTTAAAGAATTCCCTCACCAGTCGGAACAAGAAAAACAAAGATACGATAACGGTCCATTCTACCCAATAAAAAAGTTACTATGCTTTATTTCCACATTAATTTATATTTTCAACTAAAAAGCTCAAAATAAAACTGTTTTCGCAAAATTCACCGTATCCTTTGCTCAATCCAACTCTAAAACAGCATTTTCCAAGCTTTTTTTGTTACCATGGAACTTTATAAATTACAATATGATTGCGGATTAATTGAATTAAATTTGTGATTATTTGGCGTTCAAAGCAAACAAATACTGTTTTGTAGGTCTTTATTTATGCAAAGTCAACAAAATATATTTGCTTATAAAAATTATGAAAAAATCAAAATTTATTATTTATCTCAGTCCAAATAAAATAAACAAAATCAGAGAAGGAGAAGGCTGATAAATTTTTTGATTTTTTTATTTCAGCGATTATTGTATTGGCGACAAATCGGTTCAATTCGATCTAAGACTTCAGGTTAGGCAATTTCATTTCCAACATCGCCGTTGCTTATTTGATCTTTTTTATCCCATCCAAATAATTTTAAATTAAGTTCACTAAAATTTTGGTCACTTAAAATTTTTTATTTACTATTGTAACTTCAATGTATATTAAAATTTTATAGAATATCATAGAAAAAATCAAATTTTCATATTTATCATAGAAAAAATCAAATTTTCATATGTTCCATATCCATAATTATGATTCTCGAAAAAATTCTAGGAACAAATAAAAGTTGAATATTGTGGACGACCATTTTGTAAGCTAAAACGGCGTTTACATTATCACTGTAATTTCTGTGAACAAGGTTTTGGAAAATTAGAGCGTCTTACACCGCATTTGCGAAAGCATTTCGCAAATCGTTCTCCACTTTTACCGATGTTTAGAAAAATGGTCGCATTACCAATTTCATTATCTTCAATTTTACCGAATAAAATTTGCATAATAGAATCAAAAAGTGGTCAACCATTTTCAATCTACAAGTATTTATCGAAATCCTCGAATGAGATTCAACCATTGTCCAGTTCTGCTGACTTACTGAACTCTTCGCAAACTGATATCAATCAATCATCAGAAGCGCTTAGTGAAAAAAAATTTAAATTTGTGGATTGCTCCGTAGAAACAATGCAAGCTGCCGCGAGGTTTTTTTTTTCACTAATCTAATATCGAAAAATGGAAAAATTCTTGGCTCTAAGTTGAGCCACTTAAATAAAATTGAAGGAAATTAGTTGCTGCAATTGGATATATGGTATTTTGAATTTGATATATTTGAGTTGTGATATAGCCGAGTAGTTATTGCTCACAATATCGTTTTAAATTTCCAAGTTCAGATCATGCTTCTATCAATAAATCCGAGTGGCATTGGGGTACTTTTCTCTTATCTAATTCTTTGGCAAAAATTTCTTACCGCATTGAGCATAAGGAAATGGCAAGCGTCATCCATCCCTTTGTACATTGAAGAAAATTCACCAATTCACCCTTTTTGTTGTATTGTTAGATTTATCAGATAATATTCAGAAGATAATTATTATAATTTTTCAGAAAAGATCGCAAAATTAATGGAACAAAGCAATCATTCGATTGCGAATATAAGGAGTGAATTTTTATATTTCTATTGAAAATTTAAAAATTTCAGAAATCTTTTGCCGTGAAAACTTACTTTTTCATATTAAATATAACTTTAATCGCTTGAATAATTGATTTATACAAAATCCCTTGAAGTTTTGAAAAATTTCTTCATTTTAGTTATTTCAGGTTTATCGAAGCAAAACGACCGACATACCACTGTGATAAATGCAAATATATAGGATTCGATAAAACTAAACTACTTCTTCATAAAAAACTTCATGAGCGAGTAAACCTATTGAGTGCGAAATGAATCTATATAAATCTAAAAACTGGAAAAAGCAAACAGATATCCAGTGATTTGATCTGGCTAGCCAGCCTAAATAGTAATAATGAGTGCTGGAAGACCCCTCGGGCTGCAGTTTGAATTATGAACTATACTATTTGCATCATTACAATTTACAAATATTCGATCGTGTTTTGATATTCCTTAAAATTATGAATTTCTTTTAACACCACTCATTATTACTGCTTAGGCTGGCTTCGCCGGCTACAAAAATCAAACGTTTCTAAGCCGCTTGTTTGCTGGATCTGATGCCATCTCTAATAGTAATAGAAAGCATTCGTTTTTCCATCGTTTTCCAAAATTATAAAATGAATAAAAAAATAAAACATTTTTTAAAAATTCTTAAAACAGAATAATTCAACGATATTCTATTTTTGAAAACCAAAACTCATTTCTCATATCAATTGTATTTGTTTCATTGTTTTATTTCAATGAATTAAAAATTAAACACTGGAATTTTTTTTTTTTCAAGAGCCATTTCTGATCTGATTAAGTTTGAGTTCCACCAAGTTGGCCGCTCAGATAAAGTTTGCTAGAGAATTAGTTACAGGGCAAATTTTGAAATAAAAAGTTTATTTCTATTGGGAAGAGAATCTCAGAATCAGCGCTCTAAGAATAACCCATCCACTGAAGCACTCCAGTGAAATAATGCAAAACCTTAAGTAAACCTTAAATTCCATCGAATAAATCACTGATGGAGTTGAATATAGATATAAATAGATAGAATATATAATATAAATAAGGCTCAATGAAATATTTCATCAATATTCTCGGCCATCCCTCACCCCTATCCCATTCATCTCTTATGATTGACAACAGTATTTCCGGCTTCGTTAAAACCACTAATCATTACAGTATATTTCTTCGACAGCGAGTCACTTTAAAATATAGGTGAAATCTCCGGTAGCATCCATATTTTAATAAACCAAAATCTCACACTTTTTAGAAACCAAACTTTATAAATAAATGAATGTTGATTTTTGAAAAATGCTGAAATATTATAGAATTCACATATGGAAAATCTTTTCGGAAATTTGACTAATAAAATTGTAAAATTTCATAAAGAAAAGAAATTATTATTACATTAAGGGAAGTTTTAAGGAAATTTTTAAAATAATACGCAATTCAAAAGAATATTTTACTAATAATTCTGATAAAAAATAGTTTCCGAACACAGCTAATTTACCTAAATAATGGCAATTATTTCGAGATGGGAAGTCTTTTCTATCGCAAATGTGTCTCAAATTTGAGTTTTTTCCTCGAGCAGCGAGCGACTTTGCTTTCATATTTTAGCAAATTTTTTTAGAAAATTAGAAATGAATCTTCTTTTTCTTCTTCGTTATTTCCCTCTTATTTTATTGAATAATTTTATTAATCACAAAATATCGATAAATAATTTCGCCTTTGCAGTGGCAAAATAGTTAAATTTTGGGTTTTTTGAGGGTCCAATTTAACGAATCCATCATAATTTTGGATGATTTGCATCGATATGGCTTTTTGATGGCTTTATTGATTTGGTTGTGAAGTATTATTTGTGGTTAAGGTTAGATGTTGGTTATTAGAATGGTTAAAAATTTTGTGCCCAAAATTCACAAGGCTCGAACTATAAGCGGGTAAGTAGCTACACCTAGATTTTTTAACGGGAAGCTCAATTCTGCTACCGAAACATGGAACCGAACTCTTGTCTTTCAACACGATAATTTGAGTCATTGTCCACTATGATTTAGGCCAAACGAACATACTACTCGATTATCTGGTCCCATGCATTACAACAAAATATCATCTTTATCAAAAGTGACAGAAATATAAAAATGGAACCACATATAATTTTTTTTAGAAGAAATATAAGTTATCGGATTTAAGGATTATTAAAAATTATATTTTTTTTAACGAATTATACTAACCCATCATTCAATGATAGTTTTATTTCGTTTGTTCCACAAAAATAGATTAGTTCATATCTAAGATTTTCTTATCTTAAAAACTAATTAAACCTTCTCAAAAGTGCTTTAAGCAAACATTTAAGGATCGTTAGACAACAACTGATAATTTGATAGTTCTATCACATTCGAATGGAAAACCTCGTTCATTTTGCTATTTTTGGCCTTTTTTTTACAAAAAGTTAGTTCACTTGTTTTATATATATATATATTTGATTTTTGTAAGGAAATTATTATTTTTATTAATTATTATTATTTAATTTTTGTAATTTATAATTTATAATTTTAATTTTAATTTATAATTTTAATTAGAAAATATTTTCCATAAAATCATTATCATTTATAATCATTTATTCATAAAATCATTCCATAAAATTCCATAAAATCATTTATTTTTTAATTTATAATTTATAAAATATAAAATTTGAGAATTTTTGGAGCAAAAGTCTAAATTAAATTTGTATAAATTATAAATTATAAGTTTTTATATGAATAAATAAATAAATTTTAATACTTTTAATGTATATTCTATTTTATTCAAATGGAAAAACTCGTTCACTGCTGTTCAATAATTTTTTTAGTATGCGGTCTTGGTTGTATGCCAAATATTTGCAAGAATAACGATGGAAACAAACTGATTGAATGCGATGGTAATTTTTGTGGTGCATTTAAAAGTCAAAGGTAAGTTAACATATTTGTGATGTTATCACTTATATTATCACTAGGTTTTCATTACTGATCAGTAATTTGTTAATTAATTAATTAATTTATAAAAAAATTGACATTTTCATTCTTTTACTTTATTTTTATCAAACTATAAAATTTCTGAGCAATTATTTTAGACAAGACGGTCAACTTTTGGAGGGCATTGATATCAGATGTGATCCAAACTCAGAAATTTTTGCGCCCTTTGATGGCGAAATGTATTTTTGGAGACCGTATGGAAATACTGAAGGTTACAAATGTGCTGATGAAGGAGTTCGAATTGAAGGAACCGGGCAGTGGCAAGGTCATTTTTCAAATAAAATTTCTATATGATTGTGAAGAATTTAAGAATTTCAATGTAAAATCATAGTTTTTAAAGGATATCATATTCTAATAAGTTCTATTATACCGAATACGTTTGGCGGAAAAGTGATGAAAGGTGAGAGGATTGGTCGAGCTAATGATCATCGTTGCATTCATGGCGGTACTGGTGAACCGTATATACGCTTTCAACTTTTCAATGAAGGTCGTCCAGTGGATCCCACATATCATCTTCAAGAATGTATTAATTTTTTGTTAAAATTATTGCAGATTAATTTAATTTTTTCGTATTTTTCATCAGTTTTTGAGCTTTTAATTTGTATTTTATAAACAATTTTTAATTTATTTATATCAAAAAAACTAAAAGATCGACAGTTCAGATTACAGAATGCAAATTTTAAAAAAAAGACTGCTAAAAAAATTTTAATAGGTGATCATTTCTGTATTTTAGGTATGTGTACAGGTCAAATTTGTGAATCAAACCCGAAAAATGATCTACTTGGTCCACCTTTTAAACACGATAGGTAAAGAATATTTTATTAAACACAAGGCTGAAATTTTTTCACGAAAATAAAAATGGTATTATTCGTAAAAAATCAAAAGGAGGAAGAGAACTTATTCATATAATACTTCTTTTTAGTCGTTTCAATGGAGTTCGAGGATGGGATATAAAATGCCCATTGGTGATTGACGATGATGAAGAGGTATGAAATTTTTTAGGATCCATTTTTCATAGATAATGAGTAAGTTGGGATGAAAACTAGGAAAAATAATCGTTTTTGAGCAACCTCGAGCGCCGGATATCTATTCACCAATTGACGCTGAAGTAATAGGACGAAGTCGCTTATATTCAAAACAAGGTGCCTATATCGGATGTGATAATAACGGTGTTGTTCTGATTGGTACAGGAGCATGGAAAGGTTTATAAATATTTTATCTAAGGAGTGAATTATTCCCAATTTTTTGGCGATTTAAGTAGTTAGTTGAGACTTCCCTATCTTTAATTTACCTTTTTTTTTTTAAGAGTCCTCACCATTACTGATTGAACTCGCTCCGCTGGCTTGTCGCATTTGATAAATATGCCAGGGAGTCCCTTGGCGATAGAAGAATAGATAAGCCGCCAGCATCACTCGGATTTTTGGACAGGTTTACTCCTGCGGGGAATCGGAGCTCAGCATCGGCCCTCTAAATTTAGCAACAACCCACTGAGCCAATTAATTTACCATAATTATTATTATATTGGTTTTAGATTTTCTACCATGAAGATTTGGTAAACTACAACAATTTAAACGTTCATATTCAGATTTCGAAGTTGTGCTTTATAACGTTCACTATCGCGATCAACTTTTGGGTCGGCAAAGAGTCATTCAGGGTCAACCTATAGGGATTCGTTTGAATTGTGGAGATTCGCCAGATTCAGTTTTCATGGAAGTACTTTTATTTATATTAGAATTACAACAATTATATCAATAAATTCAAATATTACTTCATAAATTTAGTATTCAAGAAATACCATCGCTACTATTACAGTTGAAATGAGATGATTTTCCACTTCACCAAATATAAATTACATTGAAGATAAGACAAACTTAAATCCTTTGAGGTACCACTTTCTATTAATGACAATGGTGATAACAATATTGCAGGTTCGATATCGTGGTGTGATCGTTGATATTTCTGATATGATTAGTGCAAATAAATGTAAAATGCCCGAATTTTCACCGAAATAAAAATGCTTTCTAGCCTTTTAATATATTCAATATAGTTCATTTTCAATTTTGTATGTGAAATTTCCTATAAATTTGAATTTTGAAAATATTTTCTATATTTTTGTTAAATATTTTTATAAAATCTTTTTCGATAATAATTTGATTATTTGATTAATTCACCTTTGCAATTTTTTTTGCAACTTATCACGACTGATCACTTCCAAAAAGAATTTAATCCACTCGAATATTCAATATTGATCATCAAAAATCTGGCATATTTGAAAAACGGTACAAACACAATATTATAAAAATACAATATACAAATTTTTCTTCAGCATTCATCATATTCGCTGGCTAACTTTTCGAAGAGAGATATTTAAAGATCGGTGCGCAGATAAATTCCCAGAAATATCCACAATTGCCAATTGTCGAGAATAATTAAACCATGGTGCTTGGACCAATAGTTTAAGACGTCACTCAACCATTTACATATACATACACATGGTGATATTGCTTAGAGACAGTCGAATAACATTGTTATTTCGATATTGCATTAGAAATTCAATTCCTTGGTCCTGACAGATGTAAATGCATTATTCAAAAGACTTTGGCGGCAGTGGCGATCCACCTATACTTCATTTTATTTATTGTAAAAATTAGATAATTAATAATTCATTTGGAGTTAACATTAATGGTTTATTCGGTTTATTGAGTTTTTAAAAAAATTTCAACAATTTGGAATAGATAATCGCATGGATAAAAGAGTTTTGAGTTGTGAATTGAGGAGAAAGATTTCATTTTGAGAAGCAGCATCAAGAGTTTTCGATATTCCTTGAAGATAATCGACCAAAAAAATAGAACGTTTTGAATTTAACTGAAAAATTCCACGTTGAAAAAAATATTTTAACCAAAATTTATTCGATCAAAATTTTTAAAAGTTATTCGAATAATTTGCAATAAAAATCGAATTCATACAGTAATTTTTTACTTGGATAGGCCATGATAAAAGAAGAGCGATAATAGCTGATGAATTCATAAATTTGGCAATTTCTAGCGACTGAATATTTTGACAAATTTCTTGACAACAGCTATTCAATTTAGTCATTAGACAACAGTCTTGAGAATCGTTTATACATCTCTAATATTTAAAATATACGAAAAGTTAAAATATAAAAAGATGACAATTCCAAAGACAGCTTTTTGATTAGCTAATAACTTCGTATACGAAAAAATTAAATTTCGAAAATCTCTAATTTTCATTGAAAGTAGTAACTTTCATTGTGGTTTAAAATAGAATGACCCAGCATGTCACATTTCGAAGCGCCAATGTTGGAGTTTCATTCCTGGCGGGAGTAAATCTTTCAAAAATATGAGTGATACTGACGAATCGCCTGTACTTCTATCACGAAACAAATCACTGGCAAAATTTTTTAGCTCTGACAAGCAAGCAGAACGAATCTAACAAAAAATAGCGATATTTAGGGATGTGGGGGAAAAAAAAATTATCGTGATAAACGAAAAATACCTCCATAATGCAACATTCAACGATATTGGCGAAAAATTTCTCGAAAGTCCGACATGTCGTTTCTATTTCAATTTGATCCCATTTCACCGCTTCAATTGCCAAAAATGACTCCCAATCATCCACCCTATTCCAAAACTGAAATAAAATGAAGAAAATAGGTTACTAAATCTTTCATATAGGCTTAGAGGAATTTATAGGAATTGAACTGATGTTTCTAAGTTCTCAATTGAAGCAAAACGACAGATTATTTTAATATAATAAATTATTCTTTGTGACTAAGAAGAGTTACGATAAAAAATGCTCATAAAAACGATTGCATATATTCTTCCATATCAATTGAATATATGAACTTGAATCGCTAAATATAAAAAATTTACATCAATATCCAATTTACCGACGTTTAACTTTAATGAAAATAACGTTAGCGGTCTATCACCATCCTGAAGACGAATAACCAAATATCCTAAAAGAAAAGTCAGGTCAAATTAAAAACAAGATAAGTATAGCGGAATGCTATTGAAAAAGGAAGATTTGCAAAACAAAAAAGAACATTTCGCAGAACATTCCTCGAGACTTATTAGTGGCCTCATCAATCGGTAACATTGCCTTTTGAAGCAAAGTTAAAGAAACCCAATGAGGTGGATACTTAAATCTGGCAACATCCATGATAAGCACTTCATCGGAAGTTTCATTATAAGCACCTATCGGTGAGAAATGACCTGCAAAATGAGGATTTTAAAAGCTGTAGTGCGAAAATAACAAAAGACAAAAAAATTTAAAATCTATAAAAACTGAAATTAAAAAAGTTTTTCGCTTTAATCACATAAATTTTACACCTCCAATTTTATTTTTTTAGAAAAAAAGGGCAATCAGTATTCATTCATGCGATTAACAATTTAATATGATATGATTTGACAATAGGATGATAAGGATTTGTGAATATTTTTATGCCAAATAATCCCATTTGATTTATAGTAATTTTAAAACTCGAGACTGACGGTATATACGTCATCAATGGTATATATAATGAAATTATTTAAAACTATATTTTATTATATAAAATAATAAAAAAATAATAATAATAAAATAAAAATAAATAATAATAATAAAAAAGAAAAAGAAAAAACCTGTTCCAGTCTGTCCCAAGGTTGCTCGGTCAAAACTAACAACTAATATCATATCATCCGATGCCACGCACTTTTTTACATCTTCGCGTAACATAGTTAAAAAATCTAAAATTTTAATTCAAAATAAATTTTAAATTTTGTTGAATAACAAAAAATATGGACATCAGTATGATTACCGAGAAAAACATAATTTTATTATAAACTAACGATAAACTACTAACAGATATGTCACCTGCTGATATGTCACCATAATGTAGATCAACATTAAGTCTATTACATTTTGCCAAACAATAAAACTGTGGTAATGTTATTCCTTTGATTTTAACAATGTCCAGAGGTACGCAACATTGAAGCATAGTTTCGTGATAAAATCGCCAAGGCGCTTTCCATATTTTACCAGGATCGACATCCAATGCGTTCAGTACCATAACTGAAAACAAAATTTCATTAATTTTTGTAATTTCATGACCATAAAACAAGGTGGATGATTTCGTTCTAATTTTTCGATACAATTGATCCATCAATTAAAATACTCCATTCTCCATTGTCTCGAGTAAAACTCCTTTGGTGGATTTGTTTTCAAAAAGCAATCGAAAAAGATTTAAGGCTTTCTAAATTATCTTTTTAAAATTAGTTACAAAAATGAAATCAAGGTATTCATAGATATATAAACCATCTGGTCGAGAGCATTATTCAATATCAAATAGGATGACAGAGAAATATTTTACGAAATTTCGTTAAATTATGCTATATTCATTATTTCCTCTTTATCATCGAACTATTCACTTAAAAATGCTCCAAGTACCATTTCAATTTAAGAAATAACAGTTATCGAAAAAAATCCACCCAAAGTTGATATGCCACAATAAGCGGGTTCTTCTTGAGTCAAAAACTGAGCGGCCAATTTGAAATATATATTAGCATAACCTGAAATATATTAGCATGACCTGAATTATATTAGCATGACCTGAAATATATATTGGCACAACCTGAAACATATATTGGCATGACCTAAGCATGTATTAGCATAACCTGAAATATATTTGCATGGCCTGAAATATATATTAGCGTGACCTGAAATATATATTAGCGTGACCTGAAATATATATTAGCGTGACCTGAAATACATATTAGCGTGACCTGAAATATACGAGCAATTCCACAAATTTTATCCATAAATTGAGGAAATTCCGAAAATAATAATCATACAATTAGTATTAATAAAATAATCGTATGCCATTTCACGAAAATACCATTTTTCTTTCAATAATCGTAATTCTACCTTAAGAATCTCATTTAAAATAAACTTTTAATTAATAAAAGAATTTTAAAAAATAATTTGAAAAAAATTTAAAATTTAAAAATTTATATTAATTAAAAATGAAAAATAATGGAAATTATTTTTAAAAGAATTAAGCAATGCTATGATTTTTACTTGCAGAATTTGTGATTAATTTAATAAATTATGATAATATTTATTTAAACACTTATTTCCCCAAAAGTAATGTAGAAAGAAGCTAGGAAAACCAATTTATAAGCGCAACATATCGCCTTATAATTTTTTTCATTATTGGAAGAATTTATTGGAAGAAAAAGAATTTACCCAGGAATGTTGTTTCTACTAAAACTATTTCCAATTTTAAAAGGAAACTCAATAAAAATTATTGACAAAATTATTTATTTTTTGCTTTTTTATTTTAAACAAATATAAATTAAATAAATAAAAAGTAATGAAAATATCTTTTATTTTAAATAAATAATAAATAAATAAGCAAATAAAAAATAAAAACACCAGAATTTGTTGATTTTAAAAAAATTAAATAAGTAAAAATATTATTTTTAATTTTAAATGAATAAAATAAATAAAATACCAGAAAGAAGACTTTCAGTAAAAAGTTTTTTGCCTTCCGAACTCGAAAAATCCACACAACTTTTCGGTAATTTACGGCGAAAAAAATTAGGCCTCGATTCTTGCGAATTTTTCGTGTCCATTCACCTGAAATTATATTCACTTTTTGGCATGACAACAGACGAGGCGAATCATTAGAAAATAAGCAACCGATTTATTGAAATAAAAAAAAATAAATTTTCGCAAAAAAATCCAGTTGGTTAAAAAATTCCAAACTCAATGCTAATAAAATGGATATTGAACTTGTAGCGCAAAAAACGAAGCTCGGCTTATTTCTCTAGAACTGAATCGATTGATGGGAATGGTACTGGTACGAGAGAAAACAAAAGGACAAGATGTAATAACGTTGAGAGATGGAACTACCGACAGCGCACCGCAGAATACATTCTGAGAAACCATTCTGAGAGAATTTTTATTTTACATTTTGATGTTTCGATGATTGCTAAGTAAAAAAATTTTTATTTTTCATATAATTATTTTAATTGAGATTTTTGGAAAAAATTCACCGATTAATGAAATTACAGTATTAGAAAGTAGCAAATTAGCGAATAATCCTCGTTAAGCAACGGTCAATTAATAAAGTATTTATTTTATTTCAAACATATTAAATTAAAAATATTGGCATAAAAACCGGAAACTTATTCAACAAAAGAATTAATAAATCTAAGAAAAATTATAAAATTAAATTAAAGCGAAAAAAAACAAGAATTAATCAAATAAAAAAAAATTAAATAACAATTAGAAATAATATTGCAGTAAGATAATAATTATTATTTGCTTTCATATAAAATATAGAAATTATGCAAAAAGTGAATTCGCATAAATCTAAAAAATGAAAGAAATTCATGCAAAAAAATGAAAGAAAGTCGATGAAACGTACCAATTTTAAATTAAACTGAAGCTTAAAATGAGCTTAAAAATGAAATATTTTCATACAAAGTGAAGCATTTCTTTCATGCTTTTTAAAATTTTATAGATTTTGGATTCAACCTAAAAAAAATAATAAGAAAAATTAAGATAAAAAACCATCAGCAAATTCTGAAAATTTTACAAATTCTGACGGTTGATATAGACCGTATAACAATTGCGACGCTTGAAATTCAGGTTTATGAGAAGAAGAAATCTCTGAAGAACCTATCTGACAACATTCGTTATCGGTTGATAAAATTTCCTTACCAGTATTATTTAAAAATGTACAAATATCAGAAGAATTATCTAAGTGGGCTTTTGAAGAGTCATTTTGATCTGAAACTAGAATTTCTGGACATACAACGAAACTATTTTGAAACGCGCTTCGACTATCTTTTGATAAAATTCCAGTTTCCTCAGATAGTTCACTCTCAGCTAGGAAACTCCGAGAAGATAATTCATTTAGGTCAACCACATCCGATTCATTATCATTAAGGAAGCTTTTACGATGAATTTCCAATTCTTTAGCCGCATTATATGCCTGCAATTTATATCACAATCGATACTAGATTTTAAGAAAATTTAAAATTTCACAGATTTTGGATTTAACCTAAAAAAAAATAAAAAAAAAATTAAGATAAAAAATCATCAGCAAATTCTGAAATTTTATTTTGCAAATTAAATAAGAAAATTTATAAAGGAATAAAAATTTCCAAAATAAACAATTTACCCGTTGAAGAAAAAAGGGACCGGCACTATTGACAACCCAATTGTAGATATATGATGGAAGATTACACTCAGGATTTTCATAATAAGTTAATATATAATCCAATCCTTTATCGTCAATGGTGCCATGAAAATTGACGATCATAATTGACTGGTAAGTGGTAACTCGAACACAGTTCTCCGTACTTGGATACTGTTCAGGACCAACTGCAGAGCTTGAAATAACTACTTTTTCTGCATCATAACATCTTAAATAAATAAAAGATTACATATAATAAATAAAATAAAAGATCAAAAAGCTCTGTAAATTTTGATTGATAACTGCTGAACAAATTTCATATCTTATTTTCCGCATTAACTCAAATATTACGAAGGAATAGGTATATTTTTTGGACTGAAATCTCGCATCAAGGGTCGGATTTCTTGCAGGAATTCGAATGAACAACAAATACGAAGTCCAAATAGTGCTATGATTATCCAAGTATTTCTAAGAGTTTAAATGATTTTCTGGCAAAAGTATTTCATCTAATAATCAGTGGGACTAGTATAGGATGAGGAGTGACTATATGAAGAAAATATAAAATAAGGCATTATTTAGCTAAGAATATATTAAATAGAAACCTTTGTCTGAGAAAAATATATTCCCGAGGATAAAACGGAAAAGGAAATTTTACAATCCACCGCACGGTTTCCGAGCATTCTTCAATATTTTCATTTAATAACTCCAGTGTTATAGCATTAGGATCCCAAGATTTCCGATAATCCAGATCGATTTGAGCATCAATAAAATCGCGAGCACAAACATCCCTAATGTTCCTTCATAGATAAATAATAAAATACCAAATGCATAAAATAAACACTTAATTGCAACAATTTATTACAAAAATTCTTTTAATTCTTTTTCTAAGAGCTCTCACCATTTCAGATTAGGCTCGCTGCACTGGCTTGTCAGACCAGACAAATTTTGCCAGGGAATTAATTTGCGAGAAAAGTATTGGTAAGTCGCCAACAACACCTGTATTATTGGCAGGTCTATTCCAGCCGAGAACAGAACCCCAGCTTTGGCGCTCCAAAATAACACCAACAAGCCACTGAGCCCTTCTATTCCTGTATATGTATATATATATATATATATATATAATTCTTTTTAATATAGCACATTAGTACAAACTCGAGAATTTAAAAAATTAAAACCTATAACTGCCGGAACATTTGTATTCATAGAGACCCGTTTCGTTATGTAATCGCCGCAGAACTTGCACGTCATCTTGTTGTACAACAACCTTTAAAAAATAAGAAACTAGTAAAAACCTTTCGGTAAATAGAATTTTAAACTTCAAAAATCTGAATTCTAATTAATTTTCAAAAATTATGAGTAATCTTTAAGTTGACAGCATACAAAACAGCATATCCAGATGTGCATGAATCTGTATGAATATGTATCTGCATTGTTTTGCTTATGCCTTTTCCTATATGTCTTCATGTATTACGTAAAATTGAAAAATTTTAAAAATAAAAATAGATTAAGTTGAATATTACTAATGGAAAATACCTCCCAATCTCCCAATATATCTTCATCTTTTGATTTTATTCTTTTCGATCCACTATGGTCAACGTTGGATGCCATATCATGGATCGATAAACCAGCTGGTAACGCAACAAGAAGCCTCGGACGAAATCTAAAGAAAATATAAAGAAAGTATAATGAAAAAAAAATGACTCATATCCCATATAATGGTGCAAATTTCGATTTCAGAGCAATCAGAATTTCAAATTCGAACCAAAAAATTGGGCCAAAACTACTATTCTGGAAGAATACAAAAAGTAAACATTCGAAATTTTGCAAAAAATTGCAAAATTTGAATTGCATATATACAAATTTATTTATTTATATTAAACGGGAATAAATATTTCTTTTATTTCTGCTAAATAGTACTCATCATTTCTATTTTGGGTGGCTTTCTACAATTATTTGAGGGACCATTTTACTAATAGCGGAATAGATGTGCACGGATAGATTTGTCGTCAGAACCATCCGAACCTGTTTGCTTCTAAATAATAGATTTTTCTTCCTCGTATCAAAGAACAATGCTCGAACCTATAATCTTAGTTCCAAGCGACATAATCACTGCCATTTCACTGCTCATATTTAGGAAAAATATATTCATTATTCATGAATTTCAACTAACAAATGGCGTCGAAAAAATGTCCTATTCTTGCGACAATTCCAAGCTAATCGACGAATCGATGTTTGCCAGAAATAACGCAGCCAAGTGAAACTGATACATCTCATTGCCTTAGAATTTTTTTCGTTGCCCTTGAAAAATATTTTTTAAATTTCTACACTGTTAAAGAATTTTTTATTGTCCCTAAAAAATATTTTTTAAATTTCTACGCCCCTAATTTGCCTATGAAAAAACGTACTTACAATAGAATAAAATAATATTTCACCGTTATTTAGAAATTTAGTAAAAAAAAAAAGATAATAGGAACACCATTTGAAACAACTTTGTTTGATATCGAATATAACTAAAAAATTTAGGCATAAAAAAATGAAATTTAATAGTTTTATTTGACTAAAAAACCGAAAATGATAATCAATGTGTTATATATTATATTATTATATATTATAAATGTATGCAAAAAATCAATAATGAGAAATTTTTAAAAAAAACCAAAAAAAAATAGGAAAAAACAAAAATTAGATTAATCACCACTAATTATCCAATCTAAATTTGGAATAAAAAGCTAAAATTTAATAAAAAAATTTATAAATAAATCCAGAAAGATTATTGCGGCAATATTTTAAAAAACCCATAGTTCGAAAAAAATTGTAAATTTCACCGAATAATTAATGAATTAAAATTTATAATTATAAAAAATTATAAATTTCTCCTAATTATAAAAATACAGAATGAATAATTAAAGAGTTAAATGAGCAAATATATGAAGAAATTAGAAACATAAACATCACAATTCGTAAAAAATCTGCCTGCAAAATTCAATAAAAAAAACCATAATTAGGAAAAGAAATAATCAAAAACAAGAAAAATTAAAATTTTTAAAATAATTTTAAAAAGTCGATATAACATTTGTAAGTGAAAGGAAACTCGTTCAGTTGTTATTATAATATAATTTTTCCACAAAACCTTTCTACTTTTATTCATTGGTTATTTCCAGATCGTCATTTTTTTTAGATTTTTCTTCATATGGTTCTCCAGTTTTCATGGTGATAAATTAAAAAAACCGAAAATGGAAAACAATCGAATAATAAAATGTAGAAAAATAAAAAAATATTCAAGAATTAACATAAATCACTAACATTAAATTAGTGGGATAATTTTTTACATTTAGAAACTGGCCATATAAAAATAAGAATGCACTAAAAAAGAAATGATAATATCACTTACACAAAAGATTAAAAGGTTATTTACATAAGCTGAACCATCACATTAAATTTTCTTTCACGTATCTCAAATTGAAAATGCGAAAATCTCAATCATTTTTTTAAAATTCTTTTTCAGTTTGTACATACTTTTCTGCAATGGCCGGAACAAAGTAAGCTAAAAAAAAATAATACAAGAACATATAAGAAATAAACGTTGAAAAAACAAATTTAAAACGTATAAACAACAATTTGTGCGACTCCGATAATTGATGTAATTGCCCACTTCCACCATCCAACAGCTATATGAGGCACTTTTCGCCTCATCTCTATTAGTGAACGCAACTGTCTAGCCGTTTCAGAATGTTGATGTGGACCTGTGTATAAAATATAAGTGGTCAATTACATTTACAAGTGTTGCAATTAATTTAAAAAATCCTATTTATTAAATAAATATGAAAATAATTAATAAATATTACCAACCATGGGCATAATGTGAGGCAACTGAGACTTCAAAGGTGGGAACAGTTTGTAATTCATCAATGTTTATAAACTTTGAGCCATTCTCCTGAAAAATTTGATTTCTAACAGCTTTGATTCAAATTTTCGAAATCATTAAGATGAAGAGATTTAAAAAATAGCTAAAACCAGAAGGAACAAAAAAAACTAACAAGTTTTAGATGAATCCAAAATTTGAATTCAGATGGCGCTTCATGCCCATAAGTAAGAAAAACGAAGTACGTCTTACGTTTACCAAATGCTTCAACATTGAGATCAGTAAAAGACCATTTCTTTAGGGTAAAGCCATTTAATGGCGTTAAATGTAAGGAACTTTTATCAACTCCACCCTTCAAAACGAAGCTTAACTTCAATTCATCCGCAGAAATGGGAATTTTCTTTTCGAGATTTAAAGTAATAGGGTCGTTTATAACAAGATTGTCTGGTAAAGGTATCCAACGCGCTTCCCTAGAAGAAAAAAAAGCATTATTTCGCCATTTTTAAGCAACTTATAAATGGAAACTTTCAATGACAAAAAAATGTAAATCTTACTCGGGTGGAAACATTTCATGAATAGCCGTATAAAACGGAAATCGACAATATTCATCACTGATATTTCGACAATCAGGCTTATTGCCTTAAAATTATGCTAAATTACCAATAATTCATGAAATGAAAAAAAGGGAGAATAAGAGAGAGTCTATATCTTTTTCATGCACACCATTAACAGCTTTTGGAATAAATTGCCTACTCCTATAGTATCAGTTTCTAATTTTAAAAACAAATAGATTATCCTAGGATATTACTTTGCACAATCGTGTTCTCTGTTAACGTGACTAAAATAATAATTTAAATTTTATTTTTTTGATTTTTATTATCATATATATAATAGTAAATTGTATTTCCACTAACTATTGAGCTGCTTAATCTTTTTTCTAAAATAAGCATTAAATAAATAAATAATAAATAAAACGAATAAAAAAATAATAAAAAATAAGTAATAAATAAAACGAATAAAAAATAATAAAAAAAATGAATTAAAAAGACTGAAAAGTCAAGGGAAACGTATTTGAAAAAATTATAAAACCTGATAGAAAGGTATGTTCAGGTAAATCAGAAATACCACGATAGTCTAATGCTTGAACAAATAACGCATGTTCCACAGTAGACTCATTGCTTAGAAATGGAAAAATTGTGCGTTTAGTATCCTAAAAGTAAAAAATTTTTGAATTTTCGCATAAAAATCCATAAAAACAAAATTCAAATTTTGTTAAAAACAAAATCGAAAAGACAAACAAAAAAACTAAAAAAAACTAACTAGAGCGATAATACGTCTTAAACGTGGTGAAGACTCTGAATAGTAATACGGCCAACCAAGTCGCGTTGTAGAAAGTATTAATAAGAAAAATAAGAAGGATGCAAGTCCACATTTGATCAAATAATCCATACGTCGAGTCAAATAAACCAAATTATTCTATTAAAGAAATAAGTTTAAATAATGGATCATATTGGCAAAAAAAATGAATTAGTTCGTGATTTACCTATGATTATCTTTCAAAATAGAAAATAAAAGAAAATAGAAAGTAAAAAACAATTTCTCGAATACAATAAATAATGAAATAGGATTATCCTAGGATATTATAAAATTATCTTAAAATATACAAACATACAGTGAATAATACGAAAGACATTGCGGTAAGAAAGCTTAATGGTAAGACAATGAATTCTGGATTAAGATTCTGTCCAAGCCTACCAACTACTGGTACAAAGAAATCGAAAAGCAACATCACAGCATAAGCACCAAATACCATGACAGGCACCGTACAAAGCAGCTGTGTACCTAACAACCAACGAATCGTCACTCCTATGAAATAGGTTTATTAAAAAATTTCCACGAAAAACTTAAAAATCTATATTAAAATTTGATAAAATTGGTTTGAATTCCATATCAAATTTAGAAAAAAAGAAAAAAAATTTAAAAAATAAAATAAATTCTTTTCAATTTTAAAATTTTAATTCAATTCAATTTAACGTGCTTCAATTTTAAAAATGAAAAATTTCGATAATTTTAAAGTAATATGAGCCTTAAGCCAAAATATCAAATTTTAACTTTTTCTGAACTTACTTCTTAATATACCAATCTTTCCCAAGAAAAAAAGAAGTGGATCGCGAAGAAGTGGGAAAAACGAATGAATAAGCAAATAGAAAGCACTAGCGAATCCTTTCCATGTTAATATAAAAAGTATGGATGCAAAGATAATCAAAACACTATCGTATTGAACCATTTCGGCATTACGTAACTAAAAATAAACCACCTCAAAATCTTTTAATTATCATTAAATATAAAATGATTTTGAAATTCTGATGATGAAAAAGACCAAATAATTCTTGGACTAACCATGGATCGCCTTGCCATAATCGAATGAGCAGTACAACCTGACAAAAGCATAGGGAAAATATAAAGAGGAAATACGAGTTCAGGACGTTTGTACCAACACATGACTAAATCAAGTTTTATAACCATAAGAGTCACGATGCATCCAACGGCTTAAATAATAATTTAAAATTATTATAATATCACAGAATGAAGAAATATTATTTCCATTTCAAAATTTCAATAAAACACTAATGACCTTAAAATATTAGAAATCTCCTTGAAAAGCTTAATTAAAAGAACATCGCTCAGGTGCAATTGCAAAAATTGATTTTAATATTTTCATAAATAAAATTATAAAAGAAATTTAACGATATTCTATTCACTTACCAATCATGAAGGACATAGCAATAGCATGATGAAATAGAGCATAAAGAACATCAGCAAACAAATAAATTCGCCGTTTAATGCGATATAAAACCAAAATCAGAATAATTAAAGCAGTTAAATAATTATAAAATTTACCCACAGGAACGGAATAAAATACAGTAAACAAACCAATAACATCATAGAAGACCCATTGATTACTTTCAGTGAAATAATTTTGATCATCCAAATAAGGTGAATTTATCAGAGCCTAAATTATTTAATTCAGATTGTGAACAAGCAAGATTATTTATTCACCTTTTGAAAGCGATAATTAAATGAACAGCGTTAATTAAATGATGAATAACGACTTAAAATAAAAAATGCCGCAATATATTCTATCTAATAAAAAACTTATGCAGCCATTGAATATAAAATATGTAAAATATGTAATATGAAAATATGTAAAATGAAAATAGGAGAAATGACTTCAATTAAGGCATAAATATTCTCTCCTGCACGTTGAATGCAACCTTCAGCAATAAACTTTGGCAGATCAAACTCCGTATGATAAACCCATCCATTTCGAAAATACGCAATATCCAAGCCTGAAGCGAACCAAATAATAAATTCATTTTATATATGTATATATAAATATAAATAAATTATCAATATTTTAGAGCGAAGACTTTGCATTAATAACAAAATAAGAAAATAGGTAAAAATTAATTATATTAATTTTTTAGCAATTCTTTCACATAATTTTGAAAATAATTGAAAATTTTAAAAAACCTGATATACGCCCATAATCACGAAAAACACGGAAATCCGTGTCAGAAGGAATAATTCCAGCTTGAAAAATTTCTTGTGCTAAAACACTACAATGAGGATATGGCGCATTTTCAAGATAAGTCTGAAGTAACCAGGAATTTCCTGGACCAGCCTAAAAATTAATCAAATATAAAAAATGAAAAATAAGCTGAAATAGGCATATATAGCAACTATCCGAAAAAAACAAACTATCCGAAAACATAAAAATAAAAATATAGAAAAGAAAAGTGAAAAATTTATATTAATTTATATTACTTGAAAAAGAATTTCTCGTCCACCAGCTCCAGAACCTTCTAAGTTAACAAAAGCACGTATTGAATGCCGCCATGGATGTTGAGTTATGAAGCCATGCGAGCCTTGCAGAAAATTTTCCTCTGCTATAACGTGAAAATGTTTAAAATGGTTAAATGCTTGATTAAAATATTTTACGGAACAACTTAAAAGGAGAAAATAACAAAACAGAAACCGATAATTATAAAGATTCAACCTCCATTGAATAAAAAAATAATGTCATTCTGAAGAGCAGTTGTCTTATGCGAATATAAATCCAAAATTTCCATAAGTATAGCACAACTCACCTGCAAAAGCCATATTTATATATAATTCGAATATAATTGTCCTAATAAAGACCTTAAGTGAGTTTAGCTATCAAATTTTGTATTTCTTCTTATAAGTCTCACTATTTCTAGATTTGCCAGCTCCATTGACCGCTATTTTGGCCTGAATATATTTTTTGGTTAGAAAGTTAGCAGAATTGTGGACAAAAGTGCGTGTCTCAAGTCATTTTTAATGATATAACAAGGTTTAAAAATTTATTCCGACCAAGAAGCAAGGACGATATGGACCTAAACCGTGATAGTCAATATAAACAATATTCGACCATCCTAGCCGATCGATTTCCATCGTCGATTTATTCAGAACTATTTAAGCAGGAAAAAACCCATTCTACAAATTAAAACAAATTTATTGACCGCATCATCCGTTGCACCAGGAGAATCTGGAAGGGTATCAAAATGACAGTTGAGAAGGATTGCATGTTTCGCAGGCGTTGCAGGTCCTATTCGAGCTATAATTTTTAATAATTAAAATTAATAAATTAATACTAATAGATTAATATTAAAAATGATACTACTACTTATTATTACTATTCATATTAGTTAGATTAAAATAGTTAGATTACAAATAAATAAATAATGCATATAAATAAATAAATAATGTAAATAAAATAAACAAATAAAGCATACCCACAATATTTGTTATTTTCGAATAACAAAGAGTAAAAGATGATAAAAATTTCAGATCGTAACATCCAGATGGTCTCTGTATATCCATTTCAAAGCGATTTACTCCACGAGATTTAATTTCATAACGTACATTGTTTAGTCGACGAGTAATAATATTAACTGCATCCACCTAAAGGATAATTAAAATTTTTTGTTAAAAATTCACTACAAAGCGATAAATAACAACACGTCACGTTGAAATAAACAAAGGAAAAAAATATGCATACTTCACAAGCTTTTGAACCACTTGGACGAGGACCGAGATCAGTAAGAGCATTAAGTAAATGACGAGCACGAATTTCCGAAAATTTTTTATATTGTCCTGCAGGTATAACTGAAGGCATGCGATTATCCTGATATACAACAAGCCCATAAACTGTCCCAACGACAAAAAGTATTAAAAGCCAATGCCGAAAACCCAATGAATCAACCAATTTTTGCTGAAAATTTCATAATTGTATATCTTATAGAATCCATATTATAACAAGCGAAAAAATAAAATTTTTTTGAAATCATTAGATAATTATGTTTAAAGTACAAGTAAAGTTTAGAATTGATGTTTTTGATCAAATATAATTTTTTTTTAAAAAAAAATATATTTATTAAATATATATATTAAAATATTTCGTAATTTATAACCTAGCAAATTTAAGTGAAACAACCATAGTAAACCTATTCAATATTTCTCTTTTTGGTTATCTTAGTTTAAGAATAGAAAAGCGAAATTGTTAAAGCTAATGCTATAGATAAATTGTCGGAAATAAGAATTTTGGTGTGAAAAAATGCAAATGCAAGCATAAAAGGATAGATTCAGATAAGGACAGCTAAAGTTCAAATGCAAATGAAAATTTAAAAGGAGAAATTTTTTAAAATATAAATAACAACCACACTACCACACATCATTTGACCTCGAGGAAAATATAACCGACAAGTACGAAACTTTAAATAATTTTCAAAAAATCTGATTAAATCATTCATTTAGAAACGAATCGAATAAAAATGAATTTATATTTGAAAAAACTTGATTAACACGTTTCAATATAATTTTAAATTGGATTAATGTTGAATTATAAAAAAAACAAATTCTAAGGGGAATTAAAGAGAAAGTAAATGAACAATGAATAAATACTTTTCGCTTATCAGCGTTGAAGGGAAGGAAGAAAAAATAACCAAAAAAAAATTTTTTTAAATAATTTTGAAAAGAAAAAAAACGTAAAATACTTTTGTTTGTATCAAATGTGGTGAAAATTCATCGAGAATTGCCTTCGCACCACCAACATCCTTTACGAACGGTCTCATTCGAGATCGCACTTCCATTCCAAAAAACAAAACAAAATGACCTGAAATTAATTTAAATCAAAATTCCGATCACTTATCATTCGTCAGATTTCATCAAATTTTCAACTACTAGAAGCCCACTTCTTCTTGTAGCTCTCACCATTACTGGCTAGGCTGGTACCATTGGCTACAAGGACAAGACATTTCCAAGCACTACCAGAAAAAAAATGAGTAAAGAACTATTCTGAATATTTATTATGAAGAATCGAGTCGATCTTATAATGTTTCAGTTACGACCAATCACTTCGGGTACCATTACCAGGTTACCGGCAAAATCCTCGCAACTCTCTAACATAAAAGAATGAAACGCTTTAACAATCAGCGTAGTCAAAGCAAACGGAAAATTGTGAGGTTTGTTGAATTGAAGAAAAAAGAGTGAATGGGGAAAAATCGACGGCAAAATAACGGAGCTGAAAACAGGATGATGGTGAAAAACTCTACAAACCCTCCACAAAATCTATTCCATCCCCCTCTTTTCCCACCTATAAGAAATTATATAAAGATGATTCTATTAGGGAAAAAATATAATCGACCATAAATTAAGAGAAATCTCTGGGGCTATGGCCGTAAAAATTTAAGATTAAATTTCGAAGCTGCGGCTTCAAAAATTTAAGTTTAAATTTTGCAGCCGCGGCTTATTCATCAAAAGTATAAGTAATGATAGTCTGGAGTACGAGAAGGGTTTTCGCTATTAATTCGTCATTTTTATTATTTTTACGATGAATAACAAATTGGTATCAATTAAATCACTCGAATTATCACTGAAATCGAAAAAATTTACTTGAAATTCTTACTGAAAATTGCATATTAAAGTTTAAAAAATTTTATTTTTTTTTAAAACTTTTTTTTTGTAAATTTATTATTATCTATTGAGAATTAAATTGGCTTTAGTTTAAAATCACTGATTATCAGTGAACCGTTTGCAAATATGCTAAGATATTCGTAAAATCAACCAGCGCGGTGCATGGTTTTTAGAGAGAAAAAAAAGAAGGAAGAAAAGATTTTTTAAAACTTGTGAATCGCAAATTCTGACACTCTTTGTACAAAATTAATCGATAACATCTACGACAAAATATAATGCATAAGTGCTAAATCCATGGCGACAATGGCCGGCATTTAGTATTTAACACGGATCAACACGGATGGAATACACCAATTTTCTTTGATAAATTCTTTGCTTTTTTTTAATTTTCCCCCGAAATGAATAATGAAAATTATTTCTCATTCCAGGAAAATCATTTATGAAATTGGAATTCAATTTCGTTTCTGATAAATCTGATATTTTTTTTTAAAGAGTCATCACCATTGCTGGTTAGACTCGCTCCACTGGCTTGTCGCATTGGACAATAAGCTAGGGAATCTCTTGGCGATAGAAATACAGGTGAGTCGCCAGCATCACCCGGATTTTTATGCAGGTTTATTCCTGCGGGGAATCGAATCGATAAATCTTATAAATTAATTTGCTTCTGATAAATTTGATATTTTTTTTTTAAAAAGTCATCACCATTGCTGGTTAGAAAACCATTTATAAAATTGGAATTCAATTTCGCTTCTGATAAATCTGATAAATCTAACAATAATGATAATAATTCCTCAGATATATTTCGCTATATAGAATAAAAAATTTTCAAATAATTTTTTAAGTATCAAAATTATTATTTGTATTTTAATTGGCCTCATTCATCACGCCGTGGGCTGATTGCTCAGTAGTAAGGTAATTGCCACTGAGAATCAAAGCTTGGTTTCGAATCCGCTGTGGCACTACTCTTCATCGGCAGTGTCCCACAAAAACAAAGAATAGAATGGCTCAGTAGGTTGTTGCTCAATTCGGAACGCCGATGCCTGAAGTTCTACTCCCGACGGGGAATAAATCTATCCAAAAATCCTGGTTATACTCATCTAATGCAAAAGATTCCCTTGCATAAAGCAAAAAGTCGAGAATCCACAATTATTTATTTTTCACATTTAAAAAGTAAAATGAACTAAATGTCAAAGGTCATAATCTATCAGTTCACTGATAAACAAAAGATTTGTTGATAATAAAAAAACCAAAAGACTTCGGATTATTTAGAATTTGGAACTGAATTTTAGTAGTTTAAAAAAAGTCTTTTCGCTAAGCAGTTCTATTACTACAATGTGGTGATTTATTGATTTATTATTTTAATTACTTAAAATAGATTTATAAATTTTATAAATTAATTTTGAATTTCGAATATTAAATTTTCGAATATTAATTTTGAATTTCGAATAATGAAACTTATAATTTTTAAATTTTTAATTTAATTTTATAAAATTTATTAAATTTGTTAAATTTTCTATTTATTCCTTTATTTTTTTTCAATTGAAATTTAATATAAAAATGAAATTTAAATTATTTATTTATTTAAATGTTATTTAAATTTATTGGAAGTTTAAAAATATAATTTAGTGAAAAATTAAGTTTCATTTTAAAAATTGGATCGTTTTCTTTCCATTATGAAAATTTTATTCAATTTTATTTATTTATTGTTTTTTTTGGATTTATTCATTTATCATTTTATCAGTTGTTGGCGGTTGTTATCAATGAAACCAGTACAAACTTATCTTTTCCTCTACAATTTGCTTCAATTCTTTGGGTAATTTTATATCTTTTTTTATAAATGTATATTTTTTTTTCCAAATTTTAAATTTTGAAGTGAAAGAAACTTTAAAAATCAAAAAATTATAATTTTTTGATTAAAATTAAGCTAAAATTTTGAAATTTTTATTAAAATTTTAAGAGAACTATAAAATTATAATTATTATTATTTATTATTCTTCATTATTATTAATTATTATATTATTATTAATATTGTTGATTGTTATTATTGTTTAATTATAAAATTTATATTTAAATTATTTTTTAATCATTCTTGAATTACTTTTGGGTTTTTTATTGAATAGATAAATAAGTGATTAGTGTTAACAATTTCTGTTAAACCTATTTCTATCAGGTTTGTTCAGTTAGCCAACAAAAGTGAAATTTTTACTAAGAATCACTTAGGAATAGAAGTGCAGATGGTTTCCCACATGAATTTATTTCCATCAAAGGCTAGATCGAGCTGGTTATCTGAACTACAATCATCTTACTATTCTATCTCCCTAAGATAAAGAAGCATCGCGTTATTGCCACAGTTATATCTGAGGTGCAGTTGAGATATTGAGATCAAATCCTATTTTTCCAAACCAAATATTATCATTGCCAAATCTATTATTATCTGTTATCGTAATTTTATCAAGGCTATGGAGTTAAAAAAGAGATAAATAAATAACAACGAATTGTTTACTAAAAAATAATTGTTTAGCTGGAGTGTAATACTGATAAAAACGGTTGCCAATTTGATTAGTCTTTTATCTTATCGGATTCCCAATTTACCAGTTATTCGCTGTTATAATTCAGTGGAATTCGAATTGCAGATTTTCCAAACAGCAGCCATACTTGAGGTTTTTATTACTTATTTATTTATTACTTGTTTATTTATTTATTATTTTCAAGTTTTTTCTTTTTTTTTGTTATCTTTATCTTTAACATTTTCTTCCCATTCATTTTTTTTTTTGAATTTTGATAGAATATTTCGCATTAATCAAGTGATATTCAGGATCGTTCTAAAGTTAACTAAAAATGATCGATTTTTTGCCTCATTTTTTAAGTCAACGAACTAATATAGTTTATAAAGAGAAAGAAAAGAAGAAATAAGTTTTAGCTGAAAATGGAAGGAAATATTGAAAAATATTTTGAAACATTATATGAGCACAAATATATGGCGCTTATAGTTCATTATCTTCTCCAGCATGTCGATCCGTATTTTTTTTTAAGAGTCCTCACCATTACTGGTTAAACTCGCTCCACTGGCTTGTCGCATTGGGCAATATGCCAGGGAGTCCCTTGGCGATAGAGATACAGTTGAGTCGCCAGCATCACCCGAATTTTTGTACAGGTTTACTCCTGCGGGGAATCGGACCTCAGCATCGACGCTCTCAATTGAGCAACAACCCACTGAGCCATTCTATTCTTATCTTACCTTTTTATTAAGCATATTTATTTATTATATATTTATATTTAAATATATAAATTATATATTATATATTATAAATATATAAAAAAGTATTATAAAAATTGTGAGATTGTCTTCCATTTATTTCCTTATTTATATTATGTTCCTTATTTATATTTTATTAATCTTATTAATTCTTTCTGTTAATAGATACGCACGTAGAAAAGTTGTACTCGAGTTGTGTTTTCTAAAAAGTTGAAATTACTATTATAATTTAGGTGATCCATGCAGCATTAGGATTTGTTCGTTCACCTGTTGGGACCACGGCAATTCAGGTTTATTCGCGTGTATCGATTGTGTGGCTCATACTGTATAAAGTCATTTCCGTATGTTTATTTTTTTTCGAATAAAGGATAAGCTATAATATTTTCTTTTGGATATTTAAATATCATTGTAGAAAATTTATTGATACAATCAAGTAATAAATAAAATTTTTTATATTTAAGACCTTTTATATATTGTATATTGTAAAATTATGAAAGCATTTTATTTTAAAATTATTTTATTTTATTAATATTATGTATTATTTTATCTTTCATGGAATTTTTTAAATATTTTTTGAAATTTCTTAAAAAATTTTAAATATTTTAGACTCGGAGCAGTATAGGTGTGCCGATGTTGTTATTTGCTTGGTCTCTTACTGAAGTTATACGTTATTCTTTCTATGCATTGACATTACTCAAGTGTGTTCCACAGTTTCTCACTTGGTTGCGGTTAGTATAATTCGCGCCTTTTAAAACCTTTAGAGTAATTTTATTATAATCTATTTTTCATCTATTTTATATAAATCGAAAAACATTTTGTTGAAATACTTTTTATAATGACGAAAATATTTTTTTATCTTTCAAAATACTTTGTCACCAATTTGGTATTTGTAGGTATTCACTATTCATTGCACTTTACCCGCTGGGAGTTTCTGGTGAATTGTTGTGTATTTTCGCTGCATTTAATGAGGTTTTGTTTTCTTGTATATTTTCTGTGAGATATTTTTGATTTAAATTAAATTAACTCCTTTATGTTTTTAAAAAAGTGCAATAGGCCGATTGAATGCATTTTTACCAATCTTTAAAAAATATCAATGGCTTTAAAAAAGCTAAAATCAAGTTTATGAATGTCTTAAGATTTCGCTTTATTTTCATAAATTGTTTTTTTAAGGGTTATTTAAGATAATACACAATAAAATTTATAGGTTTCTATAAAGAAACATTTCACATTAGAGATGCCGAATATGTTCAATATTGCTTTCTCATTCTGGTGGTATCTAGTTTTTATGGTTCTTTTATACATTCCAGGTTTGCTTTTTTTGATTCTTTATTGCCACGATTTTTCATTTCATTTAAAGAAATTGCTTGAAAAAAATAATGCAATGAATTTTTTTTAGCTTTTCCAAAACTCTATTGTTATATGCTTGCACAGCGCAGAAAGGTTCTTGGTGTTGAAGCAAGCAAAAAACGTGAATGAATATCGAAAAATTAGCGAAGCATTCAAACTTCATATTTCTTAGTATTTGAATTCTTAGTTATTGTTTTTTTTTTTTTGCAAATTGGCATAAAATTATATTCGTTCATTGTTTCATTTCATTTGATTTTTTACGATATTGCATTTATTTTCTTTCGAATTTTTTTATTCTCATGGAAATTTTGATAAAAAACTTAAAGGCTATTTGAATTTTTGAAGTGCATTTGTTTCTTTTTTCAATTCAAATTTCCAGAGAAATTCAGAAAAATTCTTTTGATTTTTTATTTTTCTTACTGAAAAAATTCATTTAAAATTTTCAATTTAAATTTTCGGTAACATTTAAACTCTTTATGAAGTGTGGAGAAATTTAGACAGAAATATCATCTAATTAATATATTTTATGTATTTTTTCTATATTTTTTTCTATGGGAAAGAATAAGGCGTACAGTTGATTATTTTCAGCGTTTTTAGTTCACTGAAGTTTTAAATAATGATTTCTTTTAAATTATTTCGTTCTATAATTTATAATAAAATTATTTTCTTGTAATTTGATTTAATTAATTTCAGTCAAATATTTTTATTAATTAATGATGAATGCAGGCCAAAACTAAATAAATTTTGTAAAATAAATACAATCGACCGATCCGATTAAATTTTCTTGATAGTTACTTTTGTTTAAGGCATAATATGAGCGAATAAATAAAAAAGAAATCTTCATCACAGTCACATCAGATTTTCTTCTTTTTCCTAAAGCTCTCACCTTTATTGGTTAGGCTGGCTCAGCTGACTATAAGGGTAAGATGTCTCCAAGCTTCTCGGACTTTTAATAATTATAGAAGTCATTCCTTTTTCCTTCGTCTAAGTCCATATATCGCTGGTCTCCCTATATATTCAAAATCCTTCCTGACTGTATTAGTCCAAGTCTCGATTGGCCCTTCTCGCTTTTGGCGCCAACCATCACAAGGTTCGGCAAGTAACGAAAACAAAGTTCGGCAAGTAACGAAAATATGCGACAACTCTTGTGGTGGACGACGGAGAACGTGCCCTAACCACCGAAAGCGACGCTTTGTGATAACATTATGTAAAATTTATCTTATATGAGTGGTCAGAGGGTGATAGCTTCTCAATATCTTTCACTCTCATTGGCCATGTTTCGCAACCATATTGATCGAATGAATTGCAGCATTATGGAATTTGATTTTGGTCTTTATAGTAACTTCACGACAGTTCTATAAAGGTTTCATCGGCCCGGAAAACGTCTAGCTGTCGTTATTCGGTTTACAATTTCATCCTTTGCCTGGCCATTTGGGATTAGAGTAGATCTATTTAAAGTCGGATTTCCTCTGCCGGCAATGAATTGATAAAAAAAGGCATTTTATCAGCATCTTATAAGACGGAAATACTTTCGTTTTATTTACATTGATTTTGATTTTGAGTCTATTCTCGCTGCAGTTATTGGCACATTCTTTAATATTATTTGCATTTCATTATAACTGTTAACAAAAAAGGTTACATCATCAGCATACTTAAGGTCCATGATGCCATGTTTTGGACTTTGCATACTCCTTGAGTGGCGATAAGCGATGACCATTATCCAATCTATCGCATAGTTGAATATTGTAGGCGAAAGGACGCAGCCATAATGGAAACCAGTTTTTATTTCGTAGGAGTATATCAGTTCCTCATAGACATATGATAGCGTATGCTGATAAAATTCCTTTATGAGCCGAATGATTTTTTGAGGCACCATCATATTCCATCACTTTCCAAAGCGCTGCTCTATCAATCGAATCAAAGGCATCTGCAAAATCGATAAAGTGACGATGGGTTGCTGGTATTTGAAGCTATGTTCCAGCACCTCGTAAATATATGGTCAGCACAACCCCGCCCCGGTCTGAATACAGCTTGGTTAAGACGCATTCTGCAATCTCGTATTACCATGAGCCTATTTAGCAGAATGAAAGCGAAAATTTTCCCGGAGATATTCAGTAGGTTGATTCCTCAGTGATTGTCGCAATATGTCTTGTTATTTTTCTTAGAAATTGGAAGCAGAATTGCTTTGCTCCAATCTTCTGGTATTATTTCCTTTTGTCATCCCAGAGAATATATTTGTTAAAGGTGAGTCATGAACGATGATGGACAACATTTAAAAAATTCAGCCCGAAGACCATCTTCTCCGAGAGTTTTATTGGTCTTAAATTTATGGACTACAGAGATTATTTCTTCTTCTATTGGCGTTTTACGGTTGCAAACGTAAGGCTCGACGAGCGAATGAGATATATCCGGGATAACAGCTGGTGCATCGTGGTCTTTGGCCATCTTCTGAGACGATCCTTAACAGCTTCAATAGGCACACCATTAATATTTCACTAACCCTTTCTTTAATGTTAAATTGTTATCAGCTTAAAGTTGCAAATAATAGTTGCTTTGTGAAGAAGGCGAAGCAGTTTCCTATTATCACCTATCGGAACCGCAATCTCCATTCTCGAGGCCATATGGCTCCAATAGCGATTTCTGATTCAGTGTTGCTGTCGTTATAATTCTTCGAAGTACTCGATAATCAGGATCTCCTGATATTCGGACTATGGCAGCTTTTTCAGACAATTCAGACAGTTGCTTCCGATATTCAACTAGTGCACTTTCTACTATTATATCCTAGTATGGAAGCGGCTGACTTTTGTAGACATCGCTTTAGACCAGTATTCATTCGCCTTTCCAGAGATGTCATTCATTTCAATAGTCGTACTATTGTATATATATTTTAAATACAATATTATATTATATATTATATCGTACGGTTTCAATGCGTTTATTGATCTCTTTTAATTTCTTTGGAAGAAAGCATTCCCGATTGGCACATCGGTCACCGATGCCATATTTGCCAATTGTTGAGGTTATCGTAGCAGCATTATGACTTACGTGATCATTCCAGTCTCCCCTGATTATGTCATGTTTCGGTAGAGACTTTTTTAGCAGGGACTGTTGAAATTCATCTCTTGGCTTCCAACATCCATAAGCGATCCAGGCAGCTGTAGCCATCACCTCACCGTGCTCACAAAATGATAAATTCTCGCATTTCTTGACGGGTTTTAATTACTTATCTCGGTTCGGGAACAAATTCTATATTTGTGCCTCGGACTTTTATTATTATCATTATTACGCGCAGATCATATATTTGTCGCATGTACCACCGGATCAGAAGTTGCATGTCGGAAAACGCGGACGTCGCGTCAAAGTGATCTAACCCTTTCACCAGAATAACTTGGAGATAGAAAATGTAGGTAGGTCCCCAGCAGCCATCCGGATTTTTGACTCAGTGGTAGGTTTACTAAAACAAAAATTAAACTTGACTTTATTAGATGAAGAAATTAAATGCGAAAGAAGAATTGAAACGATTGATAGTGTTGAGAAGAAATTTTTATAATATTCTTATTAAAATAATTATTAAATGGTTATTTTAAAAAATTTATGACTTTTGATCGTATGTTCTTTCTTTTAGTCTTACATGAAATATTTATCAAAAGCTATTCATCAAATTTATCAATTTTAAAGATTTTTCATTTGCTTATCAGATTAAATTTTTCAATTGCTCATTATTCCTCGAAAATTATTGATAATTAGGTAATTTATAAAAAAAATCCCTAATATCATATTTGTCGAAATTTATTGTTGTATTATACGTAATACCTTAAAAATCATCGTCAATTTTTAATCAGAAACACTTTTTAGATAAATTTAGAAAATAACAAGAATTTATAGCCCATAAAATATTCATTTTAAATATTGAAAATTATATTTAATTCTTTTGAAGATAAAAAAAGCTATCATTTGCATCAAAGATTTCTTTTGTTCAATAGTTGAATAATATTTGTCACCAAAATGTCTTATCAATTATCATTTGTTTAAATAAAACCGCATATTAAAGCAATAATTAATGGAAATAAATTTATTTGGATGAGATGTTGCAAGCAATTCTCCTTCTCCTTGTTGCTATTCCGGTTACAAATTCACATACTCCCATTCAATTACCTGATGCGCCGGACAATGATGTAGTACAGTATTCTGGATACCTGCATGTTAGTGATGATCGTCATGCTCATTATATGCAAGTTTTTATTGTGTTTATTAATCAAAATTAATTTTCACTGAGGTGCTTTTAGTTTAGTTTGGTAGCATTTGGTTCTTTGCTATTAATTTTTAGGCTTTAAACTATTTTGATTTTTTAAATTCAACGAAACCGAATTAAAATGAAAATTATTTTTTATAGTTGGAGTTGGAATTAAAAACTTTTAGCTATTTTGAAAACTGTTAACTTTTAGAAAACTGTTTAATAGAAGAAAATTTAGATTCACGGTGGCAGAAAGCGATCCTAATTCTAAACCAGTTGTGGTTTGGTTTGCTAGTTCACTGGGATACTCGCTATTGCACCAATTTTTCTTTATGTTTGGTCCTTATATAATTAATACTTCAAATGGCTCATTAGTAAGAAATGATAATGCATGGAGTAAGGTCACTAATCTTCTTTTCATCGATTATCCCGTTCACGCTGGGTAATTTTATTCTATTATCTATCAATTAATGATTCGGAGATCCATCACTCGTGATCAGTTTTTTTTCAAGTAATGAATTAGGCTATGGTTCGAGCTTAAATTAATTCAATCAACCACTAATTGACTGCACACTAAATTTATCTAAAATAAATAAATATATTTCGTAAAAAATAAAAAAAAACAATAATAATATATATAAAACAGATTCTCGTATGGCCGTGAAAGAAATGAGACCAACGATGTTTATACTATAAGAGACCTTACATACGAGTTACTTATACAATTTTTCGAAGAGTTTCCAGATTTTAAGGTGAAATTATATAAATTTATCTAATATAAATCTAAATTGCCTATTTAAAATATATCCTTTAACTTAAAATATACGCCGATCAGAGTTTAAAAATCCAAATTTAACGAAATTTAAAAAAAGTGGAAAGATTTAAAATATAAAATGTTTTGATTTTTTATAGGCGAATGATCTTTATATTGGCGGCTCTAGTGGAACTGCCCAATATGCACCACTTCTTGCATTAAAAATCAAAGAGAATACAACAGAAAATCAAATCAATCTACGAGTAAGAATTAGAAATTTTTTAGAATTAAAATAGCAAATAATTATTTCCTATAGTAAGATTATAAATTTTACATTTTTATATTTTATTTTATATATTATTTTTAATTTTCCTAATTTTATTTATTCATATATTTTAATTTTTAATATTTCTTAAAATAATTTCGATTAATAACTATTTCTGAACTATTTTCAAACTGTGAAAATCACCGTCTCTAATAATTAAAAAAATAAGTAAAAGTGGTCGAATATTTTTTCCACTGGTATCAGATATATGATAAGTTGTTTCGTGTCTCAGAAATGAATTTACCATGGAAAGTAAAAATTTGGATCATCCTAGGAAGCTAATGTAACCTCAAGTGATTCTCAAATGAGAGGATCTTAATTGGTGAAGATGTGTGTTATTAAAAAGAAGTTATCGAAAAAAAATAACAAATGTTAGTAGGCATATTTTGTATGGCTTTTGTATGAAAGAAATGAGACCAACGATGTTTATACTATAAGAGACCTTACATACGAGTTACTCATACATACAAACGGTATATAGATAAATGGTACTTTCAGGGATTATTTATTGGGAATGCTTTGTTTAATTTGGTAGAGAGCTTCATTGACTTAATAGTGCAGATGCACAGCCTTGGCCTAGTCGACGAAAGGTCGTTTTTTTTTATGAAATATATAGAAATTATTAGTTTTCTTTAAGTATTAAATCGGAATATCGCCTTTGAACAAAGACTGATTGCATTATTTTTTAACATAATTTTTCATTTCCTTTAGTTTTGACTAATCCATTCACAAATATTTCACGAATGCAATATGAACTATTTTTACAATAAACCTATATACTACAATAAAGTTTGTTTTAAAACGATAACCATGAAATTATTTCAAGAAAAATTGTAGGGATTATCAAATTGCTCAAAGAGACTGTTGTAATGGGACTTTCGATGAATGCAATTTTAGTTCTGCTACTGATGTTGAATTCTGCGGTGATTTCATTTCTCAAATCATCTCTACTAGACGGTTTTTTCCAACCTAATTTTTTCATAAATATTTTTTCATAAATATGTGAATTCATTAGCGAAATATCCTAAATTTATAAGAATTGGCAGAAAAAAAAACGAAATATTATTTTCAATACATTCTCACCTTTAGTTCTGAAATTTTTGAATATCACTTTGAATAAATAAATTTATTTTTATTTTAGAAAGTAAAGTTTTATAATTAAATTTATCTTTACTCATTTTATCTTTAAATTTATTTATCTTTAATCATTTTTCGTTTCTTTTTTTGAATTTATGATATGATAACGCGATAGGATCAAAAAAGAAACAGGTGAGTTCTCAGTAGACAATTAATAAAAAGGTTGAAAAGTTTCCATAATTTTTTTAAGGGAATCTGGTTTAAATATGTATAATTTAATTGAAAAATGTAAAAACGATACTGAAATCGTGAATGTTACCAAGAACAACGATTTTTCTGGAAGCATTACAAGTTCGGCATTTACTATAAATCATTTTATAGAGGTGAATTTGAATTTCCTTTATGAATTAATAGTTATAATAGTCATCGCCAAATGATTTTCTTCCGAAGAGATTTCAATCTGATAAGCATTCAGCCAAAACTAGAAACGGTGAATTATTATAAGGTGAAGAAAAAAAAGAAGAAATTGATAATTTAAAGATTGTAAGGATTTGAGGATTTTAAGGATTTTCTATGAATCATATAGTTTTTTGCAAAAAAATTAGTTTAGAAATCCGATCTCGAATGCATTGACGAAACTCCGTATAGTTCTTATTTAAACAGAGTAGATGTTCGACAAGCTTTGAATATACCCGATAATGTTCGACCGTGGGATATGTACAGGTAAATATTTCAATATGTTTCATGAATGCTGGAAGAAAAGATTTTATTCTAAGATTTCATCTAAATTTTCATGGAATTTATTATTATGGATTTCAATGGTTAATTGATAATCGCTCAAATCTGGAAAAATTATATACTATAATCGTATGATTTAGTAGGGTGAAGTGAATTATAATTTTCAGAAAAGTTCCATACAAAAATTTAATGCTTGACGATATTTATGAAGTGGTCGCCGAGGTTGTTGATTCTAATTTACGTATATTTTTATTTGGTGGCGATTTGTCTTTAACAGGACCTATGCTTCACTCACAGCGATTTGCAGCCAAACTTGGATATGAAGTAATATACACTATTTTTTTCTTTTAAATAAATTTTAAGAGTAAACTTTTCTTATGCATATCACAATAATATTGAGGCTATATTATGTTTTTTTACAGAGAACATCTAAAATGACGCCGTTTTTCGTTGAAAGCGATCGAGTAGCAGGTCATCATACCCAATATAATCTAATTGAAGTGGTATCAATATTGGTAAATATTCTTATCTTCCTTACTTTTCCTTATCTTTCTTGATAGGCTTACGAAGATAAAACCATCGAATATCGCATTGTTTATTATGAGTAAACCTTGTATTTTTTTTTATTTCAACTTAAAACATTAAAAAATATATTTAATTTATATAAATATTTTATTGAGACATCTGGACAATATGGTTCGGGAAGAAATGCCGAGACACTTTATGCTTTACAGGCATTTCTCAGCAATGGAAATTAACGGAATTAATCGAATGATATTTTTTTATATACAATTTGTTTTAGTCATAGTTTTTAGAAAGGATTTTTTCGTAAAATTTTCATTGTTATTTGTAAATTATATTTTATATAAAAATATAAAATGTCTAAAATTCCAATCGTTGTACCATAATAAAATTTAATTTGTACCAATCTTTAACAAAGTATTTGCCAATTCATTTCAAAGAAATTTTTTATCGCTTTTTATATGCACTAAAATAAATGAAATAAAAAATAAAAAATTATATGAAAAATACAAAATGTTTAAATATTATAAATGAACAGAGGAAATAACAAATTAGAAATTTTGAAAAGCAAGAGTGGTCAAAGATAATTTCTTAATATCCTCCACTCTCATTGGCCATATCTCAGAACCATATAGCAAGATCGAAAGGATCACGGCTATATAGATACGGACTTTAATGGACCTTAATTTTGGGACGGCTCCATAAAGATTTCATTAACCGGATGAACGCATTTCTATCTGTCGTGGTCCGGGTTTAATATCATCTTTTGTCTGGCCATTTGGTATTAGAGTGGACCCAAGGTATTTAAAATCGGACACACTTCCTCAACCGGCAATGAATTTACAAAAAGAGGCGTTTTATCAGTTTTTTGCACATAAGACGAAAAGTCTTTCGTTTTATTTACATTGACTCTGAATCCAATTCTTGCTACAGTTTCTAATACGTTATTTAGCATTATTTGCATTTCATTATAACTATCAGCAAAAAGGACTACAACATCAGCTATTCAAGATCTGTGATACGATGCTCTGGATTGATTTGGACATTCTTTAAGTACTGTCAAGCCATGTCCATTATCCAGTCTATCGCATAGTTAAATATTGTGGAGGAAAAGACATAGCCTTGATGGACGCCAGTTCTTGTTTCGAAGGGTCCTGTAATTTTCCCATATACATAGATACACACCTGTACCAACGTATGCTTATAAAATGCCTTTATGAGCAGAATGATCTTCTCTGGAACACCATCGCATTCATCATCCTCCAGAGCGCCTCTCTATCAATTGAATCAAAGGCAGCCGCAAAAATCGATTAAACACGTGACAGTGGGTTGGAAATATCTGAAGCGATGTTCCAACACCTTTTTTAATGTAAATATCTGGTTAGCACCCTGGTCTGAAACCAGCTTAATTAGGGCGCATCATACTTCCATAAGTCTATTGAATAAAAGGGAAGCAAAATTTTTCACTGTGATATTTAGTAGGCTGATTCCTCGATACTTGTGGCAATGCCTTTCTTGAGAATTTGGAGCAGAATGGCTTTGCCCCAATCATCTGGTAATATATCTTCTTCCCATACCAGAGAATATTTGTTGAAGATGTGTTATGAAAGACGATGGACAATGTTTAAAGAGTTCAGCCCGAAGACTATCTTTTCCTGGAGTTTTATTGGCCTTAAGCTTATATATAACTGAAATTATTTCTTCTTCTGTTGGAGGCTTGCAGTTGCAAACGTATGCTTCGGCAAACGTATCAGCTATATCAGGGGCAACAAATGGCAGTTCATGGTTAATTTGGCCTCAAATAATTCTTTCGATCTTCTCAGGCAATCCTTGACAGCTTTAATAGTTTTAATAGATAGCTTTAATAGGTCAGCTTTCCATTAATGTTTCGTACTATTTCACTGATCCCTTCTCGACTGCTTTGCGGAGGAAGCGAAATAATTTCCTATTATCACCTATCTGAGCCGCCGTGCTGCTGTCTTTTTCATTTTTCTTATCCAAATTGTTATCAGCTTAAAGATCCAAATTAAAGTTCGAAAAATTATTATTCGCATGCTCATTATTTAAATTTTAGCGAGATTTTTATGGAGGAAATTTTGTGAAATTTCCTTGAAATATTTATAAATTCATGATTGAAAATTGGCTGATTTCTTTTTTTAAATATGAAAAAAAGACACCAAAATTTTCAATTTTTTCGGTATAATTTTTAAAATCTTTCAGATAAATTTTAAATGTTTCTTTTTTTCATATCTGATGTTTCAATAATTTTTTTAAAAATTATTTTAATTATTTTTATTATAAAATTGAAAATTGAGAAAATTAATTATTTTGGAAAATTAATTGCAGAACACGTCACTTTAGCTAGAATATACTAATAATTAATACAAAATTTTTAATGACATTTTTGAATAATAAATAAAACGTTTTTAGTCGATAAATTTCATTCACATTATTAGAAGCTTAAAATGTAAATAATAATTCGAACAATTGTTATCCGCACGCTTACAAAAACAGATTATTCCGAACAAAGTCATTCATTATCATTTCTGATGAATTCAGTTGTTTTATTCTATTGAACTACAAGTTTTCAAGAAATAAAGATTTTATTTGTAAAGTACCGCCGATCAGGTCGAAACCTATATTTATTCAATTTATCAGTTAAGCTTAAAGCTGAGAGGCTCGGAAAAAATCCATTAATCCACTACCCAATGTTTGCTCTTCAATGATGCGAGAAACGAATACAAAACCTTGAAAAAACCAATATTTACCAAGTATTTTTTCTCAAAAGTTAGAAAATTTTAACAATATTTGATGAACAATATTCCTTTATTATCTATTAATTTCATCGATCACTGTCGCTTTTATCACTTATATCACTATCACTTATATCACTTATATATTCATAGTCATAACGATGACAACCATTTACACGATGGAAAAAACTGTAGCATGTCCCCCATTCGCAGTTTTGATTTTGATTAAGTTGCACTATATTTGTTCCACAATTTGATCCCATTATAGCGTGAAGCTTACATGCGTATAGCGTTGAAGTTCTCCAGATGTCTCCTGGATAAGTTAGAAAGAAGAGTAATTATTAACGATGCTATTCACGAAATTTATCGAGTAATATCGCCCAAATCGAATCGAATTTTTTGCAGTTTTATAAAAATTCAATTTCAATTGAATTTATAAAAATTCAATTCATGGGGATAGAATGGTTCAATAGGCTGTCATTCAATTGGGAGCGTCGATGCTGAGGTTCTTAGAATGGAGGAGTAAGCCTATACAAAAATCCGGATGATGCTGACGATCTGTATTTCTGTCGCCAAGGGACTTCCTGGCATATTGCCTATCCAATGAAGCGAGTTTAACCAGTAATGGAGAGGACTCTTTAAAAAAAAATTGCAATTCATGTGATAATATTTATAAATAGGCAACAATAGGAAATGATTGTAGAATTAAAATTTATTACAAAATTTCAAAAATTAGAATTATTGCATATAGGTTAATTGCGAAAATAAAAACTAACTATAAAGTACCAAAGCATTTTAGAAGTTATTTATTTCAACCACTGGTTGAAGAATGAATTTTTGAGCATAGCTAGCTAGCATCTTGTAAGTGCATCGACTCAGTCATCATTCAGTACTGGACATTGGTCATTGATATCGCCATACTTATTTTAGCATAACAATATAATACCAATCATTGCTTCGGTGGTTGACGTTGGCAATCAAAATGTTAAAAGCCAAAATAAGCCAAAATTTATCACTTTGGCAATCAATATAGCAATAGCAGAATTTTTGATAATTTTTGTTTGATAAAATTTATAACAAAAAATTCATTAAATGTAAATACTAATGCGATAGTAAAATTTTAAAAATCAACTGAAAATTCATAGCGAAAATTCATTTAAATTTTTCCTTTAAATAAATAATTTTTAGTGATTTGAAAGTTCCTTTTTTAAAAATATTCGAGAGGATTTCAGAAGAAAAATCTATTTCTGCAAATCTATTTCCACAGCTTTCGCAATTAAGGCAAATTTGAAACAATACGTTAATTTTGGTTGCTATGGTTATGTTATTATAAAGGGAAAGGTTATATTAAAGAATTAACAAAATTAGCCTTAGTTGGAAGAAACTTAGAGCAGTTATCCATCCATTTGCCCACACAACTTTCTCAATGATTAAGAAAATGAGTTGATTAATGAAAATCTGAAACTTCAGATTCTACTATCTGCAGCGTTATCAATTTCTGATTAGTTTTTACAATTAAATTTTAATATTCTTCAATATTTCGCGTTCGTGATAAAATGAAAGATCTCATCGAATGGCCAATACTAAAGTTACTGATGAACACATCTCTATAGCATTAATTCATTCATGTAGCTTTTGACTTTGCTCGATAGAAGTCAATGCATTTGGAGATCGCAAAAGAGTGCAGCAATTGCAATTTCTATATTCAACTTTTTTAAAATATGATTTTTAAAATATTGCTACAAATTATCTTATAATGAGAATTTTTTAAAAAATAGTTTGGCATATTGTAATAAGCAAATATTCATGAAGATATCTGATAGTTTTAATAAGCTGATTGCTTAATTTATTAAATGGTGCGCCTATTTTCACGTTATAGTGATAGTGATCAAATAGTGATAGTGATTGTAACTTTTATGAATTACAACTAATAATTTCACCACAAATTATAATATAACTTCGACAGTTAATAATTAAAAGATGTCCATGAAATTGGAATGTTCCCGGATTCACTTGAATTCGAGTATTAAGGCTTATTACGAGAATTAAACCAATCCGTATATTCATTAACACCTTCGATTCTCAGCAGGAGAAAATCCGGGTGATGCTGGTGACTCACCTGTATTTCTATCGCCAAGGGACTCCATGGCATATTGCCCAATGCCACAAGCCAATGAAGCGGGTTTAGCCAGTAATGGTGAGGACTTTTTAAAAAAAAATTCATTAACACTAAACCACCACTTAAAATTTAAATCTTCTTGAAACTTAAAATCATCGCGACGCACATGGTCAAATTTGTTTGGAAGATTTGTTTTTTCTTGTTCGTGTAGGCAATGTAAAATCACTAAATTATTATTAAATCTTCAGAATATTTAATCTTTCTGATAAATCTTTCCGATTTAAGTGATAAAGATTTTGATAAAATTGAATTGGATTCATGGAAAAAATTTTTTTATTTGTCTTAAACGTTAGACATTCTTAAATCTTATATTTCATATTGCAAGTTGTTTATTTTTGTAATTTTTTTGCATTCTATATTGTCTATAAAAATAGACAAATATATTTTTTCGATTTTTAAAAGCAAAATATAAAAATAAACTAATAATTTCAGATCTTTTTTCTCTCTTTACTATATCCCTTTCAACGGAATACAGTGTCCATAAACATAATATTTGCATGTAACCTCGTATAATTTATTGCTGATCACCGCCAAAATTGAAAGGGCTCACGCCGAGTTGTCCTTCACATGCATTGTAAACAAATATAATTGATAATCCAAAGCCAATGAGCGATCTAATATATGCATTCGGTGAAAGGAATGAATTTATGACTGCGGTTGCTTTTAATTGTAATGAAAACGATCACAATCGCCACAATCAACCGGCGGGCGCATGAATTACCGATGCGATAATGAAATACCTGAAAAAATCTTGCTGAAATTTTGATGAAAAGTGATGACGAAGTTTTTTGAAAAGATTATTCGCCTCGCAATTCTCTTAAGCTCAGTAAACAGTTAACTTTTCATATTTCCTAAAGAGAAATTTGTGAAATAAACAATAAAGAATTTAATGTCAGGAACGACCGAACGTAAAACATAAAATAAAAAATAAGGAAATAATAATACGGTAAGAATTTATAAAATCTTTTTAAAATTCAAAAAAAATGGAAAAACAACAAATTTTTAACAAAGCCTTTTGCATCAACAATATGCAGTTCACGCAAAATTATTTTCCTTCTTTCTTTATTCATGCATCTGTTCGCTAATTTGTAAAACCATCTTATTAGCATATCAAAAAAACAACTCTAGAAAATTTTGAATAAAAATAAAATAATATTCATATAATCGGCTAAGTATAACTCCCAAACGGCTTGGCTTATTTTTTTGGGTTAACGACCATTCGTACTGCTTCACCTCTTCTTTTTTTCATTACTACTCACCTTAACCACAATCGCTTTTATTTCGAATCTGCTAATTCCCATTTATGATCGTGAATTGTATTTTTTAATAAATATTTTCATTCACGGTCGCTAACGAATATTCTTTTTCCGACAATTGATAAACAAAAAATTCTATAGAAAAATTCTTTGAAAAATGATTGAATATTGCGAATTTATATTTTTAATCTTTTCAGAGAGAAAATTAATTTTTTCTCTCTAAATTAATTCTCAGAAAAATTTTCCAAAATATGAAAATTAATTTATTGGAAAAATTGGAAAAATCTAGTGAAATTTTATAAATCAATTTTATAATTGTTATTATATAATTCCAAATTTCTTAAATGATAAATTCTTGAATAATTTCTCTTTTTTTATTCTCTTTTTTTAAATTTTTTTGCATGTATCGTAATTAAAACTTTTTTTGGCGAAATAATGACAAAATATATGAGTATTTTATAAATGGATTTGAAAAATTTTCTACCATTTAATCCTTCCCGTACTAATAAATCGCATTAAATTTCACAATATCACTTCTGATAAAACTGATTATGATTTTCGCAAAAATCTATTGCCATCTTTGTATTGGTCGCAGTCGTTGAATAATTCTTAATATTTGCCTTTTATATTGCAAGCCTTTTATATTGCAAAAATATTTTTCAATATTTTAGTTTCATCTGCAAAGGTTTTATCAAAGTCGCTTTAAAAAAGCAATGTTATTTTCTTCACAGTCTTATCTCTGCAAAAAATTCTAATAATTAAGCAATTATTCTCAAAATCTGTGGATTATTGCAGAAATAAATAAATTTAGATTGTCCTTTTCCTTCTCAGAACCCATGAAAAAGCGTGTTTTATTGTTATAATACTTTCAACGGCTTCAACGGCTATGAAATGTATTTGCGATAATGGCTATTCACTTATTGCAGGTCGTTGCACAAATCGAGATGATCTACGGTACCCATTTTTTTTTTAAATATACCATATTTAATTATTTTGCATTTCGCAATTTTATTTAGATTCAAAAAGATTTGGAACTCGAACGATTCCACAAGCGAATTTAGTTAATGGAAAAGGAGAATCCAAATATAACAGTAGTATCACAAATCATTTGTCCAAGTAAGATGGTACTGGTTGAACATATTTGTCCACCATCAGAAAATTTGGGACTAAATTTATATTTCTCATTAATTCATATAGTTATACAGGAAAAGTAAAAGCAAAGTAAAATCGTGTTCCTTATTATAGTGAAATTCATCAAATTTACACAGCATGTTCTTAATCTCTATTCTCTGTTTTAATCTCATTTCTATTTTAATCTCTGTTCTAGAGCAACAACCTCAAGCGAAAGAGAAATGCTGGCAGAAGAGATCCAGTTGTTTCTAGGAATTTGGGAATTTGTCCGCAAGTTGAGTAATTTGCATCTAATGTAAGACTGTTACGATCGCAGCTAATATTGCTTCAACGTTGGTGGAAAGATATTGAAAAAGCAGTTGCCATTGGGCTGATCAAAGTATGCCAATTTATCACCAAAGAGTACCTTGCAGAGCTGTGGTAGTTTTCTTCACCGATCTTTTTCTCTGACAAATCTTTGTAAGCACCATCCCAAAGATTCTATAGTACATTTCATAAAAACCTCTCTCAAAGATTTGTAAGTATCAGTATTCGGAAGAACAATGTCATAAACTTCACCAATAACCCATTCTGACAATTAACCAACAACCCATTCTGACAATTATGTAGGCGAATTAAGTAAACGATCGAATTATGGATTGAGAAGTACAATTCCATGCGAGCGAACCATAGTTCGATATACTGAAAAGAATAGTCAAGAACTTTTAAATAACTAACAATAACTGAAAATGAATAGCGAACGAACAACAACAACAACAACGATGAACCACAGTTGCTTTCTAGAAGATTCCAACAAGTGGCAATGTTGAACATTGCAGATTTTTAAAGCCTAATTTCATAGGCATTGCGATAAATGAATCCATCCACTGCATACTAACAGTGAAACTAACTTGGCGACATTTCTGTTATTCTCTTCTTCCGAATTTCTTTTTAAAATCTTTGATCCAAGCATATCAGAATTTGATTTTAGAATTTTTAACTCAGAATAATAAAAAACTTCAAGAAAAATTACAAAATCTAAAACATTTTATACATTAATATTTGTAGTGGTTTCCAATGCTTTTTTAAAGATGTTTGGGCATTTTACAATAATATTATTCGACTTTGGATTACGCTAGCGATTCACTTGCTCTTCTACCGCAAACGGGCTCCCTGACATTTACCTAGTACGACAAGCTGGCGGAGCGAATTTACCAATAATGCCGGTTTCCAAAAAATTATCCTATTTGATCCACAAACATGTTGTTCTACATTTATATTTATTTTTCAGAAAATTCTGAAAAGCCGAGTTCTGTTGCTGTTAGAGTTACTGAATGATGTAAAGAAATATAGTAATTTTCGAGGAATTGAATTTTTATTGTAAAAGATTGATAACGATAAACCAGCGAATGTCTTTATTGTTTTTATGAACAATTTTTAAAGAATAAAGAAAATGGAAAATATATTTGCAAATGATATTACAATTTATTTAGAGCGAAATTCTATATAATTCGTAGCGTGATACTAGCACGTTCGCATTTGTCACCCTTCCGAATAAATCCATTGAGGCATCCACAAAAGTATATGCAGGAACTTCTCATAAGGTTGAAACATAGGGGTTTTAGCACCATATCTTCAGGGCACATTATCGTAGAAGCAGTCGCGCCAAATTCAAAACGACTTATTGCCTGAAAATCTAATTGGTGTCATAGAAATATTTGTCACCAATTTACCAGAATGATTTATTAGCTAAATCTAAATATTATCTAAATATGATAAAAGTATAAAATCACTCACATTGCAGAAACATAAGTAAAAGAACAATGAAAAAAATAAGCCCATCAGGCGACAGTACTGTAATTAATTGTATTTGTTGTCACCATATTCGTTTATATATCCATGAAGAATGGGGAGAAGGGAAAAAGTATGATCATCGATCGAGATTATATTGAAATTTATGGGGAAATTATCAGTTATTATCATTTATAAAATTTAATCTTTTTATAAACCAATTCATTGTCGGAAAATTGTTTCGATTTATGCTTGAAATTTGAATTTATAATATTCGAATAATAATATTCAAAATGTGGTAAAGAATAGTGTAAAAATTCAACAAATTAAGCAGTCAGCTTAGTGTTCATTATTATTCGTATAATCTTCTCAAAATTCGAACCGAATTTCTTCATCATCATTTATGTCAAGTAATATTTTAAAAATTACAATTATACAATATATTTGTAGTAATCATTTCGATGAACTCCCATCATATATCCATCATCAGCGTTAATTTTAATTTTCAATTCTTGTTATGCGATATTTGCCTGTCTAGGAGATGGGGAAGTTCCACAGGATCCTCTTTTTATTATTCTCTACGATTTTCTGCCATTTACTCTTGCGAAAATCTAAGCCATATACTGAACACCTATTCTTGCAGATGATGTCAGATACTTGGTTATGCCTTTCAGTGTAGGTTGTTCCCGCTTGCATTTTATATCCTGTCACCATGTATTAAATAGTTTCCGTCGCGTTTTTGTACGTTTGTTTGGTTCCTTTCTAGTATAGTGAATCCTTATCTCTCGATGAATCTGGTGCTTGGTGCTGGTACAGCTATGATCAATGTTTTAATATTGCCTCAGTCTTGTTCTCCAATCATTAATAGGATTTCACATCAGCTATCTATGGATGATCAATCCATGAAAAGGCCATGGTATTTCTTCTGCTTAATAGTTTCACAAATATCTGCTTCTCTCAGCAATTCAACCTTTGGTGCCATCTTGTTGATATATTTCTGAATGCTTCGAGTTTTAATCGGTTTCATACTTCGGCCGCCTTCATTCCGGCTGATGTACAGCCTTTCGATATTGAGCTTAATGTGGAAAACATTATGAGGAGTTTCCTGGTCTTTACATCAGCAACCTCCATATAAGGTGTATGGTTTATTTAGGTTTTTTTTTCGTTTCTTGTTGGTTTAATAGGTGAAAACTGAAATTATTTTGGCTTTTAAAATTTGTTCGAGAGTCTGATTTTGAAATTGTTAAAACTGGGCGATTAGCCAAAAAGGGTTTGAAGAACCTATGGTTTAATCCTTGAAACGAATCGCACAAATGATGGACTAAAAATACGGAGGAAATCCTTTCTTTAAAAGTTTTTCTGGCTTATCACATTGTTGTACAAATATGCCAGACAGTCACTTAGCGATAGAAACACAAGTGAGTGTCAGCCCCGGAATTTTTAGACAGGTTTACAACTGCGGCGAATGCAACCTTAGTATCGGCGCTCCAAATTTAGCAACAACCCACTAAGCCACCCTATCATCACTGAAAAAATCATGATACTATATTATATTACATTGATATTTCCATTTTCAAGGTAAAAAATAAGCCAGTGAATTAATAAATAAATTATTTATTATTTAAATTATTTATAATTCATTTAAATAAATTTTTAATAATTAATTAATTAATATAATTTTTATTAATTCATTAAAGTGAAATAATATGAAAAAAAAAGTATAAACTTAATAAACTTCGATAAAGATGAAAATATTTTGACGGAAAAATTGCGAAAACATGGCAATAACAATTGCATTAACAATCATATTTTTTCATCCCATCACGCAATTGCCTCCTATCATGCGCAATCCATTCACATATTCACAAATGCGGTAGCAGTTTAGTCCCCAATTTTCTGATGGTGGACAAATATGTTCAATCAATACCATCTTACTTGGACAAATGATTTGTGATACTACTGTTATATTTGGATTCTCCTTTCTCATCAAATGAATTCGCTTCTGGAATCGCTCGAGTTCCAGATCTTTTTGAATCTAAATAGAATTGCAAAATGCAAAATAATTAAATATGATGTGGTTGAGGATGTTTAATCCCAAATGGCTAGATAAAGGACTAAATTGTAAGCCGGATATCGACAGATAGAAATGTGTTTTCCAGTTGATGAAAGCTTTATGGAATCGTCGCGAAATCACCATAAATACGAGAATCCGCGTTCACATACGGCAATTCACTCGATCTTGCTATATGGCTGCGAAATATGGCCAGTAAGGATGAAAGATGTAAGAAGCTAAAAGCCATTTGACCACTAATGTCTAAGATACATTTTACGGATACGTCAAGCTGATAAAATCGCACATGATTTTCTTATCCACCTTCGCTCAACTACCACCTGTTTTAAAAATATTATCACAGAATGTCGCCTTCTCTTGTTAGGTTCTACATTGTTCCACCACAAGAGTTGACGCATATTTCTCTTTACTTGCTGAACTTAATCCTTCGATGGTTAGGGTCAAAAGTGAGGAGGGCTAATCAAGACCTGGACCGTTACAACAAGATTTTGAACGCATATGTGGACTAGTGATATACGGACTTAGATGATAGAAAAATGAATGGTTTCTATCACTATTAGCGATAGTGCCGGACTGAGCAGCTTGGAAATGTCTTGCCTTATAGCCAGAGGAGCCAATCTAAGCAGTAATGGTGACAGCTGTTAGAAGAAAAATTTAAAAAGAGAATAGCTCACTCTATAGTTTGGATCATCTCGATTTGTGCAACGGCCTGCAATAAATGAATAGCCATTATCGCTAATACATTTCATACAGAAGGCGTTGAAAGGATTGTAACAAAATGACAGCAATCTTGCGTTTGAACCGCATAGCCACGCTTCTACATGGCTTTCGAGGTGAAAAAAGGCAATCTTAATAAAATAAAATTTCGAGAATAACTTTTGAATTGTCAGAATTATTCAATAAGCTTGAAAAAAAAATTTCTCATATCATATTTTCATAGATATAAAATAATCGCAAAAATTTGAAACTTAGAATATAAAAAATCAACATTAATTATCAAACGGCAACGACCAGTGTAAAGATGGCAATAAATTTTTATACGAATCCTATTTAGTTTTTTTTATCACTTAATTTTATCAGATTTAATTCGATTTATTATTACGGGAAGGATTATATGGTAGAAATTTTAATAAATCCATTCCCATAAATTTTAAAAATAATAAATCATACAATATATTTTATACAATATAATGACCAGCAGAGAAACATAGCCAGAAAAGAAGAACCCTAACTCACCCACTTAATATATTTGTGGCAATCATTTCGATGAATTCCCATCATTGTTCGCTTTTTTACCTAAAACAATTCGACTAAATCGTATGTTCACATACAACACTATATTTCAACATTTTAGCTTATAGAATTTCCAAAGCTTTTCGATTCCACAAAATTATTCATCATGCAATCAAATATAATAATGAAATGTGCAGGAAGGTATGGTGAAATTCTCGGATAGCATTTTTGCAAATAATTTGAAGCAATTCATAAGAATGAAAGTGTTTTGTGATTTTTAATTAATCTAAATTTGCATTGAAATAAATAATACTGCGCACAGCTATTTCGCGCATTATTGCAAGCCAGTTTTTATATCGAATAGTTATCGCGTGGTCCTCAATTAATTAATAGGATTGATTATGAATATCACTTTCTGATAAATAGGATTCGCATAAAAATTTATTGCCCATCTTCACATTGGTCACCGTCGCTGAATAATTCTTAATGTTCGCCTTTTATATTCTAAGTTTTATATATTTTTATATTTTTATTTTTATATTTTTTAAAATTTTAGTTTCATCTGCAAAGGCGCTTTTAAAAAGCAATGTTATTTTTTCCCCAATCTTATCTCTAAAAAATTTTGATAATTGTATTAATTCAGCCACTATTTTCAAAATTTGTGAAATATATAGAAAGCAATAAATTTAGATTGTCCTTCTTCTTCTCAAGAGCTATGTGGAAGCGTGATTTTGCGGTTCAAATATTTACTTTTTTTGCAATCCTTTCGACGGCTTTTGTATAAAATATATGAAATATGCTTTAATGGCGATACAATGAGATATTGCAGGCCACAGCACAAATCGAGATGATACTACAGAGTGAATTATTTTCTTAACGATGAGACCATATTTGATAAGTAATTTGATTTTGCAAATTATTTAGATGCAAAAGGATTTTGAACTTGAAATTCCACAAGCGAATTCAGTTAATGAAAAAGGAGAATCCAACTATAATTATAATATCACAAATCACTTGTGCAGGCGACGTGATACCAGTTGAGCACATTTGTCTACCATCAGAAAATTGGGGATCAACCTCGATCGCATTTGCAAATGCGAAGATGGACTGCGCAAGAGAGGCGAAGAGAGGCACGGTAGAATTAAAAAAGTAATGTTACCAAGTTTTTGTCTATCAACTTTTCTATCAAAAATATTTTCGGAGTTTGCTAGTTATTTTAATTTTAATATAATAAATACTTTTATTTATCAATTCATTGCCTTATTTTTCACCTCAAAGATTGAAATTATCGATGCAATAAATTATAGAATCTTAATTTCGCCAGCATCTTAATCCATTACTTGTACGATTTGCTTCAAAATCTAAACCATAGCTTCTCTTAGCCTTTTTTTGGCTAATCTCTCTTATTTCTAGGATCTTTGTATTGTTTCCAATTTCTCTTCCGATAAAGAGCTTTTTGTAAAGTTAGCTGATATTGAAAATTTTAGGCTAGCGGGCTTATAACATTTTTACGGAGTCCTTAATTCTTAGAAAGTTGTATTGAAAGAGAAAACCGATTTTTTAAAAACTATTACACAGAAAAATAAATATTTGTCTGAAACTTGTCTATTTTTTTTTTCGTATAAGGGTGATTTATGAATTTTGTAGATTTCAAAGGAGTGAATCAATGTTTGAATGGCTAATATTAAATATTAAATGGTACGCCAAAGTTCGAAATGAATTCCGCCCGTCTACAAGATGGATATTTTCATTTATAATTTTAAATCAAATTCCACAAGCCAGCGAAATTTTTTAAAAATATAAAAATATAGAAAATTTTTCATTGGAAAAAAATTCGCTTACGGTAAAAGGAAAAAAAAATTCATTATTGAGGAGATTGGTCAAATTATAAAAATCGCATAGTAAAACAAAAAGTGATAATCTCGCCACAGAAAATAATATGGAAACTGCCTTACGATTTTATGCATTGCCCGTTAATTTCGACAAATTCATTTTACATGCAAAGAACTGAATCGGTCAAATCGGTCGATCGGAATTCTTCCATATAGAAATAAGTTTCATATTTTTCCGCAAGCCAGCGCGACTTGTCGACAATCGGAATTATAAAATTTCTCACCAACTTTCGGCAAATAAATTGTCCGTTAAAGAAGAAAATTTAAAATGAAAATTTAATTTAGTAAAATAGAGTTTATTTCCTTCAGTATATAGATTTTAGATAAATTTTTTATCGCTAATCGTGAAATAATTCAAATTTGCTCCATTAGGTTGGACATTTTAAATTAGAATTTATGAAAGAACAAATGCCAACGCTCACTCGAGTGATATAAAATCTGTCGTTGTTCGCTCAGATATCTTTTCCTCTTAAAGATTAAAGCCCTTACACATTGGCCATCTTTTCTCGTTCTCGTTCACATTCATAGCGTATAACGCACGATTTTCCTTTAAGAATCCCATTAATTAAATCAAATATCATATTAATTCCACATTTTTTTCCAATTCGGCGGCACGTAAAATCCAAAATAACTTTGTCGAGACGACTTTTCCTTGCCACACTTGAAAATGGAATCTGTGATTTCCCAAAAAAATTAAATCTGATGAAAATTAAATCCGAATGTTAGGAAAGAAAATGTTTTATGCTGAATCTTGTTAAATTCTTTCTAAATTCTTATTGAAATAAAATATAAATTTCATTTAAGTTATTTGGCGATTAAAATGGAAATTCCGCTCATCGCGAAATCAAAAATGAATTACAATTTAAATAAAATTTAGAAATAAATTGAAAAAATAAAGTTTTATATATATAAGTTTTTTTTTTTAAAATTTCTCACTATCTCTTGTTAAGCCCATAGGACAACCAGGCGAGATAAACTTTGCTGCGAAGCAAGTAGGACCTCTGAGATTTTTTGAGGATTTAATTTTGTCTGGAATAGAGCGCTTTCTGAACATATGCCCATTTTTTAAATGTGAATCCCTATTACAAAAGTGCCATTAAAAAAATAAAAAAATTTTCAGTTTTTTTCCAGTCATCAAAATATTCAGTCATTTAAAAAAACCTAAGAAGAATGAGCGAAGAATGTCGGGAATAAGTACAAATGTTCCTAAAAACAGGGCCAATAAAGACGTGAATTCATTCCTGTTGCAAGGAAGAATCAAAGTAAACACATTAATGCACTAGGAGAACAGAGAGGAGAAGATGACTTCCATTATCAAGTAGGAATTTCCTTGGAGTTAAACCCAGAAACCAGTTTCTACCACCTCGACGATTTTCTGGCAGCCAACTATCTATTTCGTTACAGCTATTCGTGCTGCATTTCTGTCAAAGGAATAACTTCATTAATCATTTATCTAAAGGCAATTTTCTTTTTAGAAATATTCGTTTTGCGCAAGGAATTTAAAGATAAAAAGGATTAAGAGAAATATTTATTCAAAATGTTTTCAAAAAAAAAAAATTGGCTAGCATGAACTGCGCTTCTTTGAATGTGAAAGACGATATGAGACCACTTCACTATTACTGACCGTTAAGATGAGAGAAAGTCGATCGCCATTAATGAGAAGTATGAAAAGCAAGAAAAAAGTCTAGAAAGGTCCCTTTAAGTTTCTCATTAAGACCAATGTTGAACTTAAGAGTGAAAAAAATAACATTAAACATCTGCAATGGCAATATCATATTTTCCACTTAAGTTGGCTGCATTGGCTACAACGGGCAAGCGAGATATTTTCCACAGTTCATAAAGTCATAGCCAATTATACTTACCTTACCGGTAAGCGTGTTTGGGCGAGGCCATCTGAAAGCTTATCAGTCTCACCTCAAATCAAATCTTCCACTATTCCTTTGCTTCGACGACTTAATTAATGAAAACTATTTTGAAAGAAAGGATTGAGCCCGAATTTCTCATTAATATTCATTTTTATTCGATCCGATTTTCATTTTAGATCATAAAAATAATTTCGATGTTTTTGTGCTCCATTTTTTTATGCTTTATAAAACTTTATAAAAGAAATTTTTTTAACTAAAAAATTGCCTTAAAAAACTGATTTTCTATTTCAATATAGATTTTAGCAAAAATTATGCGCAGTTTATTAGCAGTGAAATTAAATCAACGAATTATTTGATGTATTTTGTTATTATTTGTATATATTTTATTATTATCATAAGAACAAAAAAAATATAAAAACATTCAACGCCGATAAAACTGGGAGTGTTCTTGACGAAAAAGAAAAATTGCATAATTTTTAGAATAATCGCAATAAAAATACTTGGTCATAATTTTTCGTTCAATCACTCTTTGCTTCCCCTCATGAGCAATCCATCCTAACATTTGCAAATGCGATAGCAAATTATTCCTCAATTTACTGATAGTAATATTGATAATGGGTAAATGTACTTAACCACTTCAGTGGGCAAAGGCTTTGTGGTACTATAGTTATATTTGGATACTTTCTCATCAGTCGAATTCGCTTGTGGAATTGGTCGAGCTCCAAATCATTTTGAATCGAAATAAAATTGCCAAATGCAAAATAACTAAATATGGCATATTTAAGAAGAAAATGGCTCACATTATACAAAACTGATGAATAAAGGTATTTATCATATTAAAGACAAAAAATATGAAAACATTTAAAAAGATAAAACTGAATAAACTTTTTTAATAGAAAAATTACAAAAATGTAAGACAAAATTTCAACATCATACAAAATTTCTATCATACAACTTTGCAACTATCATACTTTTTTTATTCCATCACGTAGTGATTGCCTCTATGTTGCAATCCATCTCGGCACTTGCAAATGCGATAGCAGTTTAATCCCCAATTTTCTAATGGTGGACAAATATATTCAACCAGTACCATCTTACTTGGACAAATGGTTTGTGATACTATAGTTGAATTTGGATTCTCCTTTGAAAGAATTCATTTATGGAATCTGTCGAGTTTCAAATCTTTTTGAATCTGAATAAAATTGCAAAATGCAAAATAATTATGGTATATTTAAGAAAAAAATGGGTTCCATGGATCGTCTCGATTCGTGCAACGGCCTGCAATAAGTGAATAACCATTATCGCAAATGCATTTCATACAGAAGGCGTTGAAAGGTTTGTAACGACAGCAAACTTGCGTTTGAACCGCATAGCCACACTTCTACATGGCTTTTGAGGTGAAATAAGATAATCTAAATTTAGACATTTTCATAATGTTTTACAAATTTTGAATAATTGAGCTATTAGAATTTTTCGTAATGATAAGAGATTGGGAAAAAAAACACTGCTTTTTTATGTGCATTTGCTAAAATATGAAATTTACAATATAAATATAATATAAATTTACAATATAAACGGCAGATTTTAAGAATTATTCAAAAGCCACAACTAACTAAACGATGGTAAAAGACTTTTGCGAAAATCCTTTTTGATAATAGCAACTTTTATCAAATAATTCGTTGCCAGTTTTATCAGATGCGATATTTTGAATTTTAATGCGATTTAATTTTGATTTATTACGAAAAAGATTAAATGGCAGAAAAATTTTCAAATCCATTTATAAAATATTCGTATATTTAGCCAAAAAAACTTTTAATACGAAAAATATAAAAAAATTTAAAAAAAGGGAATTATTCAAGAATTCATTATTTAAGAAATTTGGAGAATAATTATAATAATAATCAATAATCAATTATAAAATTGATTTATAAAATTTCACTAAATTTTTTAACAAAATTTTTCTGCGAAAAAATTAATTTTTTCGCTCTGAGAAGATGAAAAATTCGCAAAATTCACCCACTTTTCAAAATATTTTTTGTATAGAACATTTTCATTAATTAATTATTTTATTGCTTATTTCATAAATTTGCTCGCTTTAAAAAATATGAATAGTTAATTGTTTACTCCGCTTAAGAGAATTGCGAGGAGAATAAATAATCTTTTCAAAAAATTTCAATAGATTTTTTCTGGTTTTTCATCATCGCATCCGTAATTTATGCCAGCGCCGGTTAGTTGTAGCGATTACCGTTTTCATTACAATTGTAAAAGTAACCGCAGTCATAAATTCATTCCTTTCACCGAATGCATATATTAATTGGCTTTGGATTGCCACTTGCATTTAGATAATAATGCGTATGAAAAATAACTCGGCCTTGGCCATTTCAATTTGGGTGGCCATCAGCAATAATATTAGGATTGTAGTAAAAAAATTTGAACGGCTAAAAAGTTGTCTAAAGGTCTTTTGAGGAGAAAAAAAGATGTCTAAAATTATTCATTTTTTATTTTCTATTTTTTTTATTTTCTACTTTTTCTTTGTAAATTTATTTAGTGCAAATTGATCTATCAGAAATAAAAGCCAAAATTCTGAAATTTTCATTGTTAGAAGACAAGCAAGTACCACAGCAAGTAGAGCAATTAGCAATTTCAGCAATTTCGAACTCATCAAGAGTCAGTCTTTCGTAAATTATTTCCCATTAATTCATTTGCATATATTTATACACAACAAAAAATTCATGCTCGTTTTTAGTATTACAGTGAAATTCATCTGTATCCCAGGTTCAACAGGTATCTAATGGATTGACGAGTTAAGTGAATCATTGAAAAGCTTTGTAATTGTTGCTGGAATCGTATACATGAGGAATTGAAAAGGTGATGCGAGTCAGCGGTGCCAATCTCTTGAAAATTTATTTCATTGCCGTATGGCCGTATAGAGAGGAGAGCACCAATTACTAGGAGATGCATCCTGATCAAACATCTATTGCAGTTCTTGTTTTGCTGCCTTGAATCGATCAGAAGTAAGCCTTTATGAACCAGCTCATGCAGCTGAGATTCCTTTAATTTAATATACGTAATATTATGCTTGATTGATTGAGTTTGGCGAATTTGGCGAGTTTGGTGATGTTGGCGAATTCGTTGTCCTTGTCCGTCCTTAAGATGAGCAGTGAAAAAAGAGAAGAAGGAACCTTGATATTAAATAGCGTATCACTGCAGCTATCGACTAAATATTTCTTGCTAAAGTCCCACAAAGAAATGTCAAAGGCCAAGGTTTATGACGACTTTTCTATACATGTTATTTAGTGCTCCGTTGATTATTTGAATTTGCCCTGTAGGCACTGGCATTGATGTTGATTTACGCCAGTATTCACTAGAAAGCTGCATGCGATATTTTTATTAGTGACAAAAAAGAGTCATGGAAGGTGGAAACCAATCTTGATGAAACTTTTATGGAACCATCGCGAAATCAACATAAAGGCGAGAATCCATATAGTGGCAATTCGCTCGATCTTGCTACATGGCTGCAAAACATGGCCAGTGAGAGAAGAACGTAAGAAGAAGCTATCAGCCTTTAACCACTCCTATCTAAGATACATTTTACGGATCTGTCGAGCTGATAAAATCGCACATTATTGTATCCATTTTCTCTCAACGATCATCTCTATTAATAATCTTATCACAGGGCGTCGCTAATTAAGGCATGTTCTCCCTCGTCTACTGCAGGACTTGAAGTATATTTCGTTACTTGCTAAATTCTATGATGATTGGCGTTAAAAGCAAGGAGAACTAATCAAGTGCTGGATTGATACAGTCAGGAAAGATTTTGAATACATAGTGGGACCAGCGATATACAGCGACTTAGACAATGGAAAGAGCGATGACTTCTATTATTTAGCGATAGCACCGGACGAAGCAGCTTGAAGGCATCTTACCCTAATAGCCAGCTGAGGCAATCTAACCAGTAATGGTGAGAGCTATTAGAAGAAGAAGTCAAGACCAATGGTATTGGTCATTAGGCGCAGGTCTGGCTTTTTTCCTTGCTTTTATTTATTATAAAAATGGGATATAAAATTCTTTGGTGAATTACTGACGATATTAAAATAACCTTACACAGTCATGTTGGTGAAATGTGAATAAGATCGTTTTGAAACGAAAATTTGTTTAAAACATTTTAATCTCTATTCTATGAATTCATTAATCCATTAATTTTACTCGAAGAATAAATGCTATGCCTATAGGAGAATTCCAGTTGTTGCCAGAATTTTTCTGGCAAGTTGAGCAGTTGTCTTTAACGTAACTGTCACTGATCGAAGCCAATATTCTTTGAGCATTGACGGGAGGGCATTAAAAAACAGTCGCAATAGAAATCAAATGATCAAAGTTCGCCAATTTATCACCGAGGAATGCTTGCAGAGCTGTGATAATTTTCTATCATAGATTTTGCGAATTAATAATTTTTCTATTTTTCAGAAAGGAATGGATTAATTTTCTTGGCAGAGAAATTCTTCAAAATTAGAAAAAAGTTATGGCACTTAAAAAATTTAGTGAATTTTAGTGATTTTATAAATCACATAATATCATTATTATCGTCTAAATTTCTTCAATAATAATAAACAATTTTCAATTTGTAATTGTTGAATTTTTTGTAAATTTTGTAAATTTTTGTATTTGTAATTTTTTATTGAATCCTCTTTTTCAAATTTTTTTTTACGCATATAAAATTTTTTTGGCTAAATATAGTATAGATGAATTTAATAAAATCTCTTCCATTTAATCTTTCCCGTAATAATAAATCGGATTAAATCCATAACATCGCTTCTCCCGTAATAAAACCAAATAGGATTCGCACAAAAATCTGTTGCCATCTTTGTATTGGTCGCAGTCGTTGAATTGTTGAAGAATTCTTAATGTTCGTTTTTTATATTGTAAGTTTCGTATTTTTTAGTTTTATTTGCAAAGGCGCTTTAAAAAAGCAATGTTATTTTCTTCCCAATCTTATCTCTGCAAAAAATTCTTCAACAATTCATTTTGTTAATAATTGTTGATAATTCAACAATTATTGTCAAAATTTGTGAAATATTATCGAAAGCAATAAATTTAGATTGTCTTTTTTCTTCTCAAAAATCATGCAAAAGCGTGGTTTTGCGGTTCAAATGCAAGATTACTGTTTTTCTGTTACAATCCTTTCAACGGCTTCTGTATGAAATGTGTTTGCGATAATGGCTATTCACTTATTGTTGACCGTTGCACAAATCAAGATGATCCATTGTACAAAGTGAGTCATTTTCTTCATAAATACACCATATTTAATTATTTTGCATTTTGCAATTTTATTTAGATTCAAAAAGATTTGGAACTCAAACGATTCTACAAGCGAATTCATTTGATGAGAAAGGAGAATCCAAATATAACAGTAGTATCACAAATCATTTGTCCAAGTAAGATGGTACTGGTTGAACATATTTGTCCACCATCAGAAAATTGGGGACTAAACTGCTATCGCATTTGCAAATGTATGGATGGACTGCAGAAAAGAGGAGATAACTGCGTGATGGAATGAAAAAAGTATGGTAGTTACCAAGTTTTTGCACGTTTTCCGTCAAAATATTTTCACTTTAACCGATGCTTATTAAAAGTTTGCATATCATTTTAACATAATTAATAAATACATTTATTCATTAATTCACTGGTTTATTTTTTACCTTAAAGATAGAAAATATCGGTACAACAAAATATAGAATCAAAATTTCACCAGTACCTTGATCCATCATTTGTGCGATTCGCTTTTAAAGTCTAAACCGTAGGTGCTCCTAACATTAGAAGAAAAGATCAAAATTACCAGGTAAAGCGTGGACATGCAAGCTAACTATATGAAACTTGTGATGTCATAGCCACAACCGATCAGGAGGCAAAGATTGCAATATTTAAGCACACCAAAGGACAAAACAAATGTTCAAGGACCAGCTCAATGGGAAGAACAAAATCTATGCCATAATCATGCTCTGACTTTAATGAAGGCATTGTATGATCGACAAAGATACGACAGATAACGAGAAAATTTGATTAATCCTCGAGAAAAATTTAAAAGCCTTTCAGAATAACTCCAGCTTTCAAATAGCAAACCAAGGAAAATACAAAAAAAAAAGTAAATTTATAATTAACTCTACACAAAAACCTAATAAATTAACATGGAGACTACCGATATAAAGACTAAGAAACCTGCATAGCCGGAAAGAAGGAGACCTGGACATGGTGGGTATGAAAACCGTATAGATAGCTGAATAACTCGAATAAAACTCGAAGCATTAAGCAAGATGGCACCAAAGGTAAATTGCTGAGAGAATATCTGAAGAATATGCACTGTGAAACGTTCAAGCAGTGAAAATTCCATAGCAAAGCAAGGCCTTCCATGGATTAACCATCCATAGATAGCTGACAACGTAAGATCCTATCAATAATTGGAGATCCAAACTAGAATGCAATATTGAAATATTAATCATAGCAGCACAGCAATAAGCATTAAATCCATCAAGACTCCACTAGGAAGGATTTTATATGCAGAGAGTACAAAAACTTTCCAACACATGGTGACAGAATAAAAAATGCCAACAGGAACAATATACACTGAAAGGCATAACCAAGTAGCTCCCATCATCTACAGGAACATGTATTCGGTATATGGCTTAAGCCTCCCCAAGACTAAATGAAAGATTCTTCAGAAATCGCAGAAAATAATAAAATGAGGATCCTGCGAAACTTTTCCATCTAGGCAGGCAAATAAGCCAGGTTTTGTGTAGGAATTAAAAATCAAATAAACACTGATGATAGTAATATAAAGCATGAATATCAGAGAAATTAGAAAAATATCAATAGCTGAAAGAAAAACTGGGGAAAATATAGAAAATAAAGGCAGAAGTAATTACTTTAATTATTGGAGCACTTGGAACTATGATCCCTATATTAGAAAAGGTGGCTTCAGCAGATTCCAGCAGCAATGTCAGCGATCTATGTCCGGGCTATATTTGGAGCGCCCATGCTGCGATACTTTCCCTCGTTGGGAAAAACTTGTTGAAAAATTCGAGTGAAGCTGGCTATTCACATCTAATTCCATCCTTAATGGACTCCTTGGAATATTAAATGTAGCTAGCCAGCGAAGCGAGCTTAACTACAAATGGTGTGGGCTCATGAAAAAGTGAAAATTATAGAAATATGGGAAGAATTGAGGTTCTTGCATTCTTGTAAATTGCACTAATCGTCCGTGAAAGCTGGTGTGGTATAATAGAAACCATTGCTTTATCATATTTAATCTTAATAAAAAAAGTATTATTAATGCAATTCTTCAAATATTAAGAAGGGCATCGAATGGCTTATTGGTTATTGCTCAGATTGGAGAGCCCATACTGAGGTTCTATTCGCCGTTGAAAAATAAACTTTTTGGAAAAATTTGAGTGATGCTAACGTCTCACATCTAACACAATCGACAATCAATGTCTCTCGAAGCAGACATAGCTAGTAGTCCTAGATGGCCCTTCATAGTGAAAGCATAATATTGATATGGAAAAATTTGGGCTTCATCCATTTTCGTTAGAATGTACTAATGTTCAATGAAAACTATATGCGAAACCATTGCTTTCTCAGTTTTTTTTCTCGGTATTTCCTATAATCAATACAATTTCAAGATTTTCTTTAACAGTCATATTTGTTTCATGAAAAACCTTGCCTTGCCTTGATTCACATTCCCCTCAGACCATTATCCTCTATTCTCATGACTCTACATAAACCGTCTAAGGCAAAGAATATGCTTTGGTCTAAGTCTTTGCCAGATCTAAATCCTGCCTCAGAATCATTCTTTTATGCCCAGGATTAATTACTGGATTAATCCTAAGCCTTGGCCAAAGGCTTGACAAGGGCCAATCCTTCGGCAACCTTCGGGTTAAGCGTTGGTTTTCGCCTAAGTGTAAACATTGGCCTTATCTCAAGTTTAGGCCTAGGCGAAACCCAAGCGTAAGGGGAAATCCAAGCTCAAGCCAAGGTCTAAAATTTTATAATTTTGCATGAGAACAATTAAAAGACAAATTATTGTATTTCGTTGGAAAAAAATAGATTTTAAAAATAATGTTATCGGAATACGACGTTATCATATCATTTCTTTCATTTTCCAATAAATTTTCGTGCGGAATTTTTCGACTAACAAATTCCTTTTCGACAATGCAAATTACATTTTCTAATATTCTTCTATTTTAATTTAGCAAAATTTTTAAATATGAATTACTTAAATTTAAAATAATATATAATAATAGTTATTTACATCATAAACATGTGAACAGTTATTGAATATGTACTTAAAATAAAATTTGTAATGACGAAGAAATCAAAATGTAATGAATAATAAAAAAAAATAAATAAAAATAAAAACAACTTTTATATCAATGGCATCATCAATCTGTTGTAAAAGATGTTAATCACATTAGTATGATTTTTTCGCTAAGATTTAGTGAGGAACCATTATCAGACAAAAGGATAAGGCACAATCAATCCGTCGTTCAAATCGAGCGACAAAACAGCGAGAAATAGCGACATAATAGCGACAGCTGATCTATGACAATTTTTTATATTATGCAGTTGGTTTTCATTTTGCTTAAAAGAGGCATTGTTTCCTTTGATTGCGTAGAGGGTTTAGCCAAAAAATCGCTTTTTGTATAAATTTTTGGAAAAAGTAAGGTACAAAGGAAATTCGGCCTAAAAATAGCAGCAAATTTGAAGAGGATTTTCTAAATCTTTGTATCTATATAGGTCTAGAGCAACATGTTAAGATTGCCACTAGGCATAACACACATTTTAGATGTTGTTTTAGCTGCTTCATCTTCTTTTGTTGATAGCATTAGAGTATTGGAGCCTTTTTCTAATAGTGATCACAACATCATTCATGCTTCTTTAGACCATTATATACTTCCCTCGAGATATAGATATATAGAAATTATATAGATATAGAAATTATCGTCACTGTGATTATGAAATCTTTAATTCTAACCTCGCAGAAATAAACTGGGATTTCTTATTCTCTTTAGCTTCCTCTATTGATAAAACAGTTCATTTTCTTAAAAGCACCATTTTATACCTTATAGAGCAGTATATCCCACTAAGAAAAAAAAAACGTTAAGACGATTCCCATTTTTAAAAATCTCTTTAAAAAAATATCAAGAAGCTTTATAACAAATACAAATTACCAAATTGCCATGTGACCTTTCTGCATATAAAGAATGTTTAAGAAGTTTCCGTGGTGCTGTTCATAATTACTTTTTAAATAAAGAAGAGCAAATTTTAAATATTAATAAGAATTCTTTCTGGACCTATCAAAAGAAAATTTTCAAATCCACGCAAGCAATTAAATTTGCAACATAATGATAATGTGATCACATCTGATATTGATATTGCAAGTATATTTAATCAATATTTTTCTAGTGTATTTGTTGGTGAGAATAATACTCATACTTCTTGTTTTAATGTAAATCGAATTTGTTGCATTTCTCTCGGTTGAGTTGAAATAATAATACTGGATATTTATGATGCCTTAAATAGACTTAAGCCGTCTATTTCAGCTGGTTCCGATAATATTCCCACAAATAATTTATAAAAAATGTACATTTTCACTGATCTTCCACTATTTTTAATTTATAAAGACATTTATAAAGACATTAAGAAATCTGGCCTTAATTCCAAGATTTGGAAGTTATCTCAAATAATTCCCATTCATAAAAAAGGAAGCACCTATGAACTTTCCAATTATAGACCTATTAGCCTAGTATTCGCTGGTCGTAAAGTACTCGAAAGGTTGATTTGCAACAAATTGGTTACTTATCTTGATCCAATAATTTTATATCTCCTTATCAGCATGGCTTTTGTACAAAAAAATCCACTTCACAAATATTGGCAAATCTTTCCGATTGGTCTGCATCAATTGACAATGGAAAAACAGTATCAGTGGTGTATCTAAATTTGGCTAAAGCTTTTGATACTGTTTCCCATAGTAAATTATTATTGATCTTAATAGTTATGATATTACATGGGCCCTTTATAACTTGGTATCAGATTATATAAAAGACCGTCACCAAGCCGTACTTGTCAACAACATTCTTTCTGACACAAAACTGGTATTCCCCAAGGTATTTGTATTTGCATTGCTTTTTCTATTATATAAAAATGATATTACCAATGTGGTACTAAATTCTACTATTTATCTTCATGCTGATGATTGCAAAATTTATAATTCTCGTGGTAGGTAGGTCAGATAGCCTATCTCCACTCCAAGAGGATCTCAACAGAATAGCCAATATGACAAATGTGCAAATATATGGCAAATTACCCTTTCCTTTCAAAAATGTAGCATTCTTCATATCAATTCTAAAGGTTTCGATTTTCCTAACCTTATTATTAATGGCAATGTATTCAGTAGAGTTTCGCACATTTCCGATCTTGGAATAATCATGGATGAAAATCTCGGTTTCGACGTTCACTGCAGAATCATGGTAAAGAAATCCTCAAAGGTACTAAATTTTATTTTTCGTTCGTTTAAAAATAAAGCTGAAGATTTTCTTATCAAAATGTATAAAACGTTCGTTCGGCCAATTCTTGACTACAGTGCTACATGTTACTCCCCGAGATATCGTAAATCAAGTAAAATAATTGAAGGACTCCAAAAATATTTTATACGGCATCTCTCTCTTTATTGCAGTTTTAATTATAAAAGAAAACTTCTACAATATAACCTGGATTCTCTGTCAGTTCGTCGTATTAAGCAAAATTTAATTTTACTTATAAGATTTTGTATGGTTATGTTAAATTATATTATTCAAAATATCATAATTTTAGGTTAAATTTAAATCTAACAAGAACCAATGGGCTGAAATTACTAAAACCTATGTGTAAAATTAAACTAAGCACTCATAATTTCTTTATTAGCAATATTAATTTTTGGAATAAATTACCGAACGACATAGCTTGTGCGCCATCCCTAGCTATCTTTAAAAAAAGAATAGATAATATCCTTTATGATATTATTTAAAAAAGTTCAACTCACATGCAGGAAGTGTGAAATCGCGATTTTAGTTATTTCAAATTGTACCATATTTTATTATTTTATAATATTGTATTATTTTATATTATTATTATTATGTATTACTTTATATTTTTATTGTATTATTTTATTCATTGTGTTTTATTTTGTAATATTGTTATAATATCCTATTTATTTCATCTTTAAATTGTTTATTTTATTTTAATTTTATTATTTTTTTGTTATTTGTATATTAACAACTGATGTTATTAATATAAGCACATGGCATTTGCGCCTTGCTTGGCTGATTTTCAATAAATAAAAATAAAATTTCGTATTTTTGAGGATTTCTTCACTGGTTCTGCAGTGAAGGTCGAAATCGAGATTTTCAGCCGCGATTATACCAAGATCGGAAATGTGTGTAGCTCTACTAGTTATATTGTCATTAATAATAAGGTTAGAAAAATCGAAACCTTTTTAGAATTAATATGAAGAACACTATATTTTTGAAAGTAAAGGGCAATTTGCCTCTCATGTAGCCAGCTGGCTATTCTGTTAAGGTCCTCCTGCAGTGGAGATAGGCTATCTGATCTACCATGAGAATTATAAATTTTACAATCATCAGCATGAAGATAAATAGTAGAATTTAGTACCACATTAGTGATACATTTATATATAATGGAAAAAGCAATGGCAAAATGACAACTACCTTAGGGAACACCAGTTTTTGTGTCAGAAAGAGTATTATTGACGAGTACGACTTGGCCAGATATGATAAAAAAATGATGATTAAATATACATACATTATACATAAATATATATATACTTATATATATTTTATATATATATATTTTATATTTATTTATATATATATATTTATTTTTGCACTGAACAAAATTTCCATTTCAATCGGTACATAAATTTATATTTTATTCCAACAAGAATTTAGGAAAAATTTTAAAAGAACTTTAAATTTAACTTTAAAAATTTAAAAATTCAGTAAAAAATATTTTATTTTCTAACATATTTCGGAAATCACAGATTCCATTTCCAAGTGTAGCAAGGAAAATTGTCGGCTCGGCGAAGTTTTTTTCGACTTTACGTGCCGCCGAATTGGAAAAAAATGTGGAATTAATATGATATTCAATTTAATTAATGGGATTCTTAAAGGAAAATCATGCGTTATACGATGTGAATGTGAACGAGAATTTGTTGGAAAAAGGTGGCCAATGTGTAAGGTCTTTGATATTTACGAGGAAAACGACATCTGAGAAAACAACGACAGATTTTATAGCATTCAAGTAAGCATTTGCAGTTGTTCTTTCATAAATTCTGATTTAAAATGCAATTTAATAGCGCAAATTTGGATTACTTCACGATCAACGAATATGAAATTTATCAACAATAAAATCTATAACTGCAGAGGGATTAACTCTTTTTCACATTTAATAGACATTTAGTTTGCCGAAAATTGGTGAGAAATTTTATTTATAATTCCGATTGCCGACGAATCCCGCTGGCTTGCAGAAAAATTGTGAAATTAATTTCTATTTGGAAGAATCCCATCGATCAGCAAAGCCGATGCACCCAATTCTTTGCTTGTAAGAATGAATTTGTCGAAATGAACGGACAATGTGTAAAGTCGTAAAGTAGTTTCCATAAATGCGTATTATTTTCTGTAGCGAGATTATCGCTTTTTTATTTAACAATACGACTTTACGACTTTTGGTATTTTGAACATTCTTTTCAATAATGAATTTTTTTCCTTTTTCCGTAAGCGAATTTTTTTTCCAATGAAAAATTTTCTATATTTTTTATATTCTTCGAAAATTTTTAATCGGATTGATGCAAAATTTATTTTTGCAATTAGAAAAAAGTAAAATAATGCTAAATAAATTTTATTACTATTATTAATTTATTAGAGAGAATAGGCAAGGAACTATAAAATAAATTGAAATGTTTGCAGCAATTATTTTCGTCTATAAAAAAGAAAAAAATTTTCCTCTATAATAAATTTTTTTTTTCCTTTTTCAATAAGCAAATTCTTTTCTATCCAATAAGAATTTCTTTATATTTTTATATTTCCAGCAAATTCCGCTGGCTTGCAGAATTTGAATTTAAATTATATAAATTCTATAAGTTCTATTTTTTTGCAAATGAAAATATTTATTTTGTGAATGAGCGGAATTCTTTTCGAACCTTGGCGTACCATTTAACATTTCCTTACCTATTTGAATTCTGGTGCACTCGTTTGGAATCTACAAAATTCATAAATCTCCTTGTATGAAAAAAATTGACAAATAGACAAGTTTTTAGCAAATATCTATTTTTCTGACTCAATAAAAAAAAATCGATATTTCTTATTTCAGTACAATTTTTTAAGATTTAAATTTTTATGAAAATATTATTAGAAATTTTCAATATTAACTAATTTTACAAGAAACAGTTTATCCCGGACGTGGAGCTGTGAAGAAGACAAGGACAAGGAACCTAGAAAACTGGTCGATTAGCAAAAAAAATTTAAAAGCCGATGGCTTAGATTTGCAAATAAATGATGGATCAAGATACTGGAGAAATTAGAATTTCCAACTTCAAGAACTTTAAGATAAAAAATAAGGCAAAAAACAAAAAATTAATAATTAGTTGTATTTATTAATTATATTGAAACCATATATTTTATATATCTTTGCAGATGAAGCTAAAAAATTAAAAAATACGAAACTTACGTTACAAAAAGCGAACATTAAGCACTGTTCAATTACTTCGACCATTGTGCAATAAAATTTCGCGCGAATCCTATTTAGTTTTATCAGAAGTGATCCTGAGAATTAATCCTATTGATTGCTATGGGAGGCAATAAGGACCGCGCGATAACTACTCGATAAAAAAATTGGCTTGAAATATTTCGCGGAAATAATTGAGTATAGTAAAAAATAAAAATTTATGATAATCACAAGAAATTACAAGAAACTCTCATTCATGCAAATTGCTGCAAATTTGTAGAAATGCCGTTTTCGAGAATTCCGCTATATTTTTTTGCAATTTCATCTTCAACATAATTATATTTGAATTTTGCATCGAATGAATGGTTTTGTCGCATAGATATGCCTTGGAAATTTTAGAAGTATATTGTTGAGACTTAGAAGGGTTCAGTTGGTTGTTGCTCAATTTCAGATTCAGATGCTGCATTTCTACTCCCAGCAAAAGTAAGCCTGTCTAAAATTCCGAATGATACTAGCGACTGAAGTTTTATCGCCAAGAGGCTCCCCAGGAATATTTGCTTAGTGTGACAAGCGGACAGAGCGAATTTTACTAGTAATGCTGGGTGCTCTTTAAAAAAATATTCTATATAATCCGCAAGCATCTCGTTCAATCAAAATTCTAAAAAACAGACCCATGTTCCGTTGCCGGTTAGAGGTACGAAATGATATGTAATAATGCAAAGTAATATAAGTTTGAGAAGAGCAAAAGCATTTGTTTTATTTATTTAGATAAATTGCTGTATAAGTGTTATAACAAATTTGGCAATTTGGCAAATAGCCGTCAGCAATTTTCGAAGGATTGAATTTTTATTATAAAAGAGTGATAACGATAAGCCAGTGAATGCTTCATTGTTTTTATTTATTAAAAATGAATAAGAAAATAAAACAAAAATGTGAAAATAAGTATGCTTGCAAATAATATTCCAAATTATTTAGCGCGAAATTCTATATAATTTACTTATTCACGTATATTCACGTGACACCAGCACGTTCACATCTTTTACCCGTCCAAACGAAACCAGTGAAGCATACACAAAAATATATGCAGGAAGTTCTCATAAGGTTGAAACATAGCGGTTTTAGTACCATATTTTCAGAGCACATAGAAATAGCTGCTCCAAATTCAAAGCGACTTATTGCCTGAAAATCTTATTGATGTACTAGCAATATTTGTGGCCTAGTTTACTACAGTGATTTATTTATATATACTAATATAATAAAAAATAAAAAACACTCACATTGTAAAAAAAGAAGTAAAAGAACAATGAACAAAATAAGCCCATCAAGTTATTTTCATTTTTCGCTACCATATTCGATTATATATCCGAATGGTGGGAGGGGAAAGTACGATCATCGATGGATTAGTGTGAAATGCAATAAACTATTGGAAACTGCAAATTTCTGATTTCCATATTTTTTACAATTGATTTCAGCAATGGTCCGCTTCATTCTGCTGACACTGCCGAATAAATGGAAATATGTGAATCTGCGAAAAAAGTTCCAATTTCTTATTTACCTTTTAATAAATAATTATGGAGATTATATCAAATTTGTGAGAAATTATTGCAATTTAAAAAATTTAATCTCTTTTCGTAAATCATTATCATTATTGAAAGAGCACTAAGCACAGCCGGTACGAGGGTCTCCTTCCAACTTCATAAATCAGCTTTCAGCTTAGTATTCATAAGATTATATAATCTTTCAAAAAATCGAACCGAATTTCTTCATCATTTATGCCAAGCAATATTTTAAAAATTGCAATTATACAATATATTTGTAGCAATCATTACGATGAATTCCCATCATTGTTCGCTTTTTTACCTAAAACAGTCCGACTAAATCGTATGTGTCATATGCTATATTGCAACATTTTATCTTAATTCCATGCAAAATTAAAAATATAATTATGTTAAAAATGAAATGTGCAAGAAGGTATGGTAAAATTCACGGTTAGCATTTTTGCAAATTTGAAGCAATTCGTATGAATGAAAATTTCTTACGATTTCTAATGACAATTAACGTTAATTAGTATTAATAAATAATGTGGTACTATGCTCAATTACTTTCGCCGAATATTGTAAGCCAATTTTTTTATCGAATAGTTGTCGCGTGGTCTTTAATTCTTCGCACGATAATCCTCTGCATAATAATTAACAAGATTAATTCTTAGCACCACTTCTAAATAGGATTCGTGCAAAAAAATTTTTAAATATATTATATTTCATACTGAAAATTTTATAAATTTTAGTTTCATCTGCAAAGGTGCGTAAAAAAATTCTAATAATTCAACAATTATTTTCAAAATTTGTGGAATATTATAGAAACAAATGAATTTAGATTATCTTTTTTTTTCTCATTAGCCATACAGAAGCGTGGTTTTGCGGTTCAAATGCAAGGTTACTGTTTTTACTGCTACAATACTTTCAACGGCTTCTGTATGTAAAATGTGTTTGCGATAATGGCTATCCACTATTGCAGGCCGTTGCTCAAATCGAGACGATCAATTGTACGAAGTGAGTTATTTATTGAAAACCAGCCAAGCGGGCTATTAATAACAATAGTTGTTGTATCAATAACAATAGTTAAAATAATAAATAATGAAAATTAATAAAAAGAAGAAAAAAAAGAATTAACAAAAAATTAACAACAAAAATTAACAACAATTAAATTAACAAAAATTTAAAGAAGAAATAAAGATAAAAGTGCAGAATAATATAATATAGGACATTCGAAGTATTATTTAGTCGGATGGAAAAGTCGAGATTTCATGCATGATGTGAACTTTTTTAATAATATCTTAAATGATATTATCTAATATTTTAAAGATAGTTAACGATGGCGCACAAGCCACATCGTTCGGTAATTTATTCCAGTAATTAATAGAATAAAGAAGTCCTAATTCCTTGTTTAGTTTTAAACATAGATTTTAGCAATTTTAGTCCATTAGTTCTTGTTGGATTCAAATTTAGCCTAAAATTATAATAATAGTAATTATATTAAATTATAATAATTATAATTATAATATTATTTGAATAATCTAATTTAACATAACCATACAAATCTTATAAGTACAAATTAAATTTTGTTTAATACGACGAATTGACAGAGAATCTAGGTTGTATTGTAGAATTTTTCTCTTATATTTAAAAATGCTATTAAGAGAGAGACGTCTTTATATCTTATTTTTATTTAGTACCTTTGAGGATTTCTTTACCATGATTCTGCAGTGAACCGAGTCGAAACCGAGAGTTTCGATTTTCATCCATGATTATTCCAAGATCGGAAATGTGTGAGACTCTACTGATTATATTATCATAAAAAGATTAAAAAAAATCGAAACCTTTAGAATTGATATGAAGAACGCCTGATACATTTTTGAAAAGAAAGGGTAATTTGCCATATATTTACACATTTATCATATAACCAATTGGCTATTCTGTTGAGGTCCTCTTGCAGTGGAGATAGGCTATATGCTCTACCATGAAAATAATAACAGGTGTTTTGTCAGAAAGAATGTTGACACATACAGCTTGGCGATGATCTTATATGTGATCTGACACCCAGTTATAAAGGGCCTATGTAATGCCATAACTATTAAGAGTGATCAATTTGTTATTGACACATGGGAAACTATCAAAAGCTTTATTCAAATCTAGGTACATAACACCTGTTTTTCCATTGTCAATTGATGCTGACCAATCGGAGAGATTTGCCATTATCTGTGAAGAAATAAATCTTTTTGTAGAAAAGCCATACTGCTAAGAGGATATAAAATTATTGGCATTAAGATAAGTAACCAATTTATTGCAAATCAACCTTTCGAGCACCTTGCTACCAATGTATTTTAGGCTAATAGTTCTATGATTAGAAAGGTCATAGGTGCTTTCTTTTTATGATTGGGAATTATATGAGGCAATTTCTAAATTTTGGGATTAAGGCCAGATTTCATAGTATTTAAACATACATAGTACTATGTACTTCATAGTACTTCATAGTAACATAGTAATCATAGTACTTACAAATTAAAAATAGGGGAAGACTCAGAGAAACTGCACATTTTATTTTTTATAAGTATTATCGCGACCAGTTGAAATCCATTTAAGGCATCATTTTTCAAGAATATTGTTAACTAATTAGTAATAATTATAAAAAATTGATTTCATGAACAAAAATTTAAAAAAAATAAGAAACATAGCTGATTATTTGATTTTTTCTTGTATTATTTGTTGTTCTTGTATTATAATAATTTGTTATATTTCAAATTTGATTTCAAGCTTTGGAGCTTCTTAATTCATAACGATCGTATTTTATATTGTACGTTGCTTATCTTCTCATAATTCTTTTGTATTATTATAAAGATAAACAGCAATAAATTTTTTCAAACTATTCCTGTATAAATATGCAAAGAAATAAAAATTTAAAATAAAAAATCAGAAATTTCAAACCATCCTTTTCCTCTTCAAAAGTCATTTGGAAGATTTTTTTGCATTTCAAATGTAGGATTGGATTTTTACTACAGATTTCTTTACTACAGCCCTTTCATCTCTCCATGTCCATAAATATAATAATTGCAGCTGATTGCTCTTCAAATGAAAATGGCCCAGGCCGAGTTATCTTTCATACGCATTGTAAAGAAATATAACTGTTGATCCAAAGCCAATGAACAATTGACATGTGCATTCGGTGAAAGGAATGAATTTATGATTGCGGTTACTTTTACAATTGTAATGAAAACGGTAATCGCCACAACTAACCGGCGCTGGCATAAATTACGGATGCGATGATGAAAAACCAGAAAAAATCTTACTGAAATTTTTTGAAAAGATTATTTATTCTCCTCGCAATTCTCTTAAGCGGAGTAAACAATTAACTATTCATATTTCTTAAAGCGAGCAAATTCATGAAATAAGCAATAAAATAATTAATTAACGCAAATGTTTTATACAAAAAATATTTCGAAAAGTAAGTGAATTTTGCGAATTAATATTTTTCTTTTTTCCTCAGAGCGAAAAAATTAATTTTTTCGTAGAAAAATTTTTCAAAATAGGAAAATTAATTTATTGCATTGAAAAAGTTTCGAGAAATTTCATAAAAAATTTGTACAATTATTAATTATTATTTTCCAAATTCTTGGATAATTTCTTTCTTTATTTTTTATTATTGTTAAAATATATTAATTGGTTTAATTTACTTCTCTCTGAATTATGAAGCTCAATGTAATGCACAGTTTAAATGAATCTGAGAACATTCCCGATTTCATGGTTATCTTTTCATAACTAATTATGCAGATTATTTTATTGCAATTCATTACTTTAATAGGTCATATTAAATTAATTATTATATCATAAATTATTAAAGTAATTATTAATTATAATTTATAAAATTTTTGCGCAAATCGCTATCACTATTGGAAGATAGAAAAATTGTTTCACTTTGATAAATGCTTCAATTTTGAGTTAATAATATTCAAAATGTATGAAAAAGAATAGAAATTGGCGCACCATTTGATAAGTTGAGTGATAATACAATCAGCTTATTAAAAAACTATTCGATTTCTTCACGAATATTTGCTTATTATAATATTCCAAACCATATTTTAAAAATTTCAGTATAATTGTGCGATATGTTTGCAGCAATCGTCTCGATGAACTCCTTTTTTTCATCTAAAATGATTCGACTGAATCTTCTATAATAAAATACTTTAGTACTTTCATCTCACAATATTTCGAAGGCTTTTCGATTCCATTGAAAATTATTTGTTCAATGCAAAATGCAAATATAATTATGTTGAAAATGAAGTGCAAGAAAATATACTGGAAATGTTTATCTTTTCTTAATTCATATTCATACAAAATTTTTGTGAAGGATTTTGGATGGATAAAAAGTCGCTAATGATCTCTAATGAATTTATTCTTAATTGAATCTATAAGAAATATATCGAATTTTCAGAAATAATATGTATTGAAATTATACGATTTTCTTTCCAACACTATTTGTTCGTTTTTATTCGTGAAGAGATTTTAAAAGCAAAAAAGTGAAAAGAAATATTTATTTAAAATTTGCCATTAATATGCCGGACAAACTGCGCATGTGAATTCTTCGTATGCGAAAATTATAAAGGATTTGAAGTATCATTAACGTCGATAAAACTAGGAATAATTTTGACACCAAATTTTGACGCAAAATAAAAATTGCATATTTTAGAGTTTTCGGCAACAAAAATACTTGCAGTTTTCGCCATATTTTTTCATTCACTCACGCAGTTGCTTTGTCTCATGTGTAATCCATCCACACATTTGCAAATGCCATAGCAGTTTAGTCCCCAATTTTTTGATGGTGGACAATTACACTATTTTTTTAAAGCGCATTTGCAGATGAAACTAAAATGTTGAAAAATGTATAACTTACAATATAAAAGGCGAACATTAAGAATTATTCAACGACCGCGACTAACGGACTAAAAGATGGCAATAGACTTTTGCGAAAATCCTATTCACTTTTATCAGAAGCGATACTGTGAAATTTAATGCGATTTATTATTACAGGAAGGATTAAATGGAAGAAATTTTAATAAATCCATTTATACAATATTCGTATATTTAGCAAAAAAAAGTTTTAATTACGATGTATGCAAAAAAAATTTTAAAAAAAGAATTAATAAAAAAAAAAAGAAATTATTCAAAAATTTATCATTCAAAAAATTTGGAGGATAATAATAATTTTATAATTAATTCATAAAATTTCGCTAAATTTTTTCAATGAAATAAATTAATTTCCTTATTTTCGAACGAAAAAATCAATTTTTTCGCTCTGAAAAGAAGAAAAATATTAATTTGCAAAATTCATTCATTTTTCAAAACATTTTTTTTGCAGAATATTTTCGTTAATTATTACTTTATTGCTTATTTCATAAATTTCTCGTTTTAGGAAATATGAATAGTTAAATATTTATTACGTATGAACTAATGTGGAAAAATTTTGGAAAATTTTCAAAAAATACTCAATACTTAGCGGTCGGTTCACTTATTTGCTCTGACCGAAATCGATTATTTCTAAGCTATTATTGTGAATTATGAAGTTTTTTTTCTTTCTCGAAATCTCCTTTTCAAACGAGCTAGGTTTTTTTTCTCCTTTCCTAAATTCAAATTTTGCATAAAATATATGTTACACATGTTATTTATAAAACTTATAACACAAATATATATTATAACATAAATAAACTATCTTAAATAAACTAAAAAATTCGGGGACAGTGAGTGATTTCAGACTGAATTATTGAAGCATCTCAGTGAAGCATCAAATATTAACGACATTTCTGGAACGGCAAGTGAATACTGGTACAAAATGAAAGAATGTCTCCGAAAATTAGCCATTTTCACGCTCGTTTACTAGTAGGAATACTAGTAGGAGGTGTATTAGTTGGGCATCTAAAGCAACTGTCCAACTGTCTGAAAAAACTGCCACAGCATGAATGTCAAGTGATTCTGACTACTTGATGCTTCGAAGATTTGCAACGAAAGCAGCAGGATGGGATAGAAATCATTGTTGAAGTGACATGGTCTCAAAAATGGAGACGGTGGCTCGATTAGGCAATAATAGGAAACTATTCCGCCCTTTTCATAAAGCAGCTATAATTCGGAGAATGAAATGGAAAGGGATAGCAATGGCGTGCTAGTCAAGAACACTTATAAGATGGAAAGAATTTTTTAAGGCCAAACTTAACCATGAAGCGCCATTATATAATTATAATCGTCCCGAATATAATTGATTCTCCCATCGAGCCATACGTCTGTAATAAGATGATAGGAAATACTGCGACAATTATCGAGAAATCATCCTACTAGACATCTTATCGAAAATTTTTGCTTCTCTTTTAGACTTATGGAAATAAGAGAAAACAGGATGCAGCCTAATCAAGCTGGATTCAGACCTGGGCGAGGTAATGCTAACCAGATATTTACATTAAGAAGGGTATTGGAACATCGCTTCAGATATTTGTAACCCACTGTCACGTGTTTAATCGATTTTGCGGCTGCCTTTGATTCAGAGAGCCGCTTTTGAGGGTAATAAAATGCGATGATGTTCATCCAGATCTAGAGAAGATCGGCTCATAAAGATATTTTATGAGCATACGTTGGCGCAGATGTATATCTATATCTATGTATATGGGGAACTGACAGATTCCTTCGAAATAAGAACTGGTGTCCGTCAAGTTGTGTCCTTTTCCCTACAATATTCAACTATGCGGTAGACTGGGTAATGGATATCGCTTGTCGGCACTCAAGGGATCATCCAAATCAATCCAGAGCATCGTATCACAGATCTTGAATAGCTGATGATGTAGTCCTTTTTGCTGCCAATTATGATAAAATACAAATAATGCCAAAAAACGTGTCAGAAATTGTAGCGAGAATCGGACTTAGAGTCAATATAAACAGAACGAAAGCCTTTTCGTCTTATGTGCAAAAAGCTGATAAAATGCCTCTTTGCCGGTAAATTCATTGCCGGTCGAGGAAGTGCCCAATTTTAAATACCCTGGGTCCATTCTAATACCAAATGACCAGGCAAAAAAAGATATTATAGCCCTGATCACGGCAGCTAGAAATCCGTTCTTCCGGTTGACAAAACCTTTATGGAGCCATCGTGAAATTACCATTAAAACGAAAGTGTCTATATCCATATAACCGTGATTCGTTCGATCTTGCTATATGGCTCTGAGACATGGCCAATAAGAATGAAGGATATTAAGAAGCTATCTACCTTTGACCACATTTGCCACATTTGTCTAAGGTACATTTACGGGTCCGTCGAGAAGATAAAATATCAGATGATCGCATCCATCTTTGCTCAAATATCTCTTGCATTAATAATATTATCACAGTGCGTCGCCTTCGTTGGTTAGGGCACGTTCTCCGACATTTACCACAGGACTTTACGCATATTTCATTACTTGCAAATCCAATGGTCGTTGGCGTCAAAAGCGAGGAGGGCTAATCAAAAGCTGGACTGATATAGTCAGGAAAGAAAGATTTTGAACACATAGCGGGAACAGCGATATATGGATTTAGACGATGGAAAGAGCGATGGTTTCTATTACTATTAGCGATGGCACCGGACCGAGTAGCATGAAGGCATCTTACCTTAATAGCCAGCTGAGGCAGTCTAACCAGTAATGGTGAGAGCTATTAGAAGAAGAAGTGAAAACCAATGGTAATGGTCATTAGGCGCAGATCTGGTCTTTTTCCTTGCTTCTATTTATTATAAAGAGGGGATATAAGATTCTTTAGTGAATTACTGGCGATATTAACATAGCCTAATGGTGAGGTTGTATTTGTGAGGTAAGGCGAATAAGGTCGTTTTGAAAATTTGCTTAAAACGTTTTAATCTCTTCTACGATAATAATTCACACGAAAAATGAGAGGATTCCAGTTGTTCCCAGAATTTTGCCCGCATGTTGGTTGAAAGACTGCATCTAAGAGATAAAATTGCCACTGATCGATGCCAACATTCCTTGAACATTGACGGGAGGGCATTTAAAAAAACAGTCGTAATGGAATTTTATCAAAATTCGCCAATTTCTCACCGAAGAATGCTTGCGGATAATTTTCTATCATAGATTTCGCGAATTAATAATTTTTCTATTTTTCAGAAAGGAATGAATTTTTCGCAGAAAAATTTTTAAAATTTTTTTATTACGTTATGGCACTGAAAAATTTTAGCGAACTTTAATGATATTAAAAATTATAGCCGCGGTCGTTGAATGAATGATTCTTAATGTTCGCCTTTTATATTGTAAGTTCCATATTTTTAATATTTTAGTTTCATCTGCAGAGGCGTTTTAAAAAAGCAATCTTATTTTCTTCCCAATCTTATCTCTGCAAAAAATTCTAATAATTCAACAATTATTGTCAAAATTTGATTATCGAAAACAATAAATTTAGATTGCCTTTTTCCTTCTCAAAAATCACGCAAAAGCATGTTTTGCGGTTCAAATGCAAGATAATTGTTTTTTTGTACAATCCATTCAACGGTTTCTGTGCTTATAAAATATTTGCGATAATGGTTATTTAATTATTGCAGGCCAAATCGAGATGATCCATTGCACAATGTGAAATCCAATGCAATTTTCTTGTAAAATATGCCATATATTATTTATTAATAAACTATTTAATTAATTAATAATTATAATTATTGTTTAACTATTTTGTAAATAATAATTATTTGCATTTTGTAATTTTATTTAGATTCAAAAAAATTTGGAACTGAACGATTCCACAAGCGAATTCAGCTGATGAAAGAAGAGAATCCAAATACAACTGTAGTATCACAAATTAGTTGTCTAAGTAATATGGTACTAGACATATTGAATATCAAAAAATTGGGGACTAAAGTGCTATCGCATTTGCAAATGTGTGGATGAATTGCGCAAGAGAGATGATAACTGCGAGATGGGATGAAAAAAGTATGATAGTTAGAAAGTTTTTGCAATTTTTCTATTAAAAAAAATATTTTCAGTTTTATTGAAACTTATTAAGTGCTTTCATAAGTGTTATTTTGAATGTAATATAATTAATAAATATTCATTTATTCATTAATTCACTGGCTTATTTTTTACTTTAAAGATGGAAAATATTGACCAAATATAGAATCTTAATTTCTCTAACATTAGGATGACTTAGTGGTTGTTGCTCAACTTGGAATACCGATACTAGGGCTCTATTTCCCTTAGGAAAAAACTGTCTAAAAATCAGAGTGAATCACTTGTATCTTTATCGCCAAGGAAGATGATTTGTCCAATGTGATAAGCCAGCCGATGAGTTTAATCAGTAATGATTGGAAGAAAAAAAGATTTCTCCAGTACGATTGTTCCATCATTTGTGCGATTCGCTTCAAAGTCTAAACCATAGATTCTCCTAGCATTTTTTGGTTAATCGCCTAGTATTCTAGGTTTATTGTCTTGTTTACCGCTCCTCTTCCCATAAAATGTTTTTAGTAAAATTAGTAAGGACAAAGTTGGCTAAATCTTAAAAAATTGTATTAAAACAAGAAACCGATTTTTTTTGAACAGAAACAGAAATTTTTTTTGAACTTCTACTTAATAATTATCGTAAGCATACGCAGACCTGTGAAACGATCAAGAAAATACCATGGAATACCATGGCAAAACAAGGCCTTCCATCCACAGATATCTGACAATATGAAATCATTAATCCTACCAGTGATTTAAGAACCAGACTAAAAGGCAAAAGTGAAACATTGTTTATAGCAGCAAGCAGCAAGCATCAGATTGATAGGGATAAGGATTCACTACATTAGAAAGGACTCTAGATGCAGACTGTGCAAAAACGTGCCGGAAACCATCCAACACATGGTAACATGATATAAAATTAAGGAACAACGTATGCTGAAAGGCATAACAAAATAGTATCTACAAGAACATGTATTCAGTATATATGGCTTAGGTTCTCGCAAGATGGCAAATTCTTAAGAAAATCGTAGAGAATAATAATATCTGAATCCTATGGAACTTCTCCATCAAGAGAGACAAATAAACCAGGTATCGTGTAGTAGACAAGAATCGAAAAATCAGCTCTGGTGATGATGGGAATTCATCGTAATGATTGCTACAAATATATTGTATAACTGTAATTTTTAAAATATTGCTTGGCATAAATGATGAAGAAATTAGGTTCGAATTTTTGAGATTATACGAATAATAATAAATACTAAACTGACTGTTTAATTTGTCGAATTTTTACACTATTCTTTGCCACATTTTGAATATTATAAATTCAAATTTCAAGCATAAATCGAAGCGAAACAATTTTCCGACAGTGATAGTGATTTACGAAAAGATTAAATTTTATAAATGACAATGATTGATAATTTCCCCATAAATTTCTATATAATCTCCATCGATGACATATTTTTCCCCTCTCCCCATTCTTCATGGATATATAATCGAAAATGGTGACAACAAATGCCAATGATTACAGCACTGTCTCCTGATGGGCTTGTTTCTTTCATTGTTCTTTTACTTATTCTTCTGCAATGTGAGTGTTTTACATTTTTTATCATATTTAGATAATATTTAGATTTAGCTAATAAATCATTCTGGTAAATTGGTGACAAATATTTCTATAAATAATATTTTCAGGTGACATCAATAAGATTTTCAGGTTATAAGTCGTTTCGAATTTGGCGCGACTGCTTCTACGATAATGCCCTGAAGATATGGTGCTAAAACCCCTATGTTTCAACCTTATGAGAAGTTCCTGCATATACTTTTGCGGATGCCTCAATGGATTCATTCGAATGGGTGACAAATGCGAACGTGCTATTGTCACGCCACGAATTATATAGAATTTCGCTCTAAATAAATTGCAATATCATTTGCAAACATTTTCCTTATTTTCCATTTTCCTTATTTTTTAAAAATTCCGAAAAACAATAAAAACACTCGCTCGTTTATCGTTATCATTCTTTTACAATTTAAATTCAATTCTTCGAAAATTACTGACGGCTATTTGCCAAATTGCCAAATTTGTTATAATACTTATACAGCGATTTATCTGAATAAATAAAAATAAATATTTACACTCTTCTCAAACTTATTTCTTTGCATCAGTCAATAGTTCCAACGGCAAAACATAGTAACCAGAATTGTCTGAAAAATGGATATAGAATTATAAAATGGATCAAATAGGATAATATTTTTGGAAACCAACCTTGCTGGCTAGACTCGCTACTCCGGCTTGTCGCACTGGGCAAGGAGCCCGTTTGTAAGTGAATCAGCGTAATCCAAAGTCGAAATAATATTATTATAAAATGCCCAACAAATCTTTGAAAAAAGTATTAGAAATCAAAATAAATATTTATGTCTAAAAATGCCTTAGATTTTGTAATTTTTCTTGCAGTTATTCATTATTCTGAGTCCAAAATCAAATTCTAGTAAGCTTGTATCAAAGATCAAAGAAAAGCAAGTTTTGAAGATATGGCATAAATATCGCCAATTTAGTTTCACTATTAGTAAGCAAAGGATGGTTTCAATTATCGCATTTCCTATGAAATTAGGCATTACTACTAGTTGGAATTTTCTTTGAAATTTGAAATTCTTTGAAAAGTTGAAATTTTCTTCTAGAAGGCAATTGTGGTTCATCGTTGTTGTTGTTGCATGGGTTCGCTATTCATTTTCAGTTTTGTTAGAAATAATTTCTTGCGGAAGAAAATTTTTAAAATGGGGAAAATTAGTTTAATTTTGGTGATATTTTATAAATCAAATATTATTATCCTTCAAGTTTCAGGAATAATTAATTCTCGAATAAATTTTCCTTAAATTTTTTATATTATTTATATATTTAAAGATCAAATTTTTTTTGCATTTATTTTAGAATTATTTTTTGAAATTTGAATTTATTGAATTCAAAATTTGAAATTTTAAAATTTGAAAATAATTTGAAATGTTTGAAAAAATACTTTTAAAGCTTTAAACATTTCGCTTTCAAATTACTAATTGCAAAAGCAAATATCAATTTCAACCTGAGTTCCGCAAAAAAAATTTTTTTATTCTATTTCCTTCACCATATTATATTTATCATAACGTGGATTTGACGCAATTATATTATAATCATAAATCTGTTGACCAAAAAGTATAACAAACTGCAAACAGTGGAGCACAGTTGAGCAGTTATGCTGATGCAGAGAAACTTTAGGCCAAATATATAAACATTTGTGGTACCACAATAGGCACTAATTTCTCGTTAATTTTTATGTTCATTTTCTTTTCTATTCTTTATAATTTTGAATTTTTGAATTTGCTGCTTTGTTATGAATTTTCTTCATTAGAAGGGCTTAATAAATACTTTGCTTTTCGAAAAAATAAATAATAGCTTTTAAAAAATCGGTTTTCTATTTCCATATAACTTAAGATTTAAACACTGTATTGTTATTAGCCTGCTAACCTGGAATTTTAATTAACTTTTAATTAATTAATTCTTAACTAATTTTTAAAAACATTTTATCGGAAGAAGAGCTGTGAGCAAGAGCCTAAACGGGTGGATTAGCAAAAAAGATTAGGAACCATTAGATTTTAGATTTTGAAGTGAATCACAAAGTGATGGTTCAAGATACTGGAGAAATTATGATTAAAATTATGATTCTACATTTTATTGCATAGATACTTTCCATTCTAAAATGAAAAATGAGAATTAATAAATAAATTTATTAGAAATTTATCAAACAATATAAAAACATTTAATAAGCCTCGATAATACTAAAAATAATTTAGAAAAATTACAATAACTTGGTAAAATTATTTTTTTCTTTCTATCACACAATTATCGCCTATCTTACGCAATCCATCTCTGCATTTGCAAATGAGATGGCAGTTTGGTCCCCAATTTTCTGATGGTGGACAAATATGTTCAACCAACACCATGTTACTTGGACAAATGATATGTGGTACTATAGTTATATTTGGATTCTCCTTTCCCATCAACTCAATTCGTATGCGGAATCGTTCGAGTTCCAAATCTTTTTGCATCTAAATGAAATTGTGAAATACAAATTAATTATCAATTATGGTCTGTTCGTAAAAAAAATAACTCACTCTGTAGTATGGATCATTTCGATTTGTGCAGAGATCTGCAATAAGTGTATAACCATTATCACAAACACATTTCATACAGAAGCCATTGAATGGATTGTAACAAAAAAACAGCAATCTTGCATTTGAACCGCAAACCCACGCTTCTGTATGGCTTTTGAGAAGAAACAGGACAATCTGAATTTACCATAATATTATTATATTCCTATAATATTTAACAGATTTTCATTTTGAGAATAAAAATTAAATTATCAGAACTATCAGAATCTCTTTCTCTCTTTATCTCTTTTCTAAAGAGATTATCTCTTTTCTAAAGAGATATATTTTCTAAAGAGATTATTTAGATTAAGAGATAAAGAGATAAGACTGGGAAAAAATGCTGCTTTTTTAAATATATCTTTGCAAGTGAAGTTAAAAAAATTAAAAAATGCGAAACTTACAATATATAAAGCGAACATAAAAAATTATTCAACGGCCGGAACCAATGTGAAGATGGGCAATAAATTTTTGTGCGAATTCTATTTGGTTTTATCAGAATTAATATTGAGAATTAATCCTATTAATTTTCATGGGAAAAATTAGGGACCACGTGACAACTATTCGATAAAAAATTGGCTTACAATATTCAGCGAAAGTAATTGGCCACATAGTACCACATTATTCATCAATAAATTATTAACAAATTTATCAATAAATTAATTAGTCTTTATTTTCAACATTATTTCCAAAAGCTTTGGAATTTTTATAAGATAAATTGTTGAAATATACTGTTATATATGAATATATGATTTAATCGAATTGTTTCAGGCAAAAAAACGATGGGAGTCCATCGAAATGATTGCTACGAATATTATATAATTGTATAATTGTAATTTTTAAAATATTACTTGGCTTGGCCAAAAAATAAAATTCGGTTCGGTTTTTTGAGAAGATTATACGAATTTTAATGAAGAATGAACACTAAACTATCTGCTTAATTTATCGAATTGCGTCAATTTTTACGCTTTTCTTTTCCACATTTTTGAAAATTATAAATTCAAATTTCAAATTTCATACATCGAAGCGATCTTTCGACGATGATAATGATTTACGAAAAGATTAAATTACAATAATTAATAATTTTAATAATTCCTCCATAAATTTTGACCTCCACAATTAATTATTAAACGGTAGCTATGAAATTGGAATTTTCCCCAGATTCACTTGTTTTCACTTATTCTGTGGTATCAGCAGAGTGAAGTAGAGAATTAATAAAATATAACAGGTGTTGACGAGCATATATCGAACGATTCCCATACATAGCAATGACGATTATTGTTCGAGATCGAATTTCCAAGATGTATCACTCACATGTCTCAATTATATCGCTAATAGCCATTGCCTAAATCAAATGTAAATAATATGGATATCAGAAATTTCCAGTCTCCAGCAATTTATTGTATTTCGCTAATCCATCGATGTTTCTTTTATTTTTTCTTCATTGTGAATGTTCTATAATATTTTTGTCATATTTTGGTAATAAATCGCTGAGGCAATTTAGATATATATTTCTATATAATAGCAGCAAGATTTTCAAGTAATAAGTCCTTTTAAATTTGGCGCATTTGCTCGTATTTAAATTACCTCTCGTATGATAGAGTACTCTGAAAATATGGTACCAAGACCATTATGTTCCAAAGCTGTTAGAGACATAAAACTTACTTTTAGAAAAATAAAGCATTTAGCACCAAAAAATCGACAAAAATTAAAAATAAAATGAAAATGATTGCCTAAAGAATCAAATGAAAATAATAATAAAATTTATGAGAAATGAGAATACCTATTCTGTCATAAATGTTTGTATATTTGGCCTAATTTTTCGCTACATCAGCCATAGGCCTGAGTACTCAAACTGCTTGTAGTTTGTTCCATTTTTTCGTCAACAGATCTATGAATCCATATTATGTTAAAAAAGCTAAAAGGTAAGGGAATATTAATAATTCGATTCTTTTTGTAATGTTAATTTTGATTCTTCAGTATTTTGAAAGTGAATCAAAAATCTGATTTGGAATAAACTGTGCTGAAAACTTTAAAAATATGTTTTCAAATATATTTCGACTTGTAAAGTAGTTTTAAAATGAATGCATAAAAATTTCATTTTTAAAATTTATAAGTAAAAAAATTAAAAAAGGATTTAATCGAGCATTAATAATATTCATATGATTTATAAAATACCACTAAATTTTAACTAATTTTTCTATTTTGAAAATTCTTTCTATAGAAAAATTAATTTCTGGCAAAAATTTGCAAATTTTGCCAGAAATGAATGCTTTTCTTACTTTTATTAGAAAAGATTTTTTTTCGCAGAAAAATTTTTCAAAATTGGAAAATTAATTTATTGCGCTAAAAATTTTTGGTGTAAATTATAATTATAATTATTATAGTTCTCCAAATTTCTTAAATAATAAAAATTTCTTGAATAATTTCCTTTTTTATTGATTTTCTTTTTTATTTTTTAATTTTCAGAATTTACATATTTCACAATTAAGATTTTTTATTTACAAATGTTGTATAAATGGATTCAATAAAATTTCTACCATTTAATCCCTCCCGTAATAATAAAGCGGATTAAAATCATAATATCGCTTTTGATAAAACTGAATAAGATTCACACAAAAATTTATTGCCATCTTCACATTGGCCACGGTCGTTGAACAATCGTTCTTAATGCTTACTTTTTATATTGTAAGTTTCACATTTTTGCGTTTTTTTTTAATCGCTGGCTTCTTTATCTATAAAGATATGATAATAGAAAGTTTATTTCTAAGCTTTCCTTTTTTTTCTAAGTTTATTTATATAAAAAAATAATATTTCTGATAATTCAAATGATATTTTCAAAATCTGAAAATTCAGATCGTCCTTTTCCTCGCGAAAAACTATGTTGAAGCGTGGTTTTGCGGTGCAAATGCAAGATTACTATTTTCTTGTTACAATCCTTTCAACGGCTTCTGTATGAAATGTGTTTGTGATAATGGCTATTCACTTATTGCAGACCGTTGCATAAATCACGATGATCCATTGTACGAAGTGGGTTATTTTTTCACATACAGACCACGTTTGATGATTATTTTTCATTTCGCAATTTTGATTAGAATCAAAAAAAAAATTTGGAAATTGAACGGTTCCACAAGCGAATTCAGTTGATGAGGAAGGAGGATTCACATATAACTATAGTACCACAAATCATTTGTCCATGCAACTGGTTGAGTATATATATTTGTCCACTATCAGCAAATTGAGAACTAAACTGCTATCTCATTTGCAAATGCAAAGATGGATTGCTCATGAGAGGAGGCAGTTGCATGAGTGAACGAAAAAATTATACTTTTGAATCTCTAAAAGCTATGCTAAAAAAGGAATCAATTTTTTAAAGTAATTTTTTAACAAAAATATTTGTTTCTTTTATAAAATTTTCATAAAAAAAATAATGCTCATAAACATTGAAATTATCATATGAAATCGAACTAAAATGAAAATGAATCGAATAAAAATGAAAGTTAATGAGAATGCCAGGCCTAGCCTTTTTTTCAAAATAGTTCTCATTAATTAAGGAGTCAAGGAAAAGTAGAAGATTTTAGATATGGCTAACAAGTTTTTCAGACGGTCTCGTCTGAACATTACCGCGATGATAGGAATGATTGGCTATGATTTAAATGGTTGTTACATTATGAATAGTGAAAAATATCACTCCTGACCCTTGTAGCCAAACAGCCAGCCGACAGCCTAACCTGTAATGGTGAGAGCTATCAGAATAGGAGATGGAAAATGTGAAATTACCATAATAGATGCTTTAGAATTATTGGTTTCATCCTTTGATTGATCTTAATGTTCAACAATGATCCTAATGGGAGATTCAACTCTTTTTAAGCGGGACCTTTTTTAAACGTTTTTCTTGCCTTTCATACTTCTCATCAGTACTGATCAGCTCTGCCTGAATCAGTAACCATGAAGAGAAAGTGGTCTCATATTCTTTATAATTTTCATATGCAAAGAATGCGCAGTTCTTGCTGCATCATTATTGGCCATTTTTTTTTAAAACTAATTTGAATAACTCTTAAGAATACTCCTTTTTATTTTTAAGTCCTTTGCTTAAAATGAATGAATAGAGACAAAAATTTCTGAAAAAAGATTATTCAAATAAATGATTAATGTTGTTATTCCTTTGACAGAAATACAGTATGAATAGCTGTAACGAAATAGATAGTTGGCTGCTAGGAAATCGTGGTGGCAGAAATTGGTTTCTGGATTTAACTCCAAGCAAATTCCAACTTAGAAGTCATCTTCTCCTCTCCTCTCTTCTAGTGCACTAATGGCTGAAGCATAAACTTGATCGATGGTTAAACCCGGAAGGCATTAAAGGTTTTCACGAAATCTTTCTATATCCCGCGTAATAAATAATAGTTAATAATGTGATCTTCTGAATGCGGCTGCTCAGTCCCAGTGCATCTCACTGATGTAAAAGATGCTAGCTTATTTCATTGTGTTAAGTTTTTCTTGCATGTTAAGTTTCATGTATCTAGTTTGATTCTTCCTTGCAACTCTTAATTTTCTTTTCGCCCACAGCGACTCGTATCGGTGAAGATTTTAATCTGCCCTTAACGCCGTTAGCACCATAATTGTTCTCCTCTCACCTCAACTGTGGCACTAAATTATCAATCATTTTGTATCCATTTGGTTTCCTTGGTAATAATATAAGAGCGGCTTAACGTTGTATCCTACCGCGGAGTTTGAAATGATACTTATGGCATTATCATGCAAATGTCTGCCATCATTATTGTCCCATATCGTTGCTTTGCAATACAGGCTTTTGATCCTTGTAGCTTGTGACAGGAACATCTTTAATGGTCCCGCTCCTAAGAATATCTGTACTTTGATACATATTCCCGCCATTCTTCGCTCATTCTTCCTGAGTATTTTTTATTTTAACTGAATTGAAATTGAAAAAAATTTTCATCTTTTTATGGCAATTCTGTGATTTAAAAAATGGTCATATGTTCAAAATGCGTTCTATTCCAGGCAAAATTGAATCCTTCAAAAAAATCCTTCTTAGAGATCCTACTTGCTTCACAGCAAGGTTTATCTCGTTTGGTTATCCTATGGGCTTAACTAGAGATAGTGAAAGATTTTAAGAAAATAAAATGTATATAATATATAAATAAAATTTTATTATTTCAATAATTTATTTTATATTTTTATTTTCGCAAGTTTCCATTTTAATCGGTACATATCTTAAATGAAATTCATTTTCTATTTCAACAAAAATTAAGAATTTAGAATTTTAATAAGAATTTAAAAAGAATAAAATTCAACAAAAAATATTTTCTTTCTTAACTTTGGGATTTTTAGGAAATCGCAGATTCCAGTTCCAAGTGTGGCAAAGAAAATTGTCGCCTCGGCGAAGTTATTTGGGATGTTGCATGTCGCCAAATTGGAGATAAATGTGGAATTAATATGATATTCAATTTAAATAGTGAAATTCTCAAAGAAAAATCATGCGTTATACGCTGTGAATGTGAACGAGAATTTATCGAAAAAGGTGGCCAATGTGTAAGGGCTTTGATCTTTAAGAGGAAAACGACATCTGAGAGAACAACGACAGATTTTATATCACCCGAGTAAGCGTTGGCATTTGTTCTTTTATAAATTCTAACATAAAATGCAATATAGTAGCGTAAATTTGGATTAATTCACGGTTAGCGATGAAAAATTTGTAAGAAAAAATTAATTCTATTAACTCTATTTTATTAAATTAGTTTTCTTATTTAATAAACATTTAGTTTGCCTAAAATTGGTGAGAAATTTTATAATTCCGATTGCCGACGAATCCCGCTGGCTTGCAGAAAAAATATGAAACTAATTTCTATTTGGACGAATCCCATCGATCAGTACAACCGATTTGCTTGCATTCAATTCTGTGCCTGTAAAAATGAATTTGTCGAAATGAACGGACGATGCATAAAGTCGTAGTTTCCATAAATGCATATTATTTTTTGTGGCGAAATTATAACTTTTTTATTTTTTATTATATAATTTTTATATTTTGATTATTTTCTTCTTTCATAAATTTTTTTCCTTTTCCGTAAGCGAATTCTTTTTTTCCAATGAAAAATTTTCTATATTTTTATATTCCTGGAAAGTTTAAAATCGAATTGATTGAAAATTTATTTTTGCAATTAGAAAAAAATATTTTTCTAAGCAAAAAAAGTAAAATTATGTTAAATTGTAATAAATTTTATTATTGTAAATTTAGAGAGAATAGGCAAAGAACTATAGAATGAAATGTTTGCAGCAATTTCTTCGAAAATTTGTTTGAATTTAAATTATAAATGATTATACCTTTCTTGTGGATGAGCGAAATTCTTTTCGAACTTTGGTGTACCATTCACTATTTCCTTAGCCATTCGAATACTGATGCACTCCTTTGAGATCTAAAAAAATTCATAAATTGTCTGAAAAAAAGGACAAATTTTAGACAAATTTAGCTATTTTTCTGAGTTCTGAGTTAATAAAGAAAATCGAAGAAAAAAATTTCCCATTTCAGTATAACTTTTTAAGATTTAGATTTTTACGGAAATATCACTAGCCTAACCTAAAATTTTCAATATAAGGGTTAGCTAAATTTACAAAAAAGCTGTGAAATTTATTGAAAGAGAAGCTGTGAAGGTAAAGAAATAAAAAATACGAACTACGAAACTTACACAACACATGACAAGGATAAGGAACAAGAACCAGGAACTAGAAAATTAGCCTGAGGCGATTAGCCAAAAAAGTTTAAAGGCCTATGGTAATTCTGAAGTGAATCGCATAAATGATGGATCAAAATAGTGCAAAAATTACGATTCTATAATTTGTTGCATGGATACTTTCCATTCTTTAAGGTGAAAAATAAGGTAATTAATCAATAAATAGATGTATTCATTAATATATTAAACCATATCTTTTTTTGTATCTTTGAAGCAGATGAAGCAAAAAATTAAAAAAATACGAAACTTACAATACGAAAAAACGAACATTAAGCAATGAATGCGACTGCGACCATTGTGATAATTGTAATAAATTTTTGTGCCTATTTATCAGAAGTGATATTGAAAATTAATCGTATTAATTATAATGGGAGGACTGCGCGACGACTATTCGATAAAAAAATTGGCTTGAAATATTTTGCGGAAATAATTGAGCATAGTAAAAAAATAAAAATTCATAATAATCAGAAATTACAAGGAACCCTCATTCATGCGAATTGTTGTAAATTTTCAAAAAGGCTATTCGAGAATTCCTCCATATTTTCTTGCATCATTTATTTTCAATACAATTATAGTTGGATTTTGCATCGAACGATTTTGTTGCCTTCGAAATTTAGAAGATAAAACATTGAAGAAACATTGAAGTATATTGTTGAGGCCTAGAATGGTTATTGTTCGATGCTGTGGTTCTACTTCCAGCGGGAGGTTCCTTGCGGTTCTGTACAAGTTATGTTTTGCTAGCGATTCACCTGTAGTTTTATCGCCAAGATGCTCCCGAGCATATGCTCCATGCTGCCTAGTGCTCCAGACGAACGGATATTTGGAGGAGAATGAATTAACGGTGTTCAGCACAAAATGTTGGACAAACGAAATTTCACTCCGAGAGGGATGCGGTTTCCAGTTGGTGATCTAACACTTTATTGTCTTACCCAAGTAGGCTCTTGAGAAAGTTCTTAATTCTATTATAAATAAGTTATAAACAACGACTTAAATTTTACAAGTTTATGCGTACATAAAACAAATAAGAAAAAGGGAAAAAGAGACGGAAAATTGCAGCACAAAAAACCAAGCCGAAACAACAACCACAAAACAACCACCCACAACCCCAAAAACAACCTCTTCCCAGAGCCGATTTCATAAGCGTATATATAGCGTTTTTAATGGAAAGTAATAAATGATTATTTTTTTATTTCAATTATATACATAAAAAGTAGAATTACTGAATATAGCAATAACAAATAATTCAGATAAGTCGCTGCATAAATATTATAACAAATTTGGCAAATCTGCAGATAGCCGTCAATAATTTTCGAAGAATTGAATTTTTATTTTAAAAAATTGACAAAGATAAGCCAGCGAATATCTTTATTGTATTTATTGATACTAAAAATAAATAAGAAAATAAGTAAAATAAAAATAAAAATATGAAAATATTACAAATAATTTTACAGCTTAATTAGAGTGAAATTCTATATAATTCGTGGCATTACTAGCATACTCACATCTTTCACCAGTCGAAACAAATCCACTGAAGCATCCGCAAAAATATACGCAGAAAATTTCCATATGTTTAAAACATACCATATCTTCAGGCATATCATCAAAGAAGGAGCCATGCCAAATTCAAAACAAGTTATTACCTGAAAATCTTATGCTACAGCGACTTAAATGTTATAAAAAATATAAAAAACTCACATTGCAGAAAAATAAGTAAAATAAACAATGAAAAATAAGTAAAATAAGTAAAATAAACAATGAAAAAATAAAAAAAGAATATTGAAAAAACTAAGTTCATCGGGAGACAGTGTTGTAATTATTTGCAAGTTTCGTTTCAAGCTTTGGATCACTTGGCGATACAGGCGATACAGGACATAGACACGGGTTCATTAAGAAGATGCTCTATCCGAAAATAAAACCACAGTATTAACACTCCTATCCGAAATGAGGATGGAAATCCACTAAGCTATTCTGCCATCCAAAACATTTCAAATTTAACAATTATTGAATGTTATTGAAAGGTTGAATTTCTTGAGGGTTTTTCGCGAATAATTTTATGATATTCGAATTCAGACTGACATTTTTCACTTATTTCGCAAATTTATTCAAATAGTTGAAAAGATAAATAAATAAAATAATTGAAAAATAAAATCTGCAAACCTTAATTTCCTTATTTTATTTTATTTCATTTCTAAATTCATTCATTCCTTTGAAAGATGCGAAAAAAAAGAAAATTTAAGAGTTTATTTGTTTAAAATGACTTTTACTTAGAAGTAGCAAAAAAATCGAATAGCTAAACCGAAAAAAATTCCGCTTTAAAAATTTTGCAGTTTAGAGAGAAATTCTAAATTGTTCTGTTAAACTGTTGGTATTACCGATTTAAACGCACTTTGCGTTCTTATGTTTCTTATTTTTTATCGATAACAATGGAACTTTCGACGCATTTGGAGTGAAATAAATAAGATTGACGGAATCTTTTTAGCATAATTGATCGTCGAATTAGCGATATCAAAAATAATAATTCAAAAGTAAAAGTAAAAAAAGCAAAAGTAATAAGTAAATAATAAAGTAATAAGTAAAAATAATAAATAATTGTAGTAAAAAGTGATATATATATCACTTTATAAAATAACTGTTTGAAATTTTTACTGTTTAACTGTATTTTTCTCAAAGAATCCTCATTATTACTGGTTGAACCCGCTTATCGCACTGGACAAATATGCTAGAGAGACCTGAGAGTCTTAGCGATAGAAGCATAGGCAAGTCATCAACATCCCCAGGATTTACTCTTGTGGGGAATGAATAGCATAGCATCATACGTTGCATCTATATTTCAGAATCCATATTTGAATATTTAAAGAGATTATTGATATTAAAGATAATGAAGTACCATGGCAAGCAGAGCAACTAGCAATTAAGTGTAAGAGTACGGTCTTCCATAATTATTTTCGTTATTTATTACTTACATTATTTAGCTCCATTTATTTCCCATTATTTCATTTGTATTTATTTATATAAGGAAAATAAAATCATTATAAGTTTATAATAGTTAATAGTTAATAGTTTATTATAGTTTCAAGTTTATTGTTATAAGTTAAGATAAGTGATAAATTGAATTGAAAATGATAAAATATACAGGTCCAAGCGTTGAAAATCAAATCCATACCACAGGTTCAAAAGGAATGGGGCTAAATCAATTTTTGAAAAGATGCTACATCTCGGTAGATTGTTGCTAAAGTCTTGTGCTTGTGAAGCGATTTAGTCGCCATTAAGATGACAATCTCCAGAGGGCTACACCATATGGACAGGCGAGGACCGATTATTAGATGGTGGTTGAATACTTCATAGATTAAGCATGCTGCTTTGTTGTCAAGAAAAATTGCAAAATCTAAGGCATTTTATGAATTAATATTTGTGCTGGTTTCTAATGTTTTTTTAAAGATTTGTTTGGGCATTTTATAATTATATTATTCGGCTTTGGATTACGCTAGTGATTCACCTGCACTTCTATCACAAATCTTTAAACGGGCTACCTGGCAGTTTTATCTATTGTGACAAGCCGGCGGAGCGAGTTCAACCAGTAATGCTGGATAAAGAAATTATTCTATTCGATCCTTAAACATACATCGTTCTATATTCACTTTTCCAGAAAATTCTGAAAAACAGACCTATGTTCAGTTGCCGTTAGAGGTACTTAACTGAATCGTGCAAAGAAATATAAGCTTGAGAAGAGTGTTTGCATTTATTCAGATAAGTCGCCGTATAAGCATTATGACAAATTTGGCAAATTAGCCGTCAGTAATTTTCGAAGAAAACGAATTTTTATTGTAAAAGGCTGATAACCATAAACAATGAATGTCTTTTTTGTTTTTATTTAATTATTAGTATTAAATTTATTGTTATTAAATTATTATTGTTTAAATTATTATTATTAAAATCAAAGTATTAATATTGATTCAGAAAATTAATTAGTAAAGTAAAGTAATAAAATTAGTAAAGTAATAAAATAAAAATATGCTTGCATATTATTGTTAATAATATTAGAGTAATATTATTGAGAAATAAAATTCTATGTAATTCGCGAGATACGTGGTTCCATATTAAGCCGTTCACATCTTTCACCCGTCCAAACAAGTCCACTGGCGCATAAGCAAAAATGCACGCAGAGATTTCTCGTAAAGTTGAAACATAAGGGTTTTGGTACCATATCTTCAGGGCATATTGTCATAGAAGCCGCGCCAAATTCAAAGTATCTTATTCCCTGAAAACCTCATTATGCTCATTATCATGTCATTACAATATTCTGATTTACCTAAAATTACCTAAAATTTACAAAAAATTAGAAAATGCTTACATTTGAGAAAAATAAATTGAAGAACAATGAAAAAAATAAATCCATCAGGAGGCAGTGTTGTATTTATTGGCATCACCACCACCATTATATTCGATTATATATCCATGAGAAACGGAGGGGAGGGGAGGGCGGAAAATATAATCATTGATGGATTAGTAAAATATAATAAACTACTGGAAACTGGAAATTTTTGATATCCACAATTTTTATATTTGATTTAGACAGTGGTCATTAGCGATATAATAAAAATATGCGTATGACGATAGGAATCTTTCGATATGTGCTCGTAAAAATCCATTTGTTTTATTAATCCTTCCCTTCATTCTGCTACCGAATAAGTAAAAATGAGTAAATCATGGAAAACTTCCAATTTCATAGAATCCTTTTAATAACTAATTGTAGAGGTTATATTAAAGTTATTATATTATATTAAGAGGAAATTTTTAGTTATAGTAATTTATAAAATCACAAACCACAAATCGCAAATCCCAGTCACTGTTGAAAGATCGGAAAATTGTTTCGCTTCGGAAAATTTATGCTTGAAATTTGAATTTATAATATTTAAAATATGGAAAAGAATAGCGTAAAAATTGCCGTACAATTCGATAACTTAAGTAGTCAGCTTAGTGTTCATTATTATTCGTATAATCTTCTCATCGAACCGAATTTCTTCATGATTTATGCCAAATAATAAAAATTATTTTAAAAATTATTTTTAAAAATTACCATTATATAATATTTTCACAGCAATTTCGATTTCGATGAACTCCCGTCATTGCTCACTTTTTTACCTAAAACGACTAAATTTCGACTAAATTCATATATCACAATATATTTCAACATTTTATCTTAATTCCATGCGAAATTAAGATATAGTTAAAAATGTTATGTTAAAAATGAAATGTGCAAGAAGGTTTGGTGAAATTCTCGGATAGCATTTTTGCAATTTTGAAGTTATTCGTATGAATGAAAGAAATTTTCTAATTACCCACAATTTGCATCTTAATAAACAATACAGTACTGTGCTCGATTATTTCGCAGAATATTGTAAGCCACTTATTTTATCGAATAGTTATTGCGTGGTCCTTAATTAATTGATAGGATTAATAATGAATACCACTTCTGATAAATAGGATTCGCACAAAAATTTATTGCCCATCTTTACATTGGTCTCGGTCGTTGAATAATATTATTCTTAATGTTCATCTTTTATATTCTAAGTTTCATATTTTAGTTTCATCTGTAAAGGCACAAAAAAGCAAAAAAAGCAGTTTTTTTCATTTAATTTTTCTCAATTTTATATCTATAAAAAAGTTATAGTAGTAGTTATAGTGATAGAATTTGCAGTAATTCAACCATTTATTCCAAAATTTATGAAACATTATCGAAAGCAATAAAAATAATATTTATTCTTTTTCTTCTCAGAAGCCATGTAATAGAAGCCTTGATCTTACGGGTTTCATTCCTTTCAACAGGTCCTGTATGAAATATTAATGACTATACTTTTATTGCAGACCTCTGCACAAATTGAAATGATCCATACTACAGAGTAAACTATTTTGTTCACGAACAGACTATATTTTTTTTTGCATTTTGCAATTTTATTTAAATGCAAAAGGATGAATAACTCGACCAATTCCACAAGCGAATTCAGTTGATGAAAAAGAATGAAAATAATGAAAGGAGAATCTGAACATAACTATAGTACCACAATTCTTTTGTCCAGGTAACATGGTACTGGTTGAGCATATTTATCCACCATCAGAAAATTGGGAAATTACTATTACATTTGCAAATGTATGAATGGTCTACACAAGAGAAGAGATAACTGCGTGATGGAATAAAAAAAGTATGATAGTCACAAATGTAATTTTTCTAATAATAAAAATATTTGTAATTTTATCGAAGCTTATTAAATGTTTTCATTTTTAATATGATAAATATATTTATTTGTCATTTTATTGCCTTATTTTTCACCTCAAAAATGGACATTATCGGTGCAATAAATTATAGAATTTCTCCAGCATCTTAATCCATCATTTGTAGGATTCGCTTCAAAATCTAAACCACAGGTTTCTCCAACTTTTTTTGGCTAATCTCCCTGTTTTCTAGATTCTTTGTATTGCCTCCAATTCCCATTCCGATAATGTGTTTCCTTTAAAGTTAGCTAATATTGAATTTCATGTTAGCTGGCTAATAAAGGTTGCATAGAATCTTTAGTACTTAAAAAAGTTGGAAAAGAAAACGATTTTTTTTAAGCTACTACTCAGAAAAATAGTATTTATTTAAAACTTATCTATTTTTTCATACAAGGGAGATTCATGAATTTTGTAGATGCCAAAGGAGAGCACAAGGAATCGAATTGGTAAGGAAATCTTAAATGGTACGCCAAAGTTCGAAAAGAATTTCGTTCATTCAAAAAATACGTATATTTTTTTATAATTTAAATTCAAACGAATTTTTTCCAAATAAATATGCAAACATTTCATTTTATACTTTCTTGCCTGTTTTTCATAATAAATTTATGATAAGCATAATTTTATTTTCAATACTTTTTTTTTAATTACAAAAATTTTATGAATTATAAATTTTTTATCAAGTCGATTTTAAATTTTCGGAGAGGAAAATTCTCAAAATATAAAAATCGTATCATAAAATAAAAAAAGTGATAATCACAAATTCTACGCATTTATAATACGCATAATACGGAAACTACTCTACGATTTTATGCATCGTCCGTTCATTTCGACAAATTCATTTTTACAAGCACAAAATTGAGTGCAAGCAAATCGGTTTTGCTGGTCGACGGAATTCTTCCATATAGAAATAAGTTTCATATTTTTTCCGCAAGCCAGCGGGATTTGTCGACAATCGGAATTATAAAATTTCTCACCAACTTTCGGCAAACTGAATGTCAATTAAATGTGAAAAAGAGTTAATCCCTCTGCAGTTATAGATTTTATTGTTGATAAATTTCATATCGTTGAAATTTGCGCTATTAAATTGCATTTTAAAATTAGAATTTATGAAAGAACAACTGCAAATGCTTACTCGGATGATATAAACTCTGTTGTTGTTTTCTCAGATGTCGTTTTCCTCGTAAATATCAAAGACCTTACACATTGGCCACTTTTTCCAACAAATTCTCGTTCACATTCACATCGTATAACGCATGATTTTCCTTTAAGAATCCCATTAATTAAATTGAATATCATATTAATTCCACATTTTTTTCCAATTCGGCGGCACGTAAAGTCCAAAAAAACTTCGCCGAGACGACAATTTTCTTTTCCACACTTAGAAATGGAATCTGTGATTACCTAAAAAATCCGAATGTTAGGGAAAAAAAGCGCTTGCATTTTCACTTTTTACTGATTTTTTAAATTTTTGAAGCTAAATTTAAAGTTCTTTTAAAATTTTTCTTAAATTCTTGTTGGAATAGAATATAAATTTAATTTAAGATATTTGGCGATTAAAATGAAAATTCCGTTTACCGCGAAATCAAAAATAAATTATAATTGAGATAATAAAATTTTATATATATCATATTTATATATTTAATTTTATATATATCATATTTCATTTTCTTAAAATCTCTCACTATCTTTTGTTAAGCCCATAGGACAACCGGACGAGACAAACTTTGCTGTGAAACAAGTAAGACCTCTAAGATTTTTGGAGGATTTAATTTTGTCTGGAATAAAGCGCTTTTTGAACATATTCCCATTTTTTAAATTACAAAAGCGCCTTAAAAAAATTAAAATAATTTTCACTTTTTTCAGTCACCTAAAAAAAATGCCTAAGAAAAATGAGCTAAGAATGTTGAGAGTATGTGTCAAAGTACAAATGTTCCTAAAAACAGGGCCACCAAAGACGTGAATTTCATTCCTGCTGCAAGGAAGAATTAAATTAGACACATGGGACATAAGATACAAGAAAACTTATCACAATGAAATAAACTGGCATCTTAGACATCAGTGAGTTGAGATGCACTGGCACTGGGCAGTCGTATTCAAAAGATCACATTATTAACTATTATTTCGCAGGATATAGAAAGATTTCGTGAAAACCTTTAATGCCTTTAACCATCGATAAAGTTTATGCTTCAACCATTAATACACTAGAACAGAGGAGAGGAGAAGATGACTTCTATGATCAAGTAGGAACTTGCTTGGAGTTAAATCCAGAAACCAGTTTCTGCCACCACGATTTCCTGGCAGCCAACTATCTATTTCGTTACTATTCATACTGTATTTCTCTCAGAGGAATAAGATCATTAATTAATCATTTATCTAAAGGCAATCAATCGTCTTTTCAGAAATATTCGTTTTACGCAAAGGATTTAAAAATAAATAAAAAAGAAATATTCTTTAGAGAAATATTTATTATTATATATATTTATTATATATATATATTTATTCAAAATGGCTTCGAAAAGAAATTGACCAGTAATGATGCAACATGAATTGTCCGTTCTTTTCATGCGAAAATTATAGAGGATACTAATACTTCACTAATACTGACCGTTAAGATGAGAGAAAGTTGATCACCACTAATGAGAAGTATGAAAAGCAGAAAAAACGTCTAAAAAGGTCCCGTTGAATCTCTTATTAAAATTAGTGTCGAACTTAAGGATGAAATAAATATTTTTAAAAAATCTGCTATGGCAATATCACATTTTCCACTTCTTTTTCTTCTTGTAACAGGTCTCACCATTACAGGTTAGGCTGGCTGCATTGGCTACAAGGGTCAGACGATAATAATAAATTTTTCGGATAATAAGTTTCGGTGTTTTTGTGCTTTTTTTATTCTCTATAAAAACACAAAAGGAACATTTTTTTCCTTCAAAATTTCCTTAAAAAAACTGATTTCCCATTTTATAATAGGTTTTAGCGATTTAAAAATTAAGCGCAATATTATTATCAAAAAAAATAAAAATAATTATTTAATACATTTGCTACTATCATAAGAATTAAAATAATATAGAAGCATTCAACGCCGATGAAACTGAGAATATTTTTGACGATAAAGAAAGATTAGATAATTTTTAGAATATTCAGCAGCAAAAATACTTGGCTGCGATCATATTTTTTTCGTTCATCCACGCAATTGCCTCCTCTCATGCGCAATCCATCTTTGCATTTGCAAATGCGATAGCAGTTTAGATCCCAGCTTATTGACAGTGGACAAATGTGCTTAACCTGTACCATGTTACTCGGACAAGCGATTCGTGTTATAGTTATATTTGAATCTTTCCTCATCAATCGAATTCGCTTGTGGAATCGGTCGAGTTCCAAATCTTTTTGAATCTAAATTGCAAAATGTAAAATTAAAATTGAAAAATGCAAAATAATTAAATATTGTATATTTACGAAGAAAATGGCTCACATTGTACAATGGATCATCTCGATTTGTGCAACGGCCTGCAATAAGTGAATAGCCGTTATCGCAAATACATTTCCTACAGAAGGCGTTGAAAGGATTGTAACAAAATGACAGCAATCTTGCGTTTGAACCGCATAACCACGCTTCTACATGGCTTTCGAGGTGAAAAAAGGCAATCTTAATAAAATAATATTTCGAGAATAACTTTTGAATTGTCAGAATTATTCAATAAGCTTGAAAAAAAAATTTCTCATATCATATTTTCATAGATATAAAATAATTGCAAAAATTTGAAACTTACAATATAAAAAATCAACATTAATTATCAAACGGCAACGACCAGTGTAAAGATGGCAATAAATTTTTATACGAATCCTATTCAGTTTTTTTATCACTTAATTTTATCAGATTTAATCCGATTTATTATTATTACGGGAAGGATTATATGGCAGAAATTTTAATAAATCCATTCATACAATATTCGTATATTTAGCCAAAAAAAAGTTTTAATTACGATATATGTAAAAAAATTAAAAAAAAAATTAATAAAAAAAAGGAAATTATTCAAGAATTTATTATCTAAGAAATTTGGAAAATAATAATAATTACAAGACAAAATTTATTTTTTTTCACTATAATTTCACTATAATAGTAATAAATCGGATTAAATTCACAATATCACTTCTGATAAAATTAAATAGGCATAAAATTTTTTCAATACAATAAATTAATTTTGCTATTTTGAAAAGTTTGAAAAGTTTTTCTGCGATAAAATAAATTTTTTTACTATAAATAAAAGAAAAATATTAATTTGGAAAATTCATTTATTTTTCAAAATATTTTTTCCATGGAATATTTTTGTTAATTACTTCATTGCTTATGGCATAAATTTGTCCGCTTTAGGAAATATGAATAATAGTTAACTGCTAACGCGTGGAGAATAATTTTTTCAAAAAATTTCATCATGACACTACATCAATAAAATTTCAGTCAGATTTTTTCAGGTTCTTCATCGCATTCATAATTTATGCTAACGCAATCAAGTGGCGATTGCGGTATCATTACAATTATAAAAGCAAATGCTATCATAAATTCATTCTTTCACCATATATTAAAATGTTCATTGGCTTTGGATTATCAGTTGTTTACAATGCGTATGAAAAATAACTCGAAATGGGCCATTTTAATTTGGGCAGCAATCAACAATAAACGATGGGAAATTCATCACTGCAAATATTATATTTATAGAAATGAGTTCCGTTGAAAGGCCTGTAGTAAGGAAACAAACATTTGAAATGCAAAAAAATCTTCTAAATGACTATTGAAGAGGAAAAAGATGGTCTGAAATTGCTGATTTTTCATTTTAAATTTTTATTTCTTTGCATATTTATATAAGAATGGTTCGAAAAATTATTGCTTTTTATCTTTAAAAGAATTATGAGAAGATTATTAGCGTTGAATATAAAATACGATCAGTAGAATTAAGAAGCCCTAACGCTTGAAACCATATTTGAAAAATAACGAATTATTTGCACTAATTTTATTCAATTTTACCAGAAGCGTTAACAACTAAATGATTATCAGAAAAATGAAATAACAATTTAGTGATTTTACATCGAACAAGAAAATAAATCTTTGAGAAGATTTGTGACGTGTTATTCATATTATATATTTATTTATCTTGGCTATTGTTAGGAATAGGGTGGCTTAGTGAGTTGTTGCTCAGTTCGGAGTGCCGACACTAAAGTTCTATTTTTTTTGTTATAAAGACGAGGTGCAAAAATCTTTGGTGAATTACTGACATTAACATAGCTTTACACGTATTTGCCAAATGTGAATAAGACTGCTTTGAAACGAAAATTTTTTTAAATCTCTTTTATATTGCATTAATTTCATATGCGGAAATGCTAAGCCTTTTCGAGAAAGCCAGCTCTTCCCAGAATTTAGCCTTTAAGTTGCCTCTAACGTATGATTGCCACTGATCGAAGCCAATATTCCTTAAACACTGGCTGGATGGCATTGAAAAAATAGTCGCAATAGGGTGTGATCAAAGTTCGCCAATTTATCACCGAGGAATGCTCGTGACAAATTCTGTGAATTGACAATCTTCAAATTTTTTAAAGAAGAATGGAATAAATTTTTCTATGGAAAAATTTTTTAAAATAGAAAAGAACTTATGGCATTAAAAAATTTTAGTAAATTTTAATAATATATATCATTTATAACTATTATATCATCCAAATTTCTTCAATAATAATAATTAATTTTTAATTTTTAATTCTCAACTTAATTTTTTTTTTATTGATTTTTCTTTATTGTAAATTTTTTTTTTTACATATGTTGAAATTAAAACATTTTTTCAAAATATAAAGAATATTTTATAAAAGGATCTAATAAATTTTCAACCATTTAATCTTTCCCGTAACAAATCGCATTAAAATTCAAAATATCGCTTCTGATAAATTGAGTAGAATTTTCGTAAAATTGCCATCTATTGCAATAGTTTAGACGTTAGTCGCGGTCGTTGAATAGTTCTTAATGTTCGCCTTTTATATTGTAAGTTTCACATATAGTTTATAAATTTTAGTTTAATCTCCAAAGGTTCAAAAAAAGGCACTATTATTTGCTTTCCCAATCTTATCAGTGCAAAAAATTCTAATAATTCAGCAATTTTTCAAAATATACGAAACATTTCACATCCTTTTTCGCCTCAAAAGTCATGTAGAAGCCATGCGCGGTTCAAACGCCTTCTGTATAAAAGGTATTTGCGATAATGGCTATTCACTTATTGCAGGCTACTTATTCACCTATACCCATTGCACAAATAACGATGATCCATCGCACAATGATCCATTGTGAGCCATTTTCTTCTTAAATATGCAATATTTAATTATTTTACATTTTGCAATTTAGATTAGATGCAAAATGATTTGGAACTCGAACGATTCTACAAGCGAATTCAGTTGATGAGAAAGGAGAATCCAAATATAACAGTAGTATCACAAATCATTTGTCCAAGTAAGATGGTACCGGTTGAATATATTTGTCCACCATCAGAAAACTGAGGACTAAACCGCTATCGCATTTACAAGTGCCGAGATGGATTGCAGAAAAAAAGAAATAACTACTCGATGGAATGAAAAAAGTATGATCGTTACAAAGTTTGTAATTGTAGTGTAATTTGTAATTTTTTTGTAATTTTTCTATTAGCAAAATTTTTTCAGTTTTAACGAGGCTTATTAAATGTTTTCATATTTTTTTTGGCTTAAATATGATCAGTATATTTATTTATTAAATCATTGGCTTACTTCGTGCCTTAAAGATGGAAAATATCGATGCAACAAAATATAGAATCAAGATTTCCCCAGTGGAGATTGGACGCCTTAGTGAATTGCTGCTTAATTTGAAGCCACGATTCCCCGCGGGGCTAATCATTTCATCGTTAGTTGTGTAGATGAATTAAATTATGGATTGGGAAGTATAATTCCATGCGAGCGAACCATAGTTCGATATGCTGAAAAGAATAGTCAAGAACAAAATAACTAACAATAACGAATGCAACAACAACAACGAACCACAGTTGCTTTCTAGAAGATTCCAACTAGTGGCAATGTTGAACATTGCAAATTTTTAAGGCCTAATTTTCATAGGCATTGCGATAAATGAATCCATTCATTGACTACTAACAGTGAAACTCAATTGGCGATATTTCTGTTATATCTTCCGAATTTCTTTTTAAAATCTTTGATCTAAGCATATCAGAATTTGATTTCAGAATTTTTGACTGAGAATAAAATTCAAGAAAAATTGCAAAATCTAAGGCATTTTATACATATTTATTTTGGTTTCTAATGCTTTTTTAAAGATTTGTTTAGGATATTTTATAGGAATATTATACGACTTCAGATTCACCTGCACTTCTATCGCAAACGGGCTCCGTGGCAGAGCCTAGTGCGACAAGCCGGCAAAGCGAGCCTAACCAGTAATACTGGATGGATCTTCTAAAAAAAATTATCCTACTTAATCCACAAGCATCTCGTTCAATATTCTTTTTTCAGAAAATTCTGAAAAAGGACCCATGTTCCGCTGCCGTTAGAAGTTACTAAATGATGCACAAAATGATGCACAAAAATATAAGTTTGAGAAGAGCGAAAGCATTTGTCTTAATTAATCAGATAGGTCGATAAGTATTATAATTTAACAAATTAAATTATTTAACAAATTTAATTTTCGAAGAATTGAATTTTTGTTGTAAAAGGCTGATAGTGATAAGCCAGCGAATATCTTTAATGTTTTCATGAATAATAAAAATGAATAAGAAAATTTTAAAGTATGAGAAAAATGGAAAATTTATTTGCAAATAATTTATAATTATATCTTATAATTTATTTAGAGTGAAATTCTAAATAATTCGTGGCGTGACATTAGCACGTTCGCATTTGTCACCCATCTGAATAAGTAATAAGATGGCAATCTACAGAGAGCTCACATCTATACCACGTGGAGAGGCGAGGACCGATTACTAGATGATGGCTGAATACTTCATAGATTAAGCATGCTGCTTTGTTGTCAAGAAAAATTGCAAAATCTAAGGCATTTTATGAATTAATATTTGTGCTGGTTTCTAATGCTTTTTTAAAAATTTATTTGGGAATTTTATAATAATATTATTCGGCTTTGGATTACG